>JAVKLA010000007.1:7525519-7538298 GCA_034782735.1 Sagittarius serpentarius
CGCCGGGGCGGCGGGGGCCGGCGCCCTCACCCCACACCCCCCCCCGCATCGGGGAGGCGGCTGCTGCTGCCCGCGCCATGTGCAGCGGCTGGCTTGCCCTTCTCCCCGTCCTTTCCCGCCGCTGGCTGCGCAAGGCCCCGTTAGCGTGCGCCCCTCTCGAAAGCTGAAGGTAGCAGGCTACCCCCGCGGAAAGCTGTGTGCTTCCGCTTGTTAATTCGGGGGGGGGCTTTTTCGTTTCTGTTCAGTGGCAGGTTACAGATGCACCATCCCCGGAAGGTCCCCTCTCAGAGCAGGAACCGGAGTCACCCAAGGCAGAAAACGACAGCGTCTTTCTCATCAGGGCGCAAGGATTCCCCTTCTCGTGCACGGAGGAAGATGTGCTTACCTTTTTTGATAGTACGGGCGTTCATTTTCCTGCGTAGCTGTTCGGTGTGGTGTTACTGAATGCAATAGTTAATCGTTAGTTAACAGAAAGAAAATGTAATGATCGCTAGCCAGAGAAAGATGAGTTTTTAATATCGTTGCAAAACTATTGACGCTTTACACATACAAAACAAATAATCAACTTCCGAACTGCCAGACAGTGACTAGAAACTTATCCTTATGGCATTTTATATTTAATGGAGCAAGTCTTTCCCTTCTTAGTCAGTGTCTTTGCAGTAAAGGCCCTCCAATTTGAAGTGCTTCCTTTAAAGACCGTTATGGTTGGCTTTTTCCCTAACTCCCCTCTTCTATACGAACTGGAGCGGTTTTTACCTACTAGTTTAAACGTCAGTGTTGCTTTTTGAGCTTAATTTATACGCTTGTGCATACCTTTGCAGGGCTGATCCTCCCATGCTGTAATATTATGATGCATCCTTCCAGAGTAGACTAGACAGTCAGATCCAGTTTTTTAAATGGTTTAATAACCTGCCGAACTAATTTAAGTCAGTTTGAAGGCCTAGGGGAAAGGAACATAGAGCAGGCAGAGTACAGCCATAGTGACTGAAAGACTATGGCATTTGCTCTTGAAACAACTAAGTTTCGCAGCAATATGAGAATATATATTATATTATCCAGTTATACAGCTGTGGAAGCTAACAGATGTCACATGAGTTTCTTAATCTGTGATAAACATTGTGAGTTACGAGCTACGGTTAGAAATAGGAATTTCCTATCCTTTGCTTCAAGACTGTATTTTGCACTGCTGATGGGGGATAGCTGTATGGAGAATATTCAGTTTTCATCTACGATCAAAAGACCCCCGTGTTTGACGCAGTTGCTTACGTTTCTGTATCGTGTGTTCCTTGATTTCTAGGCTGTAAAATTCGAAACGGTGAGAGCGGCGTACACTTCCTCTTAAACAGGGATGGGAGACGCAGAGGGGATGCCTTGATCGAGCTGGAGTCAAAAGCGGATGTCCAGAGAGCCTTGGAAAAGCACCTGAGGTACATGGGCCCACGCTACGTGAAAGGTGGGTTTGAAATGGCAGAAGGTAACTTTGGAAGAAAATTCAAAGTGAATGAGATCTGCTTGAATAATAAAGCGGGCTGGTGTGAAGCGGGGCAGCGTGGAGAGATGCAGGGTGTGGAACAGAGCAGCAAATTAGCCAGCAAGGCACCGTTAAGCCAAAACTTCCTAGGCTGGACAGGAAAAGCAAAGTGGCTTGTGCAGCGAGGGGCACCATTGCAGGACCATAGAACGTGAGGTGGGGGAAGAAACATCACTGAGTTCTGCAGGGGGAAGAAGTCTGCCTTAGAAGAACGTGTGCAGAGTGTCACCTTCCATGTCACCATGAGAAAAAATACGTTTTGTGCCTGTATTCCTTGCAGTTTTTGAAGTACACGATAGCGACGTGGAAGGCTTACTACAGAGTCTGCGGGATGAGTCACAGGCCATAAATGACGGAGTTGTACTCCTTAGAGGCCTTCCGTTCAGCTCCACTGAGGATGATATTGCAGATTTTTTCTCAGGTAACTCAGCCTAATCTGTGCTCTTCACTTATGAGGCGTTTACTTCAAGTTGATGCTCAGATAGCCAGTTATTCCTGTAAGTGACGAAAGCAAAAGCACACGCAGGCTTGAACACCTTAAACAGTATAAGGAGTTGCTGTCCCCCTGCAGCGGGAAGTAGCTAAAGCTTTGTGAACAAGCTTTTGGCTGCCAGGTTTTCTTGCACCTTTGACTTTCTGCAGCTCTAACCTAGGATCAGTACTTGCAGCACTCTTTTTGGGGCCCGGGGAAGGAAAGAGCAGAACCTAAATCCGATTACCTGGAATTGGATTGCTACCAGTGCATAATTTGGCAAAGTTAAGAGAGGCAAAATACAAGTGAATGCATCATGGGTATTCATAGCTGTATAATCATGACCAATAGATCACATATGCCACGTAAAACTGTTCGCAGCAGGGTTTTGTTTGTTTGGTGGGGGTTTTTTTTGGTGGTTTTTTTTTTTATTACTGGCTTGTTCATGGTTGTGAAAGGTAAGCGTAGCAGTTCTCAGCTGACCAAGTATTGCGCAGTGTGTGCGCGCACAGTCATGTCCCACCCTCAGTGCTAGAGCAATCCAGGTGGGTGCTGCCTGCATCCATTAGGAAAGAAGCCTTCCTAGGTTTTGCAAAATAAGTTGGCACTTCCTCAGGTAAAGTTTTAAGTCAGAGACTAAACCAAAACCAGTTCTTCCCCCAAACTTCTTCCACTCCAGGTAGGCATGCACGCAGAGTCCTCTAGCGCTAAGGCTCATAATAACTACCATCGTGCCGAAAGCAAAGGCCATCGGTAGTAAATTTTTCAATTGGTAACCAGTAGTTCACTATGTTAGAAGGCATCTAGTAGCGGAGTTATCATAATGAGATGACTAGGGCAGCATTGTGGAGCAAGTATTTCCATTTCTTCAGGAGCTTGGGGAGACCCTTTGAGAAATCAACAAGGTACAAAGAGGTAGGCAAAAACATTCCTGGATTAAAAATAAGTAAGTGTAGCAGTCCAGCCCAGCGTGCACTCTGTATCATGTCAGATATGGCTATTCACTGGATTTCAAGCTCCCCAAGAAGATAGTATACAGCACAAAAATGGAGGGTCAGGGAATTTGACCTGCATTTTAAAGAGCTGGGAAAAAATTACCCTAGCAATAAGAGAAAATTTCAAGAACGCTCACGCTCTGGACCTCCTTGTTGTCTAGAACTTGGATTCACTTGTTAGTTTCGTAGTTACACGAAGCCTCAAGGTGATTCATAATTGGCAATTAAGCCATCTGTGACAACTAACTTAAATAAATTCGAGCTAAGAAAAAGTTCAAAAAATAGTATGTAGGCCATCATGAGCAGTTGTTTCAGAACTACTTAACTGCCTGATTAGCTTGTCAAAAACCAGAAGAATAAGACAAAAGATTTCTCTCTGACCTGCGGCACAAGTTCCTGACAATGTAAATGCCTTTCTCTCCCCACCCTTCTATAGGTTTGAAAATAACTGACATAGCTTTCGTTTACCGGGGAGAAAGAAGAACAGGAGAAGCTTTTGTGCAGTTTGCGGCTCCTCATATGGCAGCTAAAGCCCTGTTACGACACAGGGAATATATGGGAAGTAGGTAGGTACTTTGCTGGGCTTCACAAGGGTAGAAGAACACGGCATGAAGCATGCTGTGTGATTTACAGCTTCCTTCTTACCAGGTGAAACAGCTAATAGTAGGCTCTCTCATACTCACATTATTATTAAGGAAGCTTCTGCCTTTATTACCCTTAAAACTTAAGACTTTAGATTCAAATTTCAGTGAAAATCATAGCTAAATTTTTCTCATCGTGGTATCAGACTGTTACTTTGTGGCTTAAACCATTCCTTTTTTAATAGCACCCTCTGAAATACTCTGTGTAACCCGAGCGTTACCTCCTCTGGTGATGTTTTCTGTAAAGCCTTGATGAAACTGGAGAAAAACAGATGAAGCCTTTTGCAGGCTTCTGTGCGCTGCAGAGGCACCTTCAGTGCTCGTAGCTTGGGGGAGTTTGGGCCTCGCGGAGAAAGTCTCTGTTGTTTGTAAGCATTCCTGAAGGCGGTCTCATCCCCACAAAAATGGGGTGATAGCGTTCAAAGCAGGGAACACCAGACAGACACCAGTCACTAGGCACGGGGATCCTGCACCTCCTACAGACATTTGCCCCTGCCAGATCCCCGCCCGGTTCCCTGGTGCTCTCTGCAGTTTTGGCAGCCCTCACCCTTCCTTTCATCCCCTTATCAGGCACGGTCAGTGTCTCCACTAGGAGAGTATGTTGTACAAAGCACAGCTTAGCACTCACCTCTGGCTTGAATCCATTCCTGATGCCGACTGCTGGCCAACACCATACAGTCATCAACCTTTTTGGTGACCGCATCCGCCTGGGCTGTCTTCCTTCCTCAGGAATCCATGTTTAACCATTTTCTTCCAGAGCAGTGAGCCCTGTGCCTCACAAGGGCCTCTCTTGTGGTAAAAAAAACATTTACCGCTTTTTCCCAGAATCATAGAATCATTTAGGTTGGAAAAGCCTATTAAGATCATCAAGTCCAACCCTTAACCTAAACGCTGCCAAGTACCCCACGAAACCAGCCGCCAGATTTACCTGTCTTTTAAACACCTCCAGAACTGCACTCGGGGAGGGGCGGGGGGGGGAACAAACCCCACAACAAGATTGCTTTTACCCCGCTAACCTCTCAGATTTTAATTAATAACCCACTGAGCTCTTTTTCCGAACACCATAAAACAAAAGCCTTCTCCAAACTTTGTCACTTCTCCTACGCACCACCTACATCCTTGCTTCTGTTCCATCACTTCCTGTTTTCACTCTGCATTTCCTTGTGTTTGTCCCCCCTACCCACCCATATTAAAACAAAACAGCTGCTCTGTAGGTGTGCCCAGTAATTGAATTAACTAACACACTTCCCTACCCTCCAGTGGAGATAATTGCTTCTCAATCTGCCATTAATTCTTCCTTTGTCCCGGTGGAACACGAGCTGGTCTGACTCACCCACCTGAGCTCCTGTACCTCTCTTTCGCTGTGCTTAGCCAAGAAATGGAGTGGTTTCCAAAACTGCTGTCAACTTGCTGCAGTTCGTTCTTCCTTGGCTATCAGTTTTGTCCAGAAGCGGCCCTCAGCTGTGCGCAGTACTGAGTGTGGGTTCGTGGGGGCTGAGCTGTTAAGCTCTGTCAGCCTGTACGTGGGGTTCCTTGCCTTACTCTGCCTGCTCTCTTCAGGCGGGGAGGAAAGCCGCCTCACCTGGGTGTCCAGATTCTCCTCCTCTTCACATTATTCCTTCACTGCCATGGAAATCGCCTATTTTAACACTGCTAGTTCAATTTGTGGGAGGCCCAGCTGGTCCTGTTGCCAGCTCTTTGAAAGATGAGCACAGGCAGCTCTGAGTTGAGGGGTTCTGGGGCCAGTAGTTAGAAACGTGAGGCATTATAATTTTATACTCTGACTAAATCTGTGAATAAGGGTCTGTTGCTGGTGTTTGGTTTTTTTTTTCCTTTGGATTAAGTAAGTGGGATCTTGCTAGAGTCCCTTAATGTTGCGTTACGTATTGGAGTATTATACACACGACATTCGCACGCGCACCTTGTTACATTTCATCCCATCAGTTTCATAGCCGTATGTAAAATCTTGCATCGCCACTGAAGTATTTAATACGACCCTGCGCATCTTCTGTGTCTGCCTGTTTCAGTAATCTGTTTTGGGGTTGGGTGGTTGGTTGTGTTTTTTTTTTTTAATTTGGGGTTTCTCGAAATTGGAAAGTGCCGTTTTCAGAGGTGCAGCGAGGGGAAAACAGCCTCAGGTGCAGGGCTGCTCGAAAGGATGCGTACTACTGAAAGAAACAGGAAACATTTGCCGAGCAGGTATACTTCTGTTTCTGCGCCAAAACAGAATCTTGGCTTGTCTTTTGCGTAAGGCTGTAAACTAAAGACTCTGTCCAGACCAGGCTGGTGGTGTGTCTCACGGTATGTGGGTTTATACAGGAGAGTGGCTGTCACTGCAAGTTGAAAAGGGCTCTTGTAAACATCAGTGTGCAATTTAAATGAGTTAATTCTTCAAAACCGTGGCTTGCCATACCGCGGGTCTCACACCCAGTAGGTGAGCAGAGCTGAGAGAGGAGAACGTCCCGACGGTACTTTCTCAACACCTGGACTTCTTTGCGGATGTGCAAGATGTGCCATGTCATTTTTTTTCTTTTGCATTCTAGATACATAGAAGTGTACGTAAGTAGAAAGCATCAAATGCAAAGGCACGTGCCTTATGACAGGCAGATGGTGACCTACCCCAAAGTGAGACAAGACCAAGAACCCACTTTTGAAGAAAGGGGACTGAGCAACATGGGAGGCTCCGATGCTAACAGAGAAAATAGTGAGCCCCTCCCTGTCGCGCGTATTCCCTGAGGCCCCTTCGTTTTACCCCGATTGTCTGCTGTGAGCATGACCCTGCGTGTCTACAGCTGTCACGTGAGGGAGGTGATAATTGCAAGCTTTAGTGATGCGTTTTTTTTCTTCCATCCCACAGAATTATGCAGGGAAGGAGCAGAAAGCTCCGGGCAGCTTGCAGAATCTGGGAACATCTCATCACCATTGCACTTTGTCCACATGAGGGGTTTTCCTGCTCAAGCTAGCGCCCAAGACATAATAAATGTGAGTAACAGTAAAACTGTGAATGAAATTCAGTTGGCATTACCAATGCAAACCCTTGATTATTTGTCACAGATGACGCGACTTCAGAGTTTTAATTTATCTGTGTCTGTGTTAATCCTTAGTGCCCCGTGGCTTCTGGCTGAATGCGTTTGGACACTTGAGCTGGCCGAGGGTTACGGGCTCCCCAGGGTAGCCGTGGCCTCGTGGGGACAACAGTTACATGCTGACCTCCATGAATAAGAATGGATTAAAGCTTGCTGGATGCTTTACCATCCGTCACTTTGACTCAAGTAGTCATTTATAACCTTCGCTAGATTTCAGAGTAGCCGATTGTACAAAAATGAATTTCAGAATCGGTTTAGTGTCAGTTGTACTTCGTTTTAGTAGTATACAGCGTCACAGACCAAGCGTACCTGCACTCAATGACTTTGACGCGTACAGAACACGAGTGCTGTGGGAGGATTTTTGTTCCTGTCAAGAACTGCCCTGCCAGGAGCTCACAGAGGGTGCGCACCGTGGGACAGGTGACCTGGGTGTGCCTCAGCTTCACCCAGACGGAAAAGGGGGGGCCTTTTGCTACGCAAGAGCTCAGACTCCCCCGCAGCTGGACAGGCTTTAGGAATAAAAACATCAAGTTTCTTGGTAATAGGGTGCGTTACTGTTGTGTTGTTTCTTTTTCACCGAACTCTCTTTTGTTTTCCTGCTTGCCAGTTTTTTGCGCCGCTGAAGCCCACAAGGATCATGGTAGAATACAACTCCCATGGAGATGCCACAGGAGAAGCGGACGTGCATTTTGAGAGCCATGAGGATGCAGTCGCTGCAATGGCTAAGGAGGGGTCACAGCTACGTAAGTAGAGCGGAGGGGGGCTCTTACAACCCCAAGACTCACGTCCTTGGATAGTTTGGCACAGCTGGTCAAGCTACCGTTAACACCCTGTGCAAAAGGATCATCTTAAATGTGAATGTCCAAATTGCTCTGTAACATGACGTTGGCTTTGCAAAAAAAAGAAGAAAAAAAAAATAACAACACATAGAAGTCACTGAACACAGATGTCCTCTCAAATCGTTCCCCAGAGTGCAGTGCCATCGAATTATTCCTGAATGAACACCCAAAGGCAAAAGAAAACTGCTAGTGACAGTGGCACGGTCTCAGCTTTGGTAAGTGCATCCTCCTTCTCTGTTGTTCTTGGTCCATTTTTAGCAACGCGTGCCTCAGGCTTACTGATTCATTGGATTTCAACTAGCTTAAAGGCTAAAATTTAGAGTGGCTGAAGGGGATCATCACAGCTCATCTGAGGTCGGGCACCGAGCCTGGACCCGCTGGCTCACGAATCCAGCGTCCACGGGATGAAAGGCCTGCGGCAAAGGGGCAGCAGCTCCTTTCTGAGGTTGCAGCCCGAGCCGGCAGACGCTGCACACCTACGCAGCACCTTGCCCTCTCACAGCCGAGCCCCGCTGGTGTGTGCGAGAGCGCTTGTTTTGTTTTCCTCCTCCCTTTAAAACTGTGCGAGCATGACGGATGAAAGGTTCTGCTGGGGTTGTATTCCCGGGCATGGGAGAGGAAACACGGCTAAACATTTTCCACGGACGTGGATTAACAGTAATTGGTCTTTAGGCTCGGGGGGGGGGGGAGGGGAGTTACTTACAATTACAGACAAAGTAACAGTCTTCAGGTTATTTTTTTTTCCTTTCTTTTTTTTTTTAAATCCATCCGCTCTTTCAAAAGCAGGCCAGCAGCCTAGCGCAGTGTGGCAGTCAGCAGGTTTTCAGTCCCATCATGTTTTTCAGGACGTTAACCTGGGGGGAGGTGGGGGGGGGGGGTGTCTGGTAGCTGGACACTTTTAGCTTTTTTTGTTGCACAGAAACCGCGTATCTATCTCTGACCCATTTAAAAGCAAGAAATTGCCGGCTGTGTTGGGTGGCCCTCCTGCAGAGGTGGGCGCAGCGTCGTGTGGCAGGTCCTCCTGCGACCTTGCTGGAAGGCCCTGGCCGACTTGTAACGCTTCCATGAATTCCCTTCTGAAAGCGAGGGGGCGAGGGTGGCCGCTCCCAGAGGTCCTGGCCCCCCGCCCCCAGCTGCAGCAGGGAGGGCAAACCCCCTTCCCCCAGTGCCCCGTGGCCCCGCAGCGCTGGGTTTTTAATCTAGGCCAGGGATAAGCTCTTGGAGCAGATTGAAGATGCACACCTGAGCTGCGACCTGCGTCCCACACCGCCTCCCTGCCCCTGGAACATCCCGAGGAGTTTCTGGCCCCTGCGCTGGGACTCGGCCCCACCGGCATTAAAAACACCACCGCCCCCCACCCCCGTGTGTGTGTGCGTGCATGCGTGTGTGTGTGGTGCCCCGCACAGAAACGCCTCACCTCTTGTAGCTGTTTGGGTCAGCTTTCTTACCTCTGTTGGCGCGGTCTTTCAGTGTTGCCAGGTCCTACTATGTGGAATAAAATGCAGTGGTGCATTTGAAAAACAGGAAAGCAGTAAGCTGCAGCCAGGTACTGATTTTTTGGTTTCCCTCTTCCTTTCTTTTTAGGCCCAAGCGAACACATTCCGTGGGTACGAGCGTAAAGATCGAGTACGAGTGTCGCTGCTCAAGAACAAGGATGAACTGTATAAAACCTAGTTTAGTGCTGTGTAAAAGCATGTAATAAATTGTGTTGACGTACTGTAGAAAGATTGGCTGTTGCAAAAGCAGAAGCAGCTGTACTGGCGGAATGGCAGACGCTGCAGGCTGGAGCAGTTGTAGTCTCCAGCTGCGTAACGGTGTACAAAGCATTAATAAAACACCAGTATTCGCAATTAACAAAACCATTTAAGATCCTCACACGCCGAAGTCAGCAGGCGCACCATGTAGTATAGCCTCATCCCTCCTACCACGCTTCTCTCAATCTGCGTGAGCGCCTGTCAGCCGCTGCTGGTTTTGAAACGCTTTACACGCGTAGCCGAAGCAGAATGGGATGGCAAGACCACTCAGGACACGGGATACGGATGATCAAGTTTTTATTATTGGGTGGAACAAAATCAAGATCAGAACAACTGCCCTCCGCTCCCCCCCCGCCAAACATCAGGTGTCAAGCCCCACTCGAGCGTTACAAGCAGTACCTCAGCAAACGTGCCTTGAACATCCGCAGCACCGCGAAGGGCAACACGCCGTTCCTACGGGCAGAGACATTCACTGGAGTCTGAGGCACCGGGGAGGAGGCAAGCGCTGACACAGAGAGCTGGCAGCGAACCGCGTCTCCCTCTGACCTTTCTAAATACCGGTTTCCGTTACAGCCGCCAGAGCTGTGTTCCGAAGGGGTTTTGTTTTGTGGTTTTTGGTTTTTCTTTTTTTCCAGCCGCCTCCCTGCTTGTTCGTAGGGATCTCCTGTGACTTCAGAGGACCTGCTCAAGAGCTGTCCTGCTTTTCACATGAACAACAGTCACAGCCTTCACTTCGAGCAAGGAGAGTGGCAGCCGCTCCTGCCGGGACCGTTGAAAGCCCGGTACAGCTCACAAATAAGCTGTCGCCTCAGAGCTGCAAAATGCTGGACGTACCAGCATTAAAATCATTTACAGTAAGGGCCCGGTTTCCAGTTTAATTGGCTAAGGTGGAAATTGCTTGGGTCCCACTTTCTCCTTGGGGGAAGAGTCACACTGGGTTGGGAAGCAGGAATCTGCCATCTCATAGATGCGGACAGGACTTAGGCAAAACTGTTAACCCTAAATGTAGCATCTTCTCCATTCATCTCTGCTGTCTCACCCCTTCAGAGCAGTGTGCCCACGCTCTTCTTATGTCAACACAGTTTACAACTACTAATCTACTTTTAGGGACAGCAGCAAGGAAACGAATCTGGTAACTACCACGACACGGGGAGGGGGGAAGAAAAAAAAAACCCAAGCAGAAAAACCACTTAAAGTTGCCGCCCCGCCGTGAAGTGCTCTGGCTCCGGAGAGCACCGAGAGGAGGCGGAGAACGTGGGTGGCTGAACACGCCGAGGCCCAGAGGGAACTAAAAAAGAGTAACTCCTGGTACAAAGTAGCACCAGCCACGCAAATAACCTCAGCTCTGACACGCTTTTTAATGCGGTTCCAGCCAGCCTAATGAGTAGAAAATCCCCTCCGAGGAATTAAAGCGCTAACCCCTAGTAAAACCTGTACAAAACCAAATGCATTTGTCACATATAAATACATCGGGTTTCTGTGGGCTACAAACATTCTGTGGTCTTAAAGACTGAAGTAGGCTTCCAGTATAAAACAGACCAAACACTACTATGACATGCTACGTGCTTCACGAGGAAGCCACCACCGCTTTGTGCGGCAACGTAAAATTCCTTGAGGTAACGGCAACAGAGAATGATGTAGCACGAACGGTGAAACCTCTTTAAACTGTGTTTCAACTTAGAGTAGGTGAAAAGCATTCCGCTTTCATCTCACCTTCATTTTGATCTAACCAAAAAAAAAAAAAAAAAAAAAAAAAAAAAAGGGCAACGCCAGGTTTATTACGACGACTTTTTCATGTGCACAAGGGGGAGAGGCGGATCGAAGTGGCCCGAAACCTTCTGTGCCATGATGAGCTAAATACTTGGGGAACCCAATGCCTCCAGTTCCCGCACCACGAGAGGAAGTAGTTACACCCTTAGCTCTGGCCACCGCTGTGTAGTCACAGAGTCACAGTGAGGGTCTCCGAGAGGAAGGTCAGAGATGCCTTCGGGCACTTCCGTGCCAGGTCAGTGCAGGTCGTCAGTTCTCGCGTCGTGTGCGCCTCAAAACCGCCTACGCCCCCCCGCCCCCGCCCCGAAAAATACAGACGGAGAACTTTCACAGCTTTGTTGGATTTTTCGATACCGATTTGCACAGCAAGCCCGCGGCCAGAGGGCTGAGCCAAAGAAAGGAAGCTAGAAGGTGCCTATTGGCCTCTTACCTGCCCGCCCAACACCCGGCACTGATGTGGCACGGCCAAGCCAGATTGTCAAAGGCAACCGGGAAAGGGGAAATGGTATTTCAAGTGCAGCCAGACACGAGGGTTAAAAATGCTCCCGTTCTGCTTTCAGTCAGCCTTGGCTTAGCAGCAGCACGCTTTCACCCCACGCGCCCGGGGACGGGAACGTTCCCGCCTTGCACGCGCAGGCACACGTGCACGCGCGCAGCTCTCTTTTTTGGGCGGGGACTCCTCCCTGCGCCCGCAGGCTGCTCGGGCACACCTTGGGGCTACTTCACGTGACGTTCCCAAAGCACTTGTCCCCAGCACAAGCTCGGGTCTGAGAGCAGGCAGATTTTTGCACAGGAAAGGCTCAGACTGTTGCTCTAGTCACAAGAGACCGTAAACACCCCGGAGCTGCTTCCCCTCTGACCTCCAAAGAACACAGGCAAGTGTCTTCTCTTCACATTCCCCCCGAACAACTCCAGAAACTGTCATCAGCTACAACCATTTCTTGGTCACCTCTCTCTGCAGCCCGTCCCCTACAAGGGACTGGTCGAATACTGCTGGATGAGCCGCGTGTGACAGGGATTGCAGACGCGCTCGGGGTTAATGCTAGACGGGAGGGGCAGCTCATGCGCCGAACAGGCTTCACAGAAGACGCCACCACAGTTCTTGCAGATGTTCTGGAATGCAGCAAGAGGACAGAGACATTAAGGAGACGCTCAGGACACAAGCAACACAGAGAAACTTACTCTCGTGAACATTCACTCAACCCAAATCCTCCGCTGGGCTAGAGAGAGACGCTCCAAAACTCCACCCTCGTCCCCTCTGAAGACCCCAAGTCTGCTCCTGCGCTCAGGACCACTTTATAGCAAAGGTCCTTAGGTCAAATGAGAGTAGGTGAAGGCTTGCAGAAAAGTACGTCAGAATTGCCGGTAATGAACCACCCCAGTTTTAACTGGCTCAGACTGCTAGAGCATTTTGTCACAAGAGGTGCCCGTATATATTTTATAGCCATATAAACACCCTGGAAAAACAAGCCTTGCCCGACATGAGTATTTAAACGTGCACACGCATTTGGCAACATATCAAAGTTGGATATAAAACTGCGGCATTTGCTTTGCTTTGAACTCGATGTCGTTTTCTCAAGATAAAACACAGGGGAGCGGGAAAGATTAGAAATCCTACACAGAGTTCCCGCGTGTGTAACAGGAGAGGTTCATGGGGTGACTGCGGGGGGGGGGGGGGGGGGGGGGGGGGG
>JAVKLA010000007.1:7538398-7566179 GCA_034782735.1 Sagittarius serpentarius
CCTGCCTGTCCTAAGCATCACGGTACCGCAGCGCTGGGAAGGAGAGGACTGGCTTCCGAGCACGCCGAGGAACGCCGTCTTCGCAGGCGCTGCGGCGCAGGCTGGCTTGGGAGCAGCTCTTAGCTCTGGCAAAATCGCCAACTGCCAGACCTGTCTCTGTGCCAGGCAGAGGCGCAAACCCCGCGGCAGCTGGGAGCCCCTGCCCGGAAGAGCAGCGACCCATCACCGGACACTTGGCCAGACACGGCTTCTCCGCGTGAGCCTGAAAGCTTCCTGGTCACGTAACTTCGCTGTGCTCCACAGTCCCCCCCCCCTCAAATTTCCCAAGACCTGTTTGGGACCGAGGTACCGGCTCACCTTTAGCCAGGTGAGGCGGTCAGAGCCCTGCGCGCCTTGTGTCGGGGGAGCCGGCCGCCCCGGCCCTTCCTGAAAGGACCCCTCACTGCTCCCGTCCCTCCACAGCAGCCTTTTGCTTCAGGTCTTGGCACATCAACTAGGGGAAAACGCAACCCAACGCCACCTTCCAGCTCCCCCGCTAAAATACTTGCACCCATGGGACCGGGACGCCTGCTGCGCTGAGAGCAGTTTTATCAGCGCCTTGACTCGTTTCCTTGCAAACTCCTCCTCAGCATCAGTGGAGGAAAGTATCTGGATGAAGGCAGCACTCCCACTGAACACCCGTTCCGGTAACTCTCTGGCAATCCCTCTAGATTCAGACTGTAAAGCAGAGAGGAAAGCAAGAGGGGCCTAGCCACAAAAAAGAATACAAGTAAGAGAAAAAGGCAAGGCGGCTTAAGTAGAGAAATAACAAACAAGTGTTAACACCTCCTATTCTCACTTCTGATTGATCCCAGAAAAGAAAAAAAAACAAAAACAAAACAAACAAACAACCATGACAGCTAGAAAGGGAAGAAGCTGCTAAGGGCAAGGGAAACCTGAACGCAGAGCAGAGCGGGGAACCCTCAAGCGACCACTGTTTCAACAAGTTTACGTTAAGGGTAACGTGGACTTCAGAAAAGGGCTCGTTTCTCTGTCCCGAGTCACCGGTCGGAAATCTGTGCTATTGGAAAATGAAAGCCAGCGGAAACGCACATTCACCAGATGGCGGAGGTGACAATACAAGTCCTCGGAGTTACCTTTTTTTTGCTTCGGCTGCTTTCTTCCCGGCAGAGCTGGCAGATCTCGGCGTTTCCGGGTCCTGGCAGCTGTTCCTAAACCCCCAGTGAAAACCAAGGCATTCTGCTTTACACGCTTCTTTACATGGCACCCGTATGAGCGCTCTGCGGCTGATCCGCACCTTACAACAGGGAGGAAGATGTCTCATGCTCGTGTTTTTAACCCCTCTCTATTCACAGCACGCCGTGCAGCCCCACCGGACCACCGTGCATTCGCAGGATGCTCTACGGTGGCACCGGCTCCACCACAGGGCAGTCGGGGATGCGCAGCACGGCTGCGTGAACCCAGGACCACGCAGCTCGATCTTCAGGCTAAGGATCGAGGCTGCCGGCCCAGCAACCAGGCGGGAACTAGACATCTTTCTCGCTGTGAAAAAGAGCTGACAGGTGCAGAAATTCCCTGTAGGCAGGACACAAGGCGAGTGCTGCGGCATCCCACTGACAATTAGGGGCCTAGCCGTGCTTTGCCGGGCACCCGGGGGAGAAAGAATGGATTCCGGTCCATTTGACGTACATGAAAAAAGCCAAAACAAACCAACCGACCAAAACAGCCCCCTCCCTCTAGCCTACAGAGCAACTGGCAAAAGCCTAGCCCAGACCGAGAAGGTTAAACGCCGCCATTTTCACAAACACTAAATTATCTCATGCTTTCGTTGTTCTTTTTAGACACACCAACCCAGGGAAGGCATGGGGCAAAGGAATAACGAAAGGGGTTTAATATTCCTTTAAAAAAACCAACACGGTTGCGCTGAGGAGGCAAAATGAACTCGGCGTAGCTGCAGCACTGCCAACTGAAAACCTTTCTAGTGAGATAAGCGGCGCTTTTTCCACTAGGGAACGATCGCTGCCACGGAGTCTACAGACAAACCCTCGCACCAAGGCAAAACCCGAAGGACAAACTTGAGGGTATCTGGGCAAGGAAGGTGCTGCAGCGACCCAGGAGCTCCCTCAGTGCCCTTGCCCTTCACTATTTCAATGCAAGAAAAAGAATCACCAACCTGCTCGTCCTGTATGCCGCTCGGTAACCTACAAGAGAAGAACACCGTCACTCGGAGCTGGCGCTTCAGTTCACCGCATCATTTACAAAAAAACGTCCGGACTACCAGAGAATTCCCTCATCCTGTTTTTCAAATCCTACCCATACAGATTTTTGGTTTTGTTTCTTCAAAACCACGCTGCCAAGTCCGCTCGCATGAGAGACGAGGCGTTCACAAGCTTCGTCAAACAGCGAAGCAAAGAGGCAATGTGTGAGCGGTGCCATTGAGACATCGAGCACTCCGGGCTAAACGGGAAGAGCAGGCAAAAAACTTGTAAAAGGCCTTCAGAAGAGCAGACGAAAGGGAGCATGAACATAGAAAAGACTGTTTAGATGGTACAAACACAGTTTAAAACTAGCTTTAAGCATGTTACTGCGAAACGTTTGATCCCCTACAACGCCCATGAACAGGCGGCGATAACTTGTTTTGAGGCCTTCCAGATAAATCAGCAGCCTGACGCTCACACCGCTTAAACACTCAAGGTGACACGGGGATAAAAAGCATCTAAGGCCCGGAAGGTTTTTGGTATCTGGCAAAGCAGGGTTGAATTGAGCTTATGCTCTTTTCAGACAATGCTTTTCTGATTAACGTTCTGTTGGCATTCAGTGCATTGTGTCAGAGCACTGCGTTTTTTCACGGACGTTCAGGGTACTTCAAATAGGCCGTTACCATCTCTGAGCAAAGTCCTTCCTACAGAGCTGTTCCCTGGGGCTTTTAAAACGTCCTCTCACACTTAAAACCAAATCTGAAACTTGGCTTTCAAATACTAAACGAGTCCTACAACAAGAATCCTCCTCTGTAATAGTCAGCTTAGAAACGTGCGACCTGAACTACACCTTTATACAACCATCTTCTTGAAACATTATTTCAAGTTCTCTTTCTCCAACAGCTTCTATTGTTGTCCAGGAGCCGCCGTCCATTAGCTCCAAATGCCACTGATCCACCAACCCTTCTCCTTTCCCTCACCAACAAAGATAACTTCTTTGGACACGACTACCAAAGGTCCAGGTCTCTGCAGCACTTGACTTACGAAGGTTCACCGAGTAAGAAAAATCAGTCAACAGCAGATTTACACAGAAACAAATTAAAAGGGGGAGGGAGAGAGCTTTTCAGATCCAGAAACGCTGGGGGCAAGCCGCAGCACCTCCTTCTTCCCTTTGAGAGCTATGAAAAAGCAGCAAAAGAGACCTCAACAAAGGGCACGAGGTTGAAAAATCTTCCTTAGAAAGGGAAGCTGCACTATTCCAAACTTCCCATCAGCAAAGAAATTAGAGAAAGGAAGCAGGACTTAGAAAAGGAGAAGGGAAAAATGACATTTCTTATCTTCCGTACTTGTGCGGCAGGACACTGTTCTCCTCTCTCAGTGGCTCCTTCAGCTTAGCTTTTTCTTCCTGGATTTTGAGCTTCCCGTCCTGCCAAAAGGAAACATTTACTCATCAGTTGAACTAGACAAAGACTCCAGCTTCACCCCCGCCGCGCTGCAAAGGGAGACTTCACATTGCTATTTCGGGAGTACTGATCTGCCCCTCCTGGGCACAGAGGCGTATTTGGACACAGGAAAGCGTGCAAACGCCAGCCCACCCTAGGAGCAGCTCTACGTGCTTTCCTTTGGCTGTGAGCAGTAAGCTGACTTCACATTTTAGAGGTGGACTCTTAAACGTGTCCAATGACCTCCTTTTACTGGGAGGCACAAGGAACTTGACAGTCACCCTTTTTCACTTTAACAGCAGAGGCTGACAAGGAAGACGGGCTGAACAGGCTTTTTAAAGACCCATCAGCGAGACAAATCCGCTCAGCCAGGAGAGGAAACAAATCCTCCCCAGCTAAGACCTGGGTCGTAGCCCGAGCCATCAATGTGTGTAACCCCACACTGAAACACGACTGTCAAAAACCAGCCTCCCGCCTGCGCGGTAAGCGCTGGCAGAATCACCCACGCGTGCATGGCTCTCGAGTTGCGACTACATTCTCAGCGGAGCTCTTAAATTTCGGCCAGTGCAAACTTCCACCGGATCAAACACCACCTACAAGTGTTGTGGCAAACGATAAGTCCGTTCCGGAATCGCTTTTTCGCACGTTGGCCCGTTCGTTCCTAGCGGGAGCACCCCACTCGTGCCACTGCGCTCGCATACGGAGTAAAGGAGGATAACCCCGCGCAGGAACCCGGTCTCAAACCCAGGGACAGGCTGTCAGCTAAGCAGCTGTTCTGCTTTCCAGAGAGCTAACCAACTTTTGCTTTAAAAGATCAGACTACCCCGTTTTCGGTTTGGGGGTTTCTTGTTTTCGTTTTTGCTGGCCAACCGCATCGCACTTAGTTCCCGATTCCTTCTACTGAGTTATAGCTGTTCCGCTACAGCAAACATGACTTTTTGACAAATGACTTGCGATGCGTAAGTAACTTGACTGAAATTATGTGTAATACCGGGAAAAAAGAAAAAAGAAAAAAGAAAAAAGAAAAAAGAAAAAAGAAAAAAGAAAAAAGAAAAAAGAAAAAAGAAAAAACCTGAATCATTCAAGCAGCCCAGGGGAGCCCAGTGAAGGCAACTCTCGGGTGCAGCAGCACACACGAGAATTGCGGAAACAACTTCTATTACTTCACAGCTCTCATAGTTACAAGTTTTGTTCTCCAAAACAACTGTTTTACTGCCAATTCCCAGCGAAAGAGCCTGTTCCGTTATACAGAAAAAGCTGCAGAGCAGTTTTCGCTTTCAAAGGCAAAATTACTGCTAAAAAAGGGAGTTTCGCTTAGGGACTACAAGTTTGACTCTCGGGATGAACACCGCGCTGAACGTGGGAACACACTGAACTCACTCATGCGCAGCACTAAAAGAACACCGAAAGTGATCTGTGATGCCCTCCAGAGACAATTTTGTCTTCCGAGTTTTACTGTTTACCTCTTTCGGGAGAATTGCCCTTAGTACAATGCAAAAAATAAAAACGAGCAAGTTTGCTTTTCGTAAGACGTAACGTGTACAGCATCTCTCCTGCTGGATTACACTTGGTTTTATTCAACTAGCGAAGGAAAACCACAATCACTGTCAAGACTCTGTCAGGTACCCACAGCTTGGAAGAGGAAACCAGTGTTCTGCAATGAAGCGTAATGCTTGCAAAATTTCTGTGAGGCTCAACTCAATAAACTGCCTATTGAGTGTGTGTAAAAAAAAAAAAAAAAAAAAAAACAAAACCAAAAAAAAGAAGTCTTCCAAAGCTCATTCTGTTGTGGCACGTTAACAATATACGCTTATCGCCTAATAAAGCTCAGGAAAAGCAAACGAGCGAAACGAAACCATACTTCAAACGCAAGCCAAGAATAAAAGTCATATTACCTGTCTTAGCCAATTCTTTGCGCCTTTTTTGTTGTCTTGGCTGCGTTGGTGACTGTGTGACCATCTGTCTCTTTCCCGCTTCAGTTCTAGTTCAAGGTGGCTCCTAGAACATCGAGGTGGAATTGTGAATAAAGGCTACGGTTTCGTAACACTCGACACGGAGAGCTAATGAACTATTTAAGCCTTTCTTTACACTAAAGCAACTGAACCCCAACTCAAGAGCTGAAAACTGCCGCTTTGAATTAAAGGTGGCCTCGCAGTGTGTTAAGCCATAATATGTCAGGATGGAAAATCTAAAGGTTCTTCATCTAATTCTAGAACGATTTTGCGGGAAATAAACCTGTTGACTATGTCGGCAAGTCCTGAAAAAATACTTTGTTATTCATTTAATACGGAGCTGTTGATCAGCACCCGGTTCAGAATGACATTATTCTTCAGCACGTCAACTACAGGACAGGCTCCGAAACCAAAGCCGACGTCCTCGACCATTTCCCAAAGCCGTCCACACGGGACGGATGGGCCGTTCCTCCCCGAGAGCTGCGGCAACTCTTCTGACACCTCACCTGAAAGTGGGGCTTGGTCCTCACGGAGCAACGGAGGGCTCCTCACCAGGAGTGCTCTGCAGCCTGCTCTGCTACTGACGCTGGTCGAGCAACAGCGTATGAGCAGGTCAGAACACGGGCTGGAATAGGAGAGGCGAGCCCAGTGGCCTGAAGACAGGACGCGTATGCTGTTCTATGGACCGTGATCAACTCCCTCGTCTAGCCTAACCTGTAACGAAGGGGTGACACATGCTCCTTCCAGACTGCTAAGCAGGCAGGCCCCTGATCTGCACCGGTACGGCAGCCTAGGCTTCTGTGTCAGTCCTCTGCGGCACGTGTCGCGGTACATCGAGCCGGAGGCAATGAAGACACGGCTGAGCGCAGCACGTTGACGTCCGGGAGGACCGCTAATCAGCGGGTCAAGGACAGACAAACATGCACATCTAAGGTCCCCGACGCAGCCCGAAGCAGGCTGAAGAGACGCGCGACTCTAAATCCAGCTGTGGATGGCAGAGCCTTTGCTCTGGGCCGCCAGAAAGCTCAACGCCTCCGCGACTGCAGCCCGCCTGCGCCCAAAAGCAACAAAGCGCTCGGCGCGCACGGACCATCAGGGACTGAAGCGCTAGAAACGCCTTCTTCTGAAATCATTACGGGTAAAATACGGTAGCTGCCGTAGGGAATGACCCCTGCTCCAGTCTCAAAGCCTAGAAACTCAGTATCTACTGGTAAAAGTAGTGGCAAGACGTGTACTGTAAAACATTCAGAATCCTCGCTGCTGTTAAACCCACCGTTATCCATGACTACCCTTGTTAGTCTCCATACCGCTCCAGCAGCTTTTTAAATAACTCGTCGTGACTACAGCCTCATTAACTACACAGCCTAACTGGCGCGAGTGAAGCTGGTGGAGACTTAGATCCAGAAATTAATACTCGCCCATGTTGACATTTAAAAACAAACCAACCGAGGGAATTCTTGTTTATAACTTGATTTAAAACCAACACCACCACAAACACAAAAAGCCCCATCTCCTCTTAAAGGAATATAATTCAAGCAAGACTACCCACCACCCACTGCAGCACCCACCAATAACTCGCTGCTTTAGAAACTCAGTTCGAGAAAGCAGTAGAGCCTCCCGGTAAAGGAGGCTCAGTCATTTTCACACTGTCGTCTTCATTTAGCTTGAGCGAGAAAGGAATCAGAAAAGGTCCAACTGATGCAAAAAATAGACCAATTTGCAAATGTCCTCCCCAGGCAGCTGCGCTAAGTAAGTTAAACTGCCTCGGCGTTAAGGTGCATGTGCAGGGAAGCTGCGTTCCCCCTTTAGACCCGAGAACGCCGCTAAGCTCACCCATGCACACACCCAGACCTCGCACTAATTTCTGATAAAAGCCATTTGCTGGTTTTCTGGGTAGCCTCTGTAACTTTTTGAAAAAGGAAACAAAAAGCTGGGCCAGGAGGGGAGGAGGGGACAAAACCCACAAACCAACCGCGCGCCCAGCAACGCTTCCACACAATTCATTCCGGTGACCTTGCAACAAACCGAAGACGCGTCACGGCTGCAGAAGGAGAGATGCTCTTCTATTTTAAGATAAGAGGATTTCTCCGTTTTTCAGATACTGGTAAACGGATGACACTGCACAGGAAAATACGATAGCTCTCGCCAAGTTCTCTGCATTCGGCTTCCAACTTTTTGGTTGCCTCCCAGCAAAATGGAGGCCAGTTTCAATTGGGAAAAAATAGATAAAAATCACAGCACTATTTGTCAGACTGACAAGCAGGCTTGCTACCCTTGGCTCCAGACTCTTCAGCGTTAGCACTAAGCAAAGACGTAGCTGCTACATCCCTGCCGATGAGCAGCACATCGTTTGCTTTCAGCGTTAGCTTTAGATTCCAAATTACGCTGTTAAGAGTGGAAAGTCTGATGCAATGCTAGACTCGGGAGAGAGAGAGATGGTCTGTGTTGCCATCAGAGACCCGACCGCGCTGTGAAGCGCGCACCCAGCTAACCCCCGCTCCCTAGAGCGGGCTAGCCTGCGACGCGACCTCAGTGCCGACTGAGGATCTACCGAGCGTCCCAAACAGGTTTTGCAGCTGGCGGCGATGCCTGTCCTCCTGCATCTCTAGCGCGGCCGGTTTTCAAACGAGACGGTTATCGGCAGATGCCCAACAAACCTCACCGCAGTGCGGAAAGCCCCCGTGGACGTTCCCGTGTTCAGAAAAAAATCCTGACAGTTCATTTCCACCCAAGAGAGATTCTGCAGCCTGCTTCTGATATTCCACCGCCACATAAGATTTGTACTTTTGCTGGTGGTTTCCGCAGACCGCGTAGTTCTTTTGCATTTCCTTCCAATCCCATTTTTCAAGTTTTAACTTCAAAGACAGGCGTGTTACAAGATTTGCCACCTCACAAAGCACTTCACCTCCCCTGAGTGAACGCCTGCCTGGCAGCTAACGTGCCGCTTGTCTCTCTCCGCCTCCAACCCCTTGCTTTGTTTTGCCATGGCCCTGCCTGCTTTCTACTAGGCACAGTAAGAGCAGCCCAGAAAATAGATTAGAAAAGGATTTCTTCACCGCTGCCTGGAGAGCTCTTCCACTTCTAGCTGGAGGCTGTTGATTTTGTCCCCAAACTCCTGCTTGAAGAGACGGTTGTCCTGCTGGGCCAACTGACGGTCCTTCTCTGCCTGCCGCAATCTGGATTTGAGCCACATGAACTTGTGATAAAAAACAAAAGCCATGGTGGGGAGGAAGACCGAGTTTAACCAACAAATAAAAAACCCAGTGAAAAGGTAAAGCCAAAAAAAGGAATGGTAAAAACAATGGGAAGGAGGAAAATATTTTAAAGAAAAGCAAAATGTAGGTGAACCAGGCAGAAGCTCTGATTTTCAATAGTTTTTATTCTATTACTACAGTTTACAGCCATTAGATGAAAAACAGAAAACATCACTTTTATCCAGATTCAAAGCAAACCTCAAGTACACAGAATTTTAAGTCAAATTTGATTTTAATGTACGTTACATTTCAGCTTTACACATGTAACCGGAACTTGCAACATAGGTTAGCTACTATATTGAGAATTAGTGCATTTTCCTGGTCTCTTCCACAGACTGACACGTTGGCTCAAGCGCCCAGGCATCAGTACACCAAAGCCTTTCCACTTTGGGCCTGACATCAGAAATGGCCAGATCCTTAACTCTGTCTTATTTTAGCGTCGCTGCGACAGCAAACAAAACCAGCCCAACCCCCTATTTCTAGAGGAGAAATCTGGGGAGGGGCAGGGGAGTTAACTGCTCTAACTAGCTATTGGGATACCTTGACGAAAGCTTCCACCTTTTTATTATTATTTTATTTTTCTCCAGGTAGTTAAAATGAGTTTCTAGTAAAAGGTTACTGACGGTTAAGTTTGTACTTTCAAGCTTGCGACTTGGGCATCGCGCCGAGATTTAAAACGGGTCTCCGAGTCTACTCGCGTGCGGGAGTCCATTAAACAAGCCAAGCGGTGGTCCTCGCCCTCGTACAGGAGGACTAGGCTGAGCCCCCGAGGTTTTTAAATGTACCTAGTGAGAATCAATAGGGGTTCTCTCCCCAGCAGCGCTGCAGTCACATTTGCCGCCCGCTGCCCCAAGGAGCACTATGCCGCAGGACAAACGCAGAGCTGGCACCAAAGAATTTTTACGGGCATCTCGCCAGAGCAAAAAACCCCTTGTTCAACACAGAAAACCCCCAAACGTGATCTTCGTGGAAGAAAAAAAAAATAAATAAATATCTCTAGGAGCACTTCTAGCCTAAAGCCTGTGATAGGCCAGCACGGTGAACTTCTGCGGCCACAGGGAAGAGGATATTAGTTTATAATAGTCCAAGCTACAGTTACTTAAAGTTTTGCACTGGGGTGTTCAACTGGCAATTATTTTTCCTATCGAGAGCCGTTTCCAAGCTTTAGCTGTTCTTTCATTAGCAAATTCCATTTGTATTGAGCAACAGAAACTCGGAAGCAAATGAAAGAAGTGTAATGGCAAAAGGCAACTCTTCCTGTTAAACCACTAACTACTCAGACAAGGAATGGTCAAGTACCAAATTACCATTTCCGCTCCCCACCGCTGCATATTTTGTTCCTTCCTTCTTTTTTTTCTTTTTTTTTTTTCTCTCTCCCCTCCCCCACCCCGTTTCTGTTTCTTTTAAACACTACAGTATAAAGACCAGATTATTTTTTGTAAAACGTGTAACTTCCCTTTCTAGGAAGAGGAGAGACCTACCAACACACCTCTCCTCAGCTTCCTTCGGTCGGGAAGAACCGCAACGTACGTCTAGAGGGATTCATGGCAGAGGTAGAAGGCAATGCAAAGGTAAGGAGGTTTCCACTGAACTTAGCACTCTATCGTGTTACTCTAAGACACCTAGCTACTAATTCTGGACACATGACGTTTAAAGGAATAAGGGGAAGTCCCCACCCTCCCACCAAGTCACTAAGGCAAAACCGTTGCAAGCAGTCTCGGTTACAAGAGGGCTGGTCTTCGCGGTGAGGAGCTATCGAGTCGCACCCGTTTGTCTTGGACTCGGGGCTGAACCCGCAGAACAGAAGTGAATGGGTAACGGCTTGGGGTACGCACACAACTACTTTCAACAACTTCCAGGGATGCATGTTCTCGTCTACTTCACAAAAAGGGTAACACAGAAAACTAGTTGACTTTCCAGAGCTGGCCAATCTGATAGTGGCTTGACCAACGCACCTAGTATCCACATACATGTTGAAGACTTGTGCTGCTGTATACGGTATGCATCACCGGGATGTACAGAGCCACATATCTCCCATTCCTTATGCTTTTCTGGTGTGTTTATTGGCCAACTGATTGGTACTTTAACACAGTTTAAATGGCAAAGTTAGGGATTTTTGTACCCGACTCTAAATCTCTGAAGAAAAACTCACTGATTTTAAAAATTCAGCAAATTCCAAATCAACTTTAGGTGACAATTAACATTTTAACAGTTGCTTTTAGCTATTTGCAAGTTCTCCCCTCATAAATGAGTTCTGATGTCAGAGCTGTGAGGTGAGCAGACATAAAAATGTCTAATGATGCTTCTGGATCAGTTTGTTTGCTGCACTATTTAAGGTTTTTGCCTGTTTCACCAAATCCTTTTCACTGTGTAAGTAAGTCAGAATGAGGATAGTGAGAAAATGGGAAAATAAGAACAGCAAGAGAAAAAGAGCAAATCCATTAGCTGAGTAGGTATCATAAAACATTTTAAAACACAGATCTCCTACAAACAAAATGACCTTTCTAATATAGAATCATTCAGAAGATAAACCCTAAACCGGGAGCGTTAATGTAGTGCATCAGCCTATTCATTAAAAAAGTCCCAGACGTGTTGCCGAGAGCTACGCTTTCCCCCGATTTTCTCGGAGCTAGCACGACAGTCAAGGCAATTCGCAGAGACTGAGGTTCTGAACCTTGGGCCAAAGCACCACAAGGCCTGGCTTCGAGAACAAGACAAAAGGGAAAAAGGAGCACTGCTCCTTCTCAAATCCATCTGACTTTGATGCTGAGGCCCTCCTAATTTCACGAGGGTCAGTAACATGAGAGCAACGCCGTCGTTAGGATGGAACTTGTCCCAGTCCAAATGGGTATTATACCTATGGGCCATCTTTATCAACTTCTAGCGACAGCCAGGCTGCCCTCTCAGCTGCCTCCATTTACTTTCACACGAGGACTTTTTTCAGGCTCATCTCCCTCGGGAAGTACACGGCTGTTCATAAAGAGAATGCTTCGATTTGGGGTATTTTTTTCAAAGCAGTACCAGAGAGACCTGGAATAACCAAGCCCCTCCGAGCCTGGCCTCTGCTGCACGCTTGTCCTTCCTGCTCCCACTGTAATACTGGCACTAACAGTCAAGCACTTCTCTCAAGTTCTTATTTCTACTTTTTATCAGTGCTCTCAGAAACAGTGATTGACTTGTAATGACGGGATACCATACAAAAAGTGCAGCTGATGTAGATAAACAAAGCTGCCGTGTTAATTACTGGTTTAGTACTATCTTCTTTTCTAACGGAAGCCCTCGTGAGCGTGCAAAACACTTCTCCTAACAGCATCTCAACAACTGTAGCTCTCCTTATGGAGCTCTGTTTAGCAGCGGCTAAGCAGAGCACTCGGACTCTCGCCTGGTCCGTTCAGGGTCAGTGGGACACTATCACTGGAACACACACATGATTTTATAACGGTAAAAGTTTCATTTTTTACCTTTGTTCAAGCTGTTTGATGGTGGCAGCCATCTGATTTGTTTTTTCTTCCAAACGGCTGTTTAATTCACTCTTCTGTTTCACTCCCATATCTGAACTCTGGAAAAAGTAGCATCGTGGTTTTTTGGAAGTAGCAGTAAAAGCAAAATAACCCACAATCAATCACGTGGCACATGAAATGAAAGGGGCAGAAGCCAAAGACGCAGGAGAAGGTGTTCAAAAGCAAATGCCAGGTCAATATTGCAAGGACAGACACCTTGCCGTACAGGCGTAGGCTACATCTGGACCCCGCAAGAGGGCAATACCATAATCAATGAAGCTTCCTGTTTAATACACATCAATGCAGTACCTGCTAATATCATTCCACTGTTGTGCGCAGAATGATTGGCTCAAGGAGAGCAGAAGCAACTCTCTCCAGTTCTAAAATTTATCTTAGGATTTCTTTCTGAGCATTTTGTACTGCTCTTTTTTTCTCAAGAGTCTGCTTTTGGCATCCCGCTGTAATGGATGTAATTACCACCACGCGCCTTCAAATACTAGATCGTACTGGAACAAAAGCGACCGTGGCTCAGTTTTTATCCCACAAAAACACAGAAGCTGCTTTCCCCAGTCAAGCACACGCGTTTCTGGATCATCACGAGTCTTTCTTCAGAGGAAACTGCATTTTTCCTTTAACCTCCACCACGTTCAGTTGTTCGAGTACTACAGCTTTCTTGCAGCAAGAGAGAAGTATGCTATACGGCCTGTAACCCTTCCACACCTGGCACCTTTTAAATAGACAGGGGAAAAGAAGAGCTATCACTTTTATCTGGAGTTCGCTGCATTTGGTTTAATTATTTCCTTACCTGCAGCTTGAAAGACAGCTCGTGCTTTAGGGCCCTGAGATCATCCAGTTGCTGTCTGAGCGCCACCAGCGCATCCTGCTTTTCGCAAACGTCCTTCTCCAGCATCTTCATGGCTAGCTCCATCTCCTGTCGCATCCCGATCTGCACCTCCAGCTCTTTCTCCACATCCTGGAACACAGGGAGCAGTCAGCACTACCAGCCAGCTCTCCTCGCCGTCCGCGAGATAACCACCCTTAAACTGGTGCTCCGGCCGACGCAGCCACTAGCTAGAAGCGTGCTGCGTTGCACTGCCACAGCGTCACAGTTACAGATCTGACCCGTCAAAGACAACGAAGGACCACAAATCCACATCTTCAGTCCAATATTAACGCAATGTAAACAGCATTACCAGCAAAGAATCCCAAAGTACTACAGAGGCCCATCTTTCCGATGGAGGGGCCTAGTGAAAAGCTGGCAGACTTGGTTTCCTAAAAACATTCTGCTCAGGCACCGGCTGAACACACTACATTGAGTAACAGCTCAGGTAGTGGCAATATCCTTATCTGCGTGGGGAGCACGTCAGACCTAGAGACGCAAGTGCACTGCTCACTTTGAGAAACACACCTCAAACCGATCAATAGAGCCACAAAATTAACATCGCTTCTGACGAGACTGTCGCGGATCAGGCTGCAGCAGGCAGGCAAGAATGAAAAAAAGAAAAAATCCCCCGGCCAAACATTTTCAAAAGTGACTGTCTGACACAGAGCTATTACGTGAAAAACCCATTTGTAGTGAGCTCCAAGCTCACAACAGTCCTTACCAGCCGCAGCTGAGTCTCCTCCTTTAACTGTTTCCGTGCCTCAGTCAGTGCATGTCCGTCAGCCGTTCTGTCTTTAGTGACCTAAGTTAAGGAAGACACCCAATTGACTTGTCATTATCTACTACTCACCCTCACATTTGCTCATTATTTGCTTTTCCCACCACTTTAAAAACAAATTCTACAGCTATCAAAACTCAGAGCTCCATTCACTTAATGCAGCTTCCACGTGAAATGTCTCTACTTCCCTGTCTCCCCAAGCGCTCAGTGCACTCCAGTGCGTATGAACGAGATAGACAGACTGTCCGTTTTCAGAACTTTCACCACAGACTAAGTGTCGTTACAAAACCTCAGAAAAAGATCTTCTGGGTTTTAAAACTAAAACCAGATTCTGCCATAGTTCCTAGCACTTTCAATAAACCAGCAAAAAAAGAAAAAAAAATTTACAGATCCTGCCCCTTGATTTCCAAAAAGGGCAGCATTTCAGGCCAAAGAAGCAGAGCTCCTACGTCCAAATTTTTCTGCCACCCCCTCCGTAAATCATCCTTCCTCCAGTCCCTTCTGACACCTCCGCCCAGCAAGCCAGAAACATGCTGTGTTAGCCCTCGGCTCTGCGCACGCTCACAGTTTAAGCGGCTACGGCCAGGCAGGGTTTACTGAGAGCAGGGTCCATCTGTTACCCTCTGCGGGGGACCCACCCAGAGCCACTCTTCTTTGTTGCGGTTTTTGTGTGAGATACATCAGGAAGTAAAGTCTCTTCCAAACACGGGCTTCTCGGTTGAATTTGGGCTGGGACTGCCCAAAAGGTTCAGCCATCACACACACACAGACACACACACTCCCCCCACCCACCCACACACCCACCTTACGATTGGACTCCAAGATGTAAGAGCTTTCTTCTTTAACCCGTTCCATCTCTTCTTGCAGTGTAATAATCCTGTTGTTTGCAACTGCAAGCTATGAACAAAACAGAACAACACTAACGTATCAACAACATACTTGACTTTTTTTTTTCCCCCTCTCTAGACATGTTTTCTGTCCTTTTTTTTTTTTTTTTAAACACTCAAAGTGAGGGAAAAAAAAATATTTGGAGTGGCAAAAGACAACTCAGCCTCTACCATGGAGAAAGACTATCTGAAAAAGCATCAATCAGTGCCAGTGTGATGGATTTCCGATACCGGCTAAAACGGAGACTTCCAACCTATTTTGGTTCCTGTCTTTCAGTAAAGTTATTGACTTCTTCAGGTCACTACCCATTAGACTCAGTGTAACGTGTGGTTAGCTCAACCCAACAGAAACCCTCACTCCGTTCCCCTTCCCTTGCCCAAGATGGCAAAAAGGAAAAACGTGAGCACGCGGCAGCTAAGTTTTGCTGCCTTCTGACAACGGCAACATATTACCAGAGAAGAAATACTTGCGTGGGTTTGCTAAAGCTTCAGTAGTGTGGGTACACTGCCAGGTAGAGCATCTGGGAAGGAAGATGCTCAGGCATTTGGGCCAGAGAAGCACGATGAGAACCTCATCAGAAGAGGAAGATTTGGCTGGAAATGGAGGATCAGGAGCACGCACCACCCTTACGAGACAGGACATCTGCCTCAGAGGAATTCCCAGTGAAGACATCACTGCAGACTAACAGATTACTTTGAGTGTGCGGTCAAAGGCCAAAATAACTTCAGGAAACTCCTTCTGGCTTGTAAACCTCAACTTACGTAAGCCTTGCACACAAGAAAAGCTCAGTGACATTCGAAGAGATCAGCAATGGTATAAAGTGACAAACC
The DNA here is from genome assembly GCA_034782735.1 of Sagittarius serpentarius. Lineage (NCBI taxonomy): Eukaryota > Metazoa > Chordata > Aves > Accipitriformes > Sagittariidae > Sagittarius > Sagittarius serpentarius. The sequence continues at coordinate 7,554,124 of JAVKLA010000007.1, forward strand.
CAAACAGAAATTGCCCTGATAAAAGTGCGAGTCTTTGGTACAGCTCAAGCCAAATACACAAATTGCTGTGACATGTGACGCAGTTCATTAACTACATCCTGCAAATAGCCCTGGTTGGCACAGCGTGTTCCAGTGTCACTTAAATTCTTGCTTTGAACAGCATGCAGACTTCACTAACATACAAGCAAGTAAATCGTTAAAAATCAAAACGTACTTCAGTCAACGTTGCAATTAATCCCACGGGTACCATGCCTAACGGGCACAGCACTCAGACTCTGCAGGTAATAAATCAAAAGTCACTTATTCTAGTAGCACTGAGAAAGGCAGCCTCTACTGCAGACCACCTTTCTAAAATTAAGAAAAAATATTTTAATTGTAAACAAATTTCTTACTCCTGAATTGCAAGAGTGGATACGCTAATTTCCATCGCTAAAGCCTCTCATCATTTGGAATACATCCATTAAGAGCAAATGTTCAATCCCCAGACACGCAGACCTCCTTTAACAAGGGTGAACAAGCAGAAGAGAATTTCTACTTCGTATTTGTACTGCAAGAGCACAGAGACATCCCAATCAAAATCATTCTGCTGAGCTAAGTGACATGCGGACAGAGATACTGTAAAACCGTTAGGATGAGACCTACTAGCACGCACTTGTCAGGGAACTGACCCCAAAAAAATTTTCTTACGTTTATGCCGTTACTTACAAACTGCAAGACCAATTGCAAAACACAGGTTACACCTATGACTCACGCACCGACCATTTTTCATGCTCAGACTGACCAACATGTTATCTATAATAATAATTTTTCCTTGATTTCTTGTAAATTGTGACAGGCTAGCGAAAAAGTTACCGAAACATTTCAATTACTATCTCTACGCTGCAGTAAACTTCTGCACCTGTCAAAACAAACAGGTATTTAGAAATTTCTTTGTCATGTCTGGACATCTCATAACCTACATCAGGTGTATGGCATTCAAAAAAATCACACCCACCATGCAACTTCTTCTAAGGCATCTTCCAAAAATGAGAAAGCACTCGAAGACTTCAGAGGGCTAAAACGTATTCAGCAGCTTTTGGTTTTTAACATAAACATTCGGTTGTTTTTCCCACCTCATGCTTAGTTAGTAGCAACAGCCAGTGTAATTCCTTGGCAAGTCAGTTCTTCCAGTTCCATCGTTAAACACTCACCACGACGTACACCAGCAATCTGGAAATAACTCCTCTCTTTTCGTTTTAATCCAAAAGGCCAAAACATCAGATGATTTTCTCTTACACTTACCTCCTCGGTCAGTTTAGTGTTGGATTTTTCTAAGGCATCCACCTTGGCCTGTAGGTTGTTTACTGTCGCACTAAGGAAGAGAAAAAAACCCTACAGTTAATTCCTTCTTCTTTCAAATCCTCTCTTCTATTTTGTTACACTATACAATAAAGAATAGATAGATCATGTCTTACCTTAAATGTCTATTGAGTTCTTCTACATAGTTCTTCTGGTCCAATATAGCAGTTATCTGACCATCTCTGGAAAAAAGAAGTACCGTTCAGCTCAGCCATTTGGATTCAAAGAACTAACAGACACCATTAAAGGTCTAAGAGGAAACGTGGCGATACAGCCCGCATACCCAGCGTCGCACCACTACCCTAGGTCTCAATGAGTCTATGTGATGATGTAAATGAAATAGCAAAGCCGAGTTACAGTCTGCGCCTTCACAGTCAGTCACCGTCCCCTGACTTGGCAGAAGCTGCAACTGCTACGCTCACCTGGATGACATTCAGGCATTTTGTGACACACAAAACAGAATGCTTACGCCAGACAACAGTTCAGAGAGTACAGCACTTATTTCAAAGAAAAAAACCCTGGCTTTGCACTACATTTATACTGGACAAGAGTCATCTCGCCAAAATCCGTTCAAGGAAAACTGTCAGCAAACGCACGCTTTGCACGTACTTCCTGCAGGAAATGGTAACTAAAGAAATAAAGTGTTCTAAAAATGAAACTACAGATAAAATAATTGCAATCAAAACACCTGATCCTGAGGGGTAATTATTAAGTATATACCTGAATTCAAACGAGCAGGACTTCCTTAGAAGGAAGAGGTACTCTTGAAGAGCCTCAGAAAACAGCGACACCCGATCCGCGTGTCTGCGCGCCCACACGGTATTTTTCAACCCCTTGCTCTGAACGTCGCACAGCTCCATTTGTGTATGCTGGCACAAGTGCTTTAGGCCTTTATTATTACAGTTATATCTTTTCCAGTTGGAGATTTATTTTTTTTTTTTTTTTTTTTAATAAGGATGTTACGGTGCCCAAAATCAACTACTATCCTGCCAGCCACACAACTGGTGAAGGCTACTAAGCTGCTTACCGAAATGGCTTTAAAGAACGGCAGACCTAACTCAGGAGAGGGTACCTTTCGAAATATTTTATTTTCAATTGCCAGCTAAGGAAGAACACATAGAATTTCTCAGAGACTTTCCCTTTCCCCTGCCCCCTCTATTTCCAGTACCTTTTTTATGTATTAGGGCTTATCACAGAAGAGCAATTCAGTCTAAGTAGCTTTTTAATTTAAAATATAACAGCTTGCAGGGCAATCCAGAATACTGGAACACAAGTTACCGAGAGATCAGAAGCAGGACAACTGTGCATGTACCTACCCTTCACTGCCTTTCGTGCTGTTCCCGTCTTTCAAATACATTGAGAAATCAATAACTCCAACCTAGGAAAGGAAAATTTGCTTTTTACATTAAGTACGTTTTCTGAGACTAATCACTGTCCGTAGCTGTGGAAGTTTAGTCACTCAGTTAGAACATCGGTACATGTCGTGCTATCGCAAGGATTCGTTATACCAGTAATCTATCCACAATTAACGAAAACATGGTGTACTTCAAGCAAAAATATACTAGGATAAGCAGCAAGTTGGCAAGCAAGTCTTACGACGTAAGGACAAAGCATTACCATCACCGGATCTGTATATACGCTGCTTATGCAAGCTGGAAGGTAAGTGCATACAAGCTCCTTTTCTGTTGTTTAACAGCTACAATGATCTCATCACACAGCGTGAGTGAATTAACAGTTCTGGCCATTCCTCCCCTCCTTTTGGCTAAGTCCTTCCCCGTTTTCGCCTCCTTTTTCATCTACTACATCTCACGCCGCAGTGACCTGCGTGCAGACCACAGCAAAGCCTCACAGCAAAGAGAAAACCGAAATCCTGAGTCTCCGGTCTGAGCGCCGGCAGCTAACCAAAGACCACAATCGTAGTAAGAAGCCTGTATTAGTCTTCCATTACATACAGTAACAAACTTGTATCTTAGCTGATCAAAGTCCTATACAATGGAAAATTCTTCCAATTTAAGTGAGCAGAAAAAGCCATTAACTGAATACCCAGTACCTGTGAGTCCAGATCTTCTCCTTTCATGCAGAAGTTTGCATCGATGACATTCAAACCTACCAGGAGGCCAGCAATGATCGCACCTTCTTCTTCCATCATCAGTGCATTAGGCTCATAAAATTCGCTGCACGGCAAGAGAAGACAAGTGTTGCATCTTTAAAGGTCACCTAAAAGGATGTCAGCTAGCACGGGAGCCCTGCTGTTTCATACGCCAATACAAGGCAAGCTCAGCCTTAACAAAAACCCAGGCAGCGGCACACGGTCCGCCCAGAAATGTACTCCTACGTACTATCAACGTACTCCTGCTCTGACGGAACACATCTCTCTTAGCGCAGTATGTCTTTAGGTGAGGCAAAGACCCAGTAAGTAGGAGACCTGGTCCCTCGCTGTTGAAAGGTGACGGAATGTTAGCACGATTCTTGAGTAACGGTACAGCACACCGAAGATTTAAGACTGGGGCTTAATATCAGAGTTTTTTAAGTAGCTTGCTTCTACTACTCTATTGCACACAGTTACTAACACAAGCCACCGCCACATTTTCCAGTGGACGATACCAAGTTCTCCTTTCCAACCCCAAGTCAGCTATGGATTTACACGCGCAGCCAACAGAAGCCTACTTGCCCGAGTAAAGAAATACCAACATATTTACTAAATCCTACTGCTTTACACAGGCGTAGTAGTTTAAATCCACAGACTGTCATTTAAACTACAAAATTACTGCCGTTTTACGAGTGGGAGGCAGACATACAGAGAAGTGAAATGACTTGTTCCAAGTCAGACGGTAACGAAGTGACAAGGTCAGAAATAAATCCAGGGCCAAGATTTTGCGGACAGAGAATGCTGTATCCCCTCTGTACAAGCATTTCAGCCAAACCATCTCTTCGGAACCAAAATTTGGGTTTATTCTAATGGATATTTGAGACAAAGGGGAAAAATAACAGCCTCTGAATTAAGAAAGAATACTAAGCATTTCTAAGCCCTCAGAGGAAGCTCTGCATTTCACAAATACTGCCATTTCTCAAAAAGGTACACGCATACTTTACCATTTGGGTGTAAAGGATCGTAAAGGTCCTACGAGAGGGCAGAAGTGAACCTAACCTAATCCGAGAACGACCTCAACGCTCACCTGAGAAGGTCCTTTCTATTGATCAGGGCTTTCATGTATTCTGAAAGTTTCTTCTGCATTAGGGCCAGGCGAAGCCAAGCTCTTCCTCTACCCACAGGTGTCCTACAAAGGCCAGAAACAGAACAGTTACAGACATACTGCAACGCGCTTTCACAAACAGCTATTTCACAAAGGAGCTATTAGCTCCGATAATCCCGTTCTGCCTAAAGTTTCTGCATCTCAAAGATACAGCTGGCATTGATGAAAACAGGAAAACACAAGGTATTTAAGTGCAAATAGTTACACAGACAGGTTCATTTAAGCAGCGACTGCTTCTCTCATACCTAATTACGTATCTGTTGTTATACTAAAAATATTTCCCTGACTTGACCCCTGCTGGACGCTGCTACATAGACAGAGATCAGCTGCTTCAACCCATCGCCTTCTAATTCAAAACCAGGCAAGTCAGTATACTAACATGTGCGTACTTCAGTTCCGCGCAGATGCCCGAGTGCCGCTCCTTCAGGTAGGTGTTACGTAGGGTGAGAATCCACAAAGACAACCGCAAGCACAAATTCAGTACTGTTCTCTTCAACTATTTTGCTCATTAACGCGCTCACAGGACGCAATGGGTTATAGTCACAGTCCTTCCCCCTCTGTTTCTCCTGGCAATCTGAAGCACGCAGCTTTAAAAATACGGTAACTGATATGCTGCATCACAGCTCTGGCTCATCTACCCTGGCGTGCTGGCCAGGAGCCAGCACCAGATGCTCCAAAGGAAGGTGTAAATCCCCTGCATTGAGCGGAATTCTGATTGGAAGGAAATTTCTTCTCCATCTCCAGCAGTCAGCCAGCTGTCTTAGACCCCACAGCACGCGGGGCACTTTCTTTTCTAACCTTAACTGGTATAAGCAGCAACTGCCCATGAAAGTCATCTTCATGACTCCTCATACTTGACCTCACTAATACACGACATGACATTTCCTATGGGTTACTATGAACGCAAGGTTTAGAAACTTACTCTAAAACTGTTCTTCATTGCTATTTATTTAACGTTTCAGTATTGGTTTACAACAGGAAAAGGTTAACAGGAGCTCTGGCACAACACTGTTGGCACTCCACGCTGGTCCCGTAAACTGTTCCAGGAGGAGGCCTGCACAGATCTCCAGTAAAAGCACTTGTCCATATATACATCACTAAATACTAACCTGAAAGAAATTGTTATTGAATCTATTCATGTCTTCTGAATCCTTAGTCCTGCTGCTAATACAAAAGCTTCCTCACATCTTGTTTCTATTCCCCAGGCCGAAAGCCTCTTACAGTTCCCTTTCGACATAGAATAAGCAAACCTGAATGTGATGTCTGAAACGACTATGAAATTTTTAAAAGCAGTATATACTTAAAGTGGGGGGTTTTTTCTCCCCTCTCTAACATAAGCTAGTATCTTCCCCAGCTTGGTGACCGAGCTTCCCTTTTACACAAACTTCCAAGTTTACCTGAATTTATCTAACAGAAAAACTACCTCTGTCAGCCTCAAAACTATTTAACCTGTAATCACCTTCCTTCCAATTCCCTTCCTCTTCAGTCTGACTTCAGAAAGAGCGTCAGTAAAGGCCGGTCCCATTCCTGAGACGCATCGTCCCTCGTTTAGCACTAGCAATAAACGCACTATTACCCATAAGACCCCATGCGCTTACCACAGCAAGAATATATCCTATCCTCTCCTTCTGCAGATCCTTGACTACGAGTAAGAGAGCAATGATCCATTTTTATCAGCAGAAGGTGGCACGTGCATTCCTGAAGGTTACGTTAGCCCTTCCTTCTCTTCTTCAGGATCCTTCTTACACTAATAAACATATTATGTACTTGTGCAGTAAAAGACTGTACTTACTTCAGCCCTGGGAGATCCTTAACACTCGCTGTGATCTCTGCAGCCTCAGGAACAAGTTTTTCTACTAGTTCTAGAGGTCCCCAAAATGACTTATTTTGCCCAAGGAAAGTCTTTTTGGCTAGAAAAGAAAAAGACAGAAAAGGAGCCCGTGAGGCCTGTGCTGACTAAACGCCTTCTCAAACATGGTCAGAAGTGAATGAACAGTAGACAAAAACTGGCAGAAAGATTCTTCTGGGACTGCTGCTGGGCAAGTGCGGAAGACGACTTTTTATGCCCCAGCGTGGCAATTGCTGGTGTCGTTCAAATAAGGCAACGGGAGCTCGAGACAGGTGCCAGAAGATATTCCATACATCGCCAATATGCCAAGACAACAACACCCAGCGATAACCAGCAACTTACATTCACTGCTAGAGGTCAAAATTTCTACTAGGATGCTGTCACTGTCCCTAAGTTACACTTGATGGGTGCACAGTAATTTTCTCTCACTGACCATCGCGTTACAAGGAAAAGGACCACACCACTTTGAAGCCGCTCCTTCTCCACAGCTGCTAGGGGCTTCTCTGGCCGTCCTTTCCTCCCTCAGAAAAGCCTTCTGGTGACTCTTGGGTACTAAAGCTGGAAATGAATTTTCTTCTTCCATAGTTCTTACTGCTACTTCGCAGCAGCAGTGAGAAGACAGAGAACTCTGTTAACTTCAAACTTAGGACCAGCAGTAGGGACACCCTGGCAAACGGATACACAAAGAAGCTGAAGAATTTGAACAATTCTCCCTTGCACAACGTTACCCTAACCAGCACGGGAATCATTTCTTCCAGACATAATGCTGACCACGACTACCGAAGAAGCACGGCAGGATGTACGTACGGGTGCTGACAGGGCATCTGATATCCTCTGCTCTTCATCTCCAGCTACTATCACGCAAGGGCAGCACATCAAGAAAAACAGTCTGGTACCTGGCAATTTTAGTTGTGACTCCGTCCTAAGTAGTTAAATGTATGCTCCGCTTGCTATTTTAGAAAGCAGCTTACAAAACATTAGCCGCACAAAGCAAAAATCCTGAGTTTTGCTAGAACTACTGAGAAAGGACCTCCGCGTTGCAGTTCCTCTTCCAGCAAGAGGACCACTGTGTCCCTAAAGCATGAGGAAGTGCAGAAAAAAGAGGGCGTCATGAGTTTGCTACGGAGCTAATTTTATCGCTGATCACTTAGTTAGACTCGAGTCATCTACAAAGCTGTTTTAAAAATGGCAAGCACCTGCAACAACTGTGGACTTGTCACCTGCAGCGTTACATCCTCAGCAGACTATTTTTTTCCCTTCCCTTCCTGAGGCCTGTCGAGTCAACTGTGATCACAGCAGTGACCCCCTGCTCTGCCTCTCTTTAGTCTACTGTAGATTACAAAACTAGATTTGGAAAACAAGTTGGCTCTTTCTCGCTCCCATGCTATGACAAACAGCCCGGGAGGACTCCTCTCAAGCAAGGTTACCTTTCAAGCCGTGTTTAAGGCAATGTTCCATCACCACGAAGAACTGCTGAAGAGGTGCATAGTCGGAGTCCAGCGTCCTGCCCAGATTCAGTGCCGATTCAATCAAGCCCTTGATACTCAGTTTTGCCATGTTCATCAGGTTCATGCGTTCATTAGCCATGAGATAATTAGGATCTGTTAAAAAAGAGGAAGAAAAATACTGTTGAGTAACAAAAAGCTATTTTTAATACAGTAAGACATCCTATATCTCTATCGTTGTTCCTCAGCTTTGAAGACATTTTTAGGGACAGTGACAGTTTATGTGAGGCACTCTCTTCAGGCCTTTTGTTGAGAAAAAAAATCAAAATTAACTAGCATTTTATGGCCAAAGCCACAATGACATGGGAATAGGCGATATATCGTCTATTCAGGGTGCCTCAGTACTTTAAGTAACTACAACAGCTTTACGTATTCAAGAAAGAGAACTTTGAAGACGGTTGTTAGTGTTGTGCTTTACATCTTGACAACGCCTCACTGAATGTTACGGCCGCCCCTTGTTCCAACTCAAATCCCCAGCTACACGCAGCAACTACAAGACGGTAAGAATTCTCCACTTGTGATTTGTTCTTCCATCTAAAGATAACCACGAATCCGCTCACACTTAATCCAGCAATGTGTCTCTAAATCTAGCCTTGCATCTTTCCTTCTTGTGATTTTTTTTTTTTTTTTTTAAAGTTGGATGTAACATGGAGCCAATTCCCACCTGTCTGTCTCCATTTTATCAACACTACTGTTTTTTACCACTAAGGAGGTGATCTTCGCGGCTCCTCTGACAGCTCGCTCTAAGCCCCAACACGCACAGGCCTTCCAAGGCTACATTCTTCCTCTACCGTATTATAAACATTCAGACCTTTACACTTGCTAGTGGCTTCTCGTCGCAAGAAACAAAGACAGCCATCCATTTTCCAACCTACAGCCTGCCTGCAGGCCTCCTGCTCCCTGACCCGTACAACGTGCCCATGCCACCACCTATCCTTTCACAGTGCCGCCCTTCCAAACACCATCAGCACGCTTCCAACACCTCAAGAAACAAACTCGTTTACAACAGTACTGTCCCGTAACTCAAGTGAAATCATCCTACCTCCGCAACAAATAAAGCGTGCCTAAGCTTTAGGTCTGGAGATACACAGTAACAGAAATCCTGGCTACTAAAATGATGTTGCGTCACTTGCAAGTTTTCTCTTTGTATCTGTTCCACCTGCAATCTCACACCCGATTTCTGAGCTCAAGCTCCAGCCCTTCCGCGCAAGCCATTTCATCCCTCTAAGGCACATTTATTCTAGGGCTGCTGTAAACAGCCACGGGCCCTTGAACCGATTTGCCACCTTCGTGAGTAAATTTACTACACCTAGCAGCAGAAACACGCCCGCCGCCGGGCTGTTCTCAAGCTCTTTTTGACAGTTCGGAGGCTCCATCTCTTCAACGTACAGACAGCTGAGATGGGTTCCTACGTCTCTCCTTAAACCACGTCCCGGACGAAGGAGGAGGGGAAAGTGCAACCCTCATCCTCAGTGGATCCAACCCCTAAGCAAAGTCTTGCAAAGTTTGGGTTCGTATTCAGCAGGTTTGCCGGCGCGTAAACATCGAATCTCTACTACACAGGTGGACTTGAGCTGTCTGGATTGTTAACAGTTCTCATCCTCTTGTCAATACAACTGTGAAGAACGATTTCCCGCAATTTAAAATGCAACAGCTTAGCCAAAAGAGGTCAAGGTGTACATTCTTCCAAGACTACTGCAGTCTCCTATAGGACTTGTCCTGATGATGCAAGTCATCATCCTGCTTCATCACGATGCCAATACCGACGAGTCCGGTTGCTCAGATGCCAACTCCTTGTCATCTCGAATGTACCGCCGCTGCAATGAGGCATCCTGACGGCACCCACCAGCCAAAAAGAGAGCAAGGAGCAAAACTTTACAGAACCGTAGAATCAGGAAAAAACACATCGCTCCCACTTCCAGTCTTCGGCATCTCCTGCAGGTTGAAAAGCACTGTAGGGCCAGCAGCCTGTAGCAAACAGGAGTAATATTTGATTTCATTAACCTATGGCTGAATCCAAAACGGGCAAGAAGAAAAGCAACTGCTATCGTGCGATCGGCACTCCTTATGGCAGACAGAAAGACACACCAAAAGGCACCTCAGGGTGGGGAGACGAAAAGCAGCTGCTGAAGTGCAGACACAAACATCCTCCATCAAAGAACCTGAGAGATTATGAAAGGGAATCAAAAGAGAGCATTTGTGAAACCTGGGAACAAAGGCGGATTTGCTGAATCCGCCTCTGAAGCACGCCATGGTCAGCTTCCCACGGCTCCAAGGCTAGCTGGCACCCAGGCCCCCGAGGTCTTGTTATTGCTGCGTAGTTTTGGGTGGCCTGTCTGCCACAGGACAGGCTGTTTTCATCGGGAATGCTGCCGAGGACTCAAAGAAATACTCAGACCTAGCGCTCTGGCACTGAGCAGCTCAGGGAGGGAAGATGTCTGTCGGAGAAGGGGAGCGTACAGACGGCGCTAAGCAATGGCGGCTGCCGTTGCCATCACTTGACAGCCACGAGTCTACCTGCGCTCCAGGCCACGTCTGCTGCCAGAGAAATGCCTTCTTGCCCAGAGAAGTCCAGTTGTTCCTGTGTCTCCCCCCAGTCTTCTCCTGCTGAAGGACAAGGTGATCAAAAGCCCCCCGAGAGTTTTCTTCTACTGACCGTACGCTCTTCAAGCACTGATTGTCGCAGCTCACATCTTATTATAAGGCTGAGATTAGGCATTCACAATTTATTTTCATAGTTTAGAAAACTTCAAAGCACCCATTTAGGAATGCAGTTCTCATAGCAGCACTGGACTGGAGAAAGATTGCAGGTAGTGGGTGATTTTTATTGCCTTTGCAGAACTACTACTATTTTAAGCTGATAGATCTGGCACATACGCCAAGCAGCGTACCTGTTTTGGGATTTGCAATCCATTTTATGGTTTGCAATGTAGCTAACAGTCACCACTACTAGGAACGCAGACTCAGGAAAAAAAAAGTCAGGCAGAATATTACACATGATTGCAAAAATTAATTTGTGTACGCTCAATTAAAAAAAACTTTCTGTATATTTTCTGCTGTGTTCTCCTGCGTAAAACTAACGAACGCCACCTCCGACAGCATCCATCACAGTTGCCCTTTAAGAGCACAGGAACGTCGCTACAGCATTTGCTTCTACCACAGACAATTACCGTCAAAAATTTGTGCTTTGCTTCGGTACCATGATTCAAAATCCACTCAGAACAAGGTTATCTGGTTAAAAACCATCAACCCGCTCCCTCAATCCTTCCGGTAGCACAACTCCATGTACAGTGTATCCGTGCTTCTCACCAAGACAGATAAACCAGCAGAAATCTCTAGTAGGTTTGAATTATCTAATGCAATTTTTATATGTACCCTCAAGAGAGTAGGGTGCTGTGGTAAAGGGAAACAAATAGACTTTTTGTTAATTTAAATCCATTTTGACGTTCAGGTTGAACACGATTATTTGCCTGGCCAGGCTTTGAAGAGAAACTCCTATGCATACTCACACTGTGCATACTGATCTCAGTAGTGAGAGCAGACCCTTTAGAAAAGCTGACTGTTTGCCTCCTGAACATACCTAAAAGTTTTCAGACTTGAGACTGAAAACTTGTTAATCATCACAGCTTCTTTTTCTCCTTCCCTACCAGGGGAATAGCAAGACACCGACACCTCCTCTCCTCTCTAATCAAGACGTTTCCTCACCGGCCAAGGTCTCGCAGCGGCATGCCCCAAGCAACAAAGCACTGCCGCAGTACAGAGCAGCCCTCGCTGACCCCATCGGTAGCGAGGCAGGCATCCAAAGTGACTCTGCTTAGGCGGCAAATCAATTGCTAATGCAAAATTAAAGAAACCGTACGAGACAACTACACGGAAACTGTTACTTTGGCTATGGTTATTAGCTAGTTTGAATTCTGGTAGAGTCCAAGGACACTGCTCAGAATTAGGGTCCTACTCCATTACACTCTCACAGGAAACCATACACATTTCTTCACAGTTGTAACGGGTTTACGTGGCAAGGTTTTGGTAGCTGGGGGGGGCCACAGGGGCGGCTTCTTTAAAAGTTGCTAGAAGCTTCCCCTGTGTCCGATACAGCCCATGCCAGCCGGC
>JAVKLA010000007.1:7566279-7592633 GCA_034782735.1 Sagittarius serpentarius
AAGTTCATTTTTCCCCAAATGGAGTCTGTTTTGCCCGTGACGGTAACTGGTTAAGTGATCTCTCCCTGTCCTTATCTCGACCCACAGGCCTTTCGTTACATTCTCCCTCTCCTGTCCAGTCGAGGAGGGGGGAGCGATAGAGCGGCTTCGGTGGGCACCTGGCAGCCAGCCAGGGTCAACCCGCCACAGGAGTATCGAGAGCGGCTGCCTCACACAGACCTAGGCTGGGGTCAAGGGTACCATTTCTGAGGCAAGGGTTTCCAGGAGTCTGAATAACAAAGTGGTGTATGAAACATGCTCAAGACAACTAGATCCTTTCAACACTTTCAAGAGCTAATAAACATCTGAGCTCATGAAAGCAGGTCTATGCTTTCATTTAAGACTAAAATGTGCAGTCACAGTCTAAAGAACTGAAAAATATTTCCTAATGAAAACCATTAACTAATTGAAGGTTTCTGCTTCATTAGTCTGTTGTGAATGATGGTGCTCTGCATATGCAGCTCATCTCAGATTCTCATCTCGCAAACCGATTAACTGTTATATAGTATGAAACTGGATAAAATCCCAAAGATTTATTCCAAAAATTAAATCCCAAGTAATTTATACCATTGTTATATGTGGTGCAACATATAGACCTTTAAAACCGAGTCTAAAAGAGCAGGGTAAGCAAGCAAAGATGACTTTTACACAGGAAGACTATGCAGCTGGCTTTAAGTCAGCCCAGACACTTTCTGCTTTGACATTTCTGACCCTGATGTGCAACTGAGATTCTCAGTCTGTAGTCAGTATCTTCTCCAACTTTCCCTTTCTGCCTCTAACTACAAAAACTCTACTATACGTGCCATGTCATAAACTTCAAAAGGTAAGATCTTGGCCCTTAAACTTTACCTTTCCATGTGGTTTGGATTTCAATGGAAGTAATGTTAAATTCTCAAGACACTTTGCTATTTAAATACTGTAGCTTCTACAGAATAGACCTGTTTTCTAACCAGCGACGTTGCACGTGGCATATAAGTGGTCATGACTGAAATGGACTTGCACCCCACTAGAATGACGGGGTGAAGTAATCAGCTCATCTGACTGTTTCCTTAAAACATCAAACTCCCAGGTTTCTAAAGACGGAAAACTGTGCCACAATCGCTCGCACGCTAACAGCGTGAAAAGCAAAGGTTTCCCGAGAAGCTTCCATGAAGACATTTTCAAAAGCATCTAATAATCTCAAGAATCCTGTCATCTGGTTAAAAGGTAAAGTGTGTACCTCGGAACCCAGAAGTCAAGGAAAAAGTCAATGCAACACTGGATGTCAAAGGGTTAAGCTACGACTGTGGTCTAAGTACTTCTCACCTGGTGACAAAAGATTTTATGGCTCCTTACACCGAACTACCCTAAAAGACTTAAGAAGAAACTAAAATTAAGCTAGAACTTTGATCAAATGCAGGGAGTCACGAAATACTGTAGATGGGAACAAATCTGCTCAAAGTATTGCCAATTAATTAGTATTTCAGCAACGTTCTCCATGTACTGAATCCATCTTAAATCAAGAATACAAACTTAAAGCATTCTGAAATTTAGAAAGGCTGCTTCTGCGTATGGAAGAGAAATGGCATTTTGTAAACAGTTCATACTGTATTCAGATTAACTGAGATACGTTAGTGGTGCAACACTTGCTTTCAAAACAAACCAGCCAGCTCTCTATAGTGCACCAAGTGTCAGTTAAGCAAATTCACATTAGAAAGGACATTAGTTCCAGCTGCTCAGCCTATGAAATCATGAACACGTGTATAATTTCAAATAAATCTGGAAAGCAAATCCCTAGTTAAATTAAGGACTCTCCTCATTTAAACTGGAGTTCAACATCATTATGTATTTTTTTAAGCTGCTTCTGTTTCCGGACATTCCCTTACATTCAAACGCCCCGTCTGCCTTCCAGCAACGCAGGCCCCTGACTACCACCTCAAGGATGAGGTGACAGACGTTTTGCATGTCATGCAAACACTCTCCTAAAGATCAGCAGTGATGAAAATAAAAATGACATGACTACTCCCACGCGAAAAGCAGAAGCATGTCTGTTTCTACAGAATTATGTTTTATTCTACTACTTCTTTGCTTCTGTATTCAAAATTCAACCTGCCTACTCTGAGGGACTGTGGATAAACCAGAAAGCAGCGGGACTAACGCCACCTTATAAAAATGAAATTGGATTTGCTAAGAGAAGAAACATTTTCACAGAGAGTTTAAAAGGCTGCTTCATTTGTTCTCGCTATTATGTCCTGAACGCTGACTTTTGAGGGGGGTGAGCACGCTCCGTGTCAGGCACCCACGAGTCCCTGATCGACGACCGAGGAGGACAGCTTCCAGCACGCACCAGGCATGTCAGCGTTTCAAAAAGCCAGAATGGGGTGGTGGTCATGGGAAACGAAGATAGAAGTGCAAACGGACAAGACACACATTTGAAAATGTATCCCACCCTGGCAAAAAAAAAAAATGCAAAAAATCTGTACAATGTTTTACGGGGGGGCGGGGAAAAAAAAAAAGTCTCCAACCCTTTTTTTTTTTCCTTAAAGATTGCCTTGGATATGGAGCTGCTGGGGAAGCAGAATTAGCTGTTGTGCCAGGAGCGCGCCCGTCTCCCGCGGCTGGTGAGAAGCCTGCTGTGTTTACAAGGCAACAAGGCAGAAGCCCAGGCACGTAACCAAGCACAACGGCTAAGGAAGGCACCACCCACAGAAGATGACCAGCAAGAGATCGGTGTAGTTAATGCATCAAAACTAATTGTAGCGCACAACACGCCCTCTTTGCAAAGACTGATACCCTCCGAGTTTCCAAATATAAACAAAAATAAATTTCGCTATGTCATGGTTGCTTTTGCTTTTTTCTTCTGCCAGAAACCTGCTTAAAACTATTTGCACTGGAAGGTTATTGCTAAGCGGGTCCCAAAACCTAGCCGCGTGACTTTGCCATCCTTAACTATCAGTTATCATTCTAGTAATAATCGCAACTACCTATTTTAAGACAGATGTATCCTTCACGGTGTTGCTCATACTTTACCCTCTCTAAAACCCCGAGTCCGTAACATAAACCCGCTTCACTTAATTTCACCATTTTCCTTTACCGAGTTTCACGTTTAAATCACTTATCTGTGCTATAAAGAAAGAAACGCAGCTTTTGGCTAACATCCTCCCGGTCAGAATTAGACCAAAACCGAATAAAACACTGGCAAGATAACAGCCACCATCGGATCTGCCATCTGCAACGTTCAAAAACGCTCTACACACAAATTGGCAAAAAGAGCTGAAATGCACCCGCTGACCTTACTGATAAGCCCAAAGGAGTACGAGAATAAAAGGACTCAGGCTCCTCAGTCGTCCAGGTATTAAGACCCCTAGCTTTAGCTTCTAATTTGAGACTGCCGTTTTTAAAAGAATTTGGCCCGTGTAGATAAATACCCCTTAACCATCCTTCTCCACTGAAATTTATATTCTTCCTAACGATGAATGCTTAAACTCCTCAGTCACAGAAAGAAAATTCCCTTCTTGTTCCCTTGCTTCCAAAAGGTATATTAGCCTTTTGTGCTGCAAATACTTTTATCCCAAGCACGAACAGTTGTAGTCATCAAATTATAAATTCACTTGAGCGCGAGCTGAATTGGGGATTCCACTATTTCACGCTTGCACCATTTTTAAGAATCAAGTAAGGAGCACTTAAAAAAAAAAAAAAATTCTCATTTTGTACTTCACAAGTTTTAATCAAAATTTGCAATACGAGTTTTAGAGTCGCTTTTGCAAAGTCTCAGGTTGATACACAGAAATACTTCAGAAAATCTGAAGCTTCAGGGTGATTTCTGAAATTTTTTTTTTTTTAAATTTGACTTCCGTATATTGCTGCAACCTTTTACATTGTGTGTGCAGCATGAAAATAATTGCCTCGGAAGGCATTTAATGTAAGTAAACCAGCCCCTTGTTGATTCACGTTTTCTACCCCCACTTGAAGGTCAAAGTATCCCAAAATTTCTGAAACTTTGTTTTAAGCAACATTGTATGCACATATTTTCAAAAACAGAGATCAGTAAGGATTTAGAAAGCAAAACTGATCACATGGAACCCACGACAGGGCTTTTTTAGCCCTTCTTTAGAAGAAAAGTCTTCACAATATCCATTTTACATGTAAACTGATACAATAGCAAGAGCAATACATAGACTGGAGTGATCAAAGACATTTTCTTTAACACACAGCAGCAGAAACCAAACATCTGCACCGAGGGCGACTAGTACGGCATGTTCTGGCTGCGAACCTGGTCCAACCAGACAAGCACGTTCAGAAAGCCATAGGTATTGGCACTGGAAAGGACAACTGTATTTTGCACTCAGGCTCAAAATGATACGGCAAAAGCCAATCATTAGTGGAAATAATAGCTGAAAGATGTCGGTGTGGCACGCACCTTCAGTATCATCACGCAATTGCTCCACCACATCTGTCAAATCCTCCCAAGAGTCTTTGCAAACAGCAAAAAAAGAAAGGAGAAGAAAGAAAATGTCATGCAAGCCATGATCTAAAGGAAAGAATCAAAATCAAGGTTCTTAGAAAAGGATAACTGAAAGGGAGATTTGCATAATACAAGGCTTAATTCATAGTAGCAAGAGATTTGCAAGTCAAAAGGGTTTATTAGTCTGCACAAAGCAATACAGGAAAGCATTTTTTCTTTCCCTGAGAGTCAAATTAAGGTAGGCTTCAGTAATGCTTTAGAAGCTTTGTTTCTTTCTGCATTAAGACAAGCAATGCTTTTGTAAAGCACGTCCTAAAAAGAAAAGCGTTGTTTTGTTTGTAAGATCAAAGCACTAAACTTTTGATATTTATGCAATGTCAGCATTTGCTTCAATTTCCTCCTACCCAGCCCCCAAAAGGACCCCCCAACAGGGAAATATAGCCACATATGAAAAGCAAGCGTGTTTCAGGAAAAGGACATCCTGAAGGATGTTTTAAATGAGGTTAAACAGAGCTTTAACTCCCTTACGACCATCACTCCAAATGAAAAATCTTGCAGAGGTGATCCACCTGAGCCTGGACACGGGTCACAGGTTTTACGTCGTCATTCTGATGATGATTCACTACGGTCTCTATCAGGAACACACCTCTGCCTCTTTGCCGGGAGCCTGCAGATGGCTGACGGGCCCGGGGAGGAGGTAGGCACCCTGGGAGAGGAGCAGGCAGGACAAGGAAAACTTGTTTCAGCACGCCCACTAATTCCCTGGTTTCAAACCCAGAAAACACAGCCAGACAAAGCCCTGGAGGGCGCGAACCCAGTGGGATTTTTGGCTCCCTACTTACGTGCCCGCTCCCCCTCAGCGCTAACTTGCAATCGCTTGAACGCCCGAAGCACAAGAAAGGCTCTGCTCCCCTTCACCGGCCAGCCGTGCCAAAGTCCTGAGCAAAGTACACACACGCACTACTGGGACCTCCTCCCTGCCATGGAAAAGCTATCGCCAGCCTCCTCCTGCCGTAGGAGCCAGCGTCGGCTAGCAAACAGTATGTTCAGACGCTGCACTTAAAGACAAAAAAAATAGTCTACGTACCAGTATGACTAACAATTCCCCAAAAGCTTCCTATGGTGCAAGACCACTGACCGCCAGTCTTCTCGTCCTTTGAAACTGTTTTATTCGCACAGCTGATTTTTAGCGATCAGTTTTCTTCATAAACCGGACGTGCCCTTCTTCCCCTACAGCTAAGCATTACTGCAATACCAACAGCAGCAAAAAAACCACCATTCGTTGGGTGCTGCCCGTGTAGCCCAGCTGAAGTGATCCAACTGCTTTGGACTGAGCAGGGATTTCTCCTCTCCTTGTCAGGGGTGAAGAGGGAGGGAGGGACAACGAGCACAATCAGGTTCACCTACCTCTGCCTGCTAGGAGCAACCGGGAGTTTCGCTTGAGAAATTCCCTGCTATTGCAAGAACAAAGACCTGGTGATGCTCCCCCGGCCACCAGCTTCCCCCACGTGCTACACTTAGGGCTTCTGGTCTTCTATTACAGGCATTACAGCTTTCTGTAGGTTCAGAAGACTTCTTGTAGCTCGCAGTGCAGTGCTGGACTGACACGTCTCTGACGCCTTCCGGGACCCCGCTGCACTCTTACCTCGGAGCGCTACAAACTGGAGTCCGTGACTCATGGGTCACCTTCACCCCTTTCTCCGTTTTTTTTTGGTTGGTTGGTTGGTTTTTAGGACTTAAAATGCAGACATTAGTGTGACTGAGAAATTCAGTATTTGTAGAAAATAGTTTGCGTACCGACACTACATAAACAAGCTAAGATGGCCAGTATTTTCTAGCTGTATTCCTAGCGCTTCTGAAAAGGGATCAGATAGAGAACCGAGCTGCACAGGCAATGATTTATTTAATAGCAGTTTTCATCACATGCAAAGATCAGAAGCAGATTCTGATCATCCCAGAACCCCTATCTGCACACCGAGATTGAAGCCAGACATCGTCACCGAATGGTCTGTTATCTAATGCTGAGGGTTTGTGTTTTTTCCTTAATATAAAGCGTAAATAGTGAAGAACATCTCATAGCCAAAAAAAGATTTACCATTAGCTTGGTAATGGGGACGGAGAAAATTGCCAGGCTTCCCTTCATCTTTCCCGTGATCTTTCTCACTTCGATTTTGTCACTTCGAACTCCTCCCTACATGCACCACGTAGCCTCCAAGTATTTAAGCTCTACTCCTCTGAGCCTCATTCTTCGCTCAGCTCCAGATGCAGAAACCACCCAAGACCTCCAGCCTACGATGACAGCTGTTAACAGCAGGTAGCGAGGCTTGTACGCAGAACAGGTTTGGCTTGCTCATCGCTTTGACTTTTTTTTTTTTAAACCAACATAGGAAATCACTTAACTGTATTAGGTCAGCACGGTCCAAGCAGTCCAGCACCCCACCTCACACATCATCTGGGCCACGTTTCACAGAAAGGTGCAAGAAACCTCACGTGACTTTGCTGGCTCTATCCGGACAACTGTTACCCACTTCACAGTGAAAGCATTAATGTATTTTTTAATTTATTTTTTTTAACCCTTGCAAACGATTCATGCAAAGCTTACAAACCAAATGCCCCGTGAGGTCACAAGTATTTTCCTCTATTATATCCCTACAGGCAATAATCCTACCCCGGTTCTAGCGAGAAATGCTTGTAGAAATTGCATGAATTTTTACTGGCACAAAGGCACCATGGGATTTGCACAGATTTAGAGGCAAAAGCACACATTTAATTAGCACTTCCTTTTGTATTTTCACTCATTTCTTCACGCATCTATGCACAGTTTGCATACATTTCATTTCTTCTTTCATACTGTACGGTTTCCCCATGTGTCTGGAATTTCCACCAAACAACAGCAGGGGAAAAAAAAACCTTAAGACACACACACATCCCCCAAACAAAAAAACATAAATCACAAAAACCTGCAACTTGATAGTTTCCATGCTCCTTATTGTTGTACGCATAAGACAAACTCAATACTTTTGATTATTATGGAAAAACCCCAAAGCCTGTAACTGATGCGCACCAAGATTAGGAAAAAGCATGACCACGACTTTTAAGTCTTCGTAAAAAGACTACCTCATTCCAACTAGATTCCCGGGAAGATTAGTATTATGGAACTGAATATCCCACTGGAATAAATACACAAGCAAGTTCTTTACAAAGGAACTGGAGTACTTATTATCACTAATATATTAGTCACGAAAAATCCCATCCGTTATTTTAACAACAAAGTTTTCCGAAGTTACTCTCTTCTGCGCTTCGCTGACACAGCGGCAGTGTTCTCAACTGCTTTGACTACAAGGGACAGTCCAGGAGCAGCAGCACGGGATTCAGCCTGGGCTGATTTATCCAGTTTAGCACTGGGCCAAGAAACCCCCGACAGCCTCAGCGAAGGGACTTCAGCTGCCGCGGGGCAGTGCACGTTTAAAGACTCGTGCTACCAACCACAAGGCCTTTCACATCCAATGGCAAATAAGGTTCACCGAGGCATTTTGTTCTTTGCTAACAATTTAAAAAAGAAAATAAAAATACAAAACCATCTTAATGAGCAGGGATACTAACGTATCTGAAGAAGCAGCGTCCGTGTTACGACTCTGTTCCCGCTAATAAAAATGCTTAAAAATAAGTGGTGACTAACGAATAGCGATTGATTACATACAAGAAAGTACGTAAGAAAAACAAAAAAAACCCTTCCCTCCTAACTTTATCTTCCCGAATTTGCTCACACCTTACTTTTTGGTTTAGTATTTCTCACAGACATATGCAATACCTAACAGTTACACTGAAATTTGTAACAACTCGTGCAGGAACAAGGGATATTGCCAGGGGATAGACTTCCCCACGCAAATAAAATCTTTTAAAAATAAACCCTGGGAGAACATACTACCAGTATAATCATTATTTCAAGCGCCTATTAAACAGAGCAAGTGCTGCTTTATTTTTTGTTGTTGGTTTTTGTTTGTTTGTTTTTTAAGATTGAAGTTATGAGCCTAAAAGAGGGTTCGAAGCAGAACCCTTTAGGAAAATTCCAAGCTACCACCGTACCTCTTCAACTCCCATCCAGCTGTGGGCTGCAATACACTGCTCCCGCACCTCCCGGCAGCCCCCAACACGGCTGTGAAAAGGTTCAAGTCCAAAGGCAACACTGGTAAGCAGTGAGCTGCCCCACGACTATACAGCGCCGAGAAAACACTTTACATGCAAAAGCTGAGTACATGAAGGGGAAGTAGAGATTGTGGCTTCTCACACTGTGGGCAGGATGGAGATAACAACAGCATCTGATTCGTGTTACGGGGTTTTTGAAGAGGTGTCTCACGAGCAGAAACCAGCAAAGGTTCCCAAATATACAGCAGAAGTATCCCTGCGATATTTTAAATAAACCTAAACAAGCACCGAACACGGGCCCTTCAATAAATGCTGAGAAGTTCCCACAGTCCGGACCTGCACGAAACCCTATGTATTCCCTTCAAACTGCCGATTCAGAATGCATTCATCAAGAAATAATCTGCGATGAACATTATCACCTCAAACACAGCATCTTGGCCTATACCAGGTTACCACCTGCAAGTAGACTCCCACGGTTTGCAGTAAGCCTAGCAGCAGAACTGCAAGTTCTCCAACACACTCAGCTTCCTAGGCCATCAGTTTTCTGCCCATACCCTCTTTACTTCCATTAGTAGATACCTTGTGAGTGCAACTAGGAGGATGGAATGCTCCAGACTTCTTATATAGGTATGGCCTTTTTTTCCGTGTATAAAGATGCTCAGAACAAAGGAATGAGGCCACACATCCTTTTCATAGGTTCCAAGCACAATATGAGAATCAAGTTCCTCCAAAGACAGACTAAACAGGGCAGGAACTTGAGTTTTTTAAGTACAGGAGTTATTAACAAATGCGTAAGGAGAAGCTGAGCTGTCAGTAAAATAATTAAAAAAAACAAAAAAAAAAAAAAAAACACACAAAAAACCAGCCCCAATTTCGGGAAGTGAAAACTGAGCCTGATAGAGAAAGTACTCAGCCACGGTGAAATGTCCGTTAATGCCGCTTCGGCTGCTGTGAAAGGCTTGGCAGAAGTCTGCTGTTTTGTACAGATGCTTACAGGAAACACTGTGTTGAAGAGTTATAAACAAACAAACTAGGGTCCCCGTGTTCTGTTTCCTGTATAAGGAAAGGGGTTATTTTTTAACGTTGCCCACAACAGCAGCCGAGATGAATACTGAACACACCAGCAGCTGAACGCCGATACCAAGAAAGACAGCGAGTCTGCATTCAGTCACCGCGCTAGTGCTAAATCCCCTCTGCTCCTGCCCGGTGATTTGCCACGATTGAAAAAAAGTTCTGAGGAAAGAAGAAAAAACAACCTACACATTTAAAATAAGACCTACGGAAGTGCTGAGAAGTAAGTCAGGACTGAGCAACAAATGCAGGAATCGGGACGACGATCAAGCGAACCAAACCAAACCAAACCGCAAACAGAAATGCCAAGCAGCAAGGGTGGCTTTCTCCCGATCCCCCTTTTTTGCACGACATCTTTCTTTTATCTAAGCCCTAATACTCAAAGCTCCCTAGAAACTTTCTTTTTCCTCCAAAACGGAAAGAAAAAGACTACTCCACCGTGCCTCGTTACTGTGCCAGAGTCAGAGCGCCACGAGTTAACGGCAGGACTTCTCACGGTCACTCAAAGGTGCTTTAAAGTGTAACTATAAGTGAAATTCTACAGGGACCATCAGTATAATGGTAACTGATAGCTTCTCTGTCAGTTACGCGTCATTGTGCCCTAAAGAGAAAAAGTACTGCCTGTGTTCTAGGCAGGGACACTAATGGAAGAAATGCTGACATGTGCTCTTTAGAAGGTTAATTATAGGATTATTTGTCTGATTTTAACTTTTAGTCTGCTGCTCTAACCACTTGCTGGTCTTTTTTGGGCCAAAGCATCCCACAACATAAGGCAAAGTTAGAAGAGCTTACTAAGAAATACTGAATATGCATGATGAATTGCATTCACCTCTTCCCCCCCCCACTAAGGCTAGCACACTCTCCTTCATTGTACGGACAAATATTACTTTGATCATGAAATGGAAACCTATAGTCGCACTAGTATATTTATTTAAATTGCATTATCTCGTATTTGTTGCCTTAGGAATGATAAATACTACATTTAATAAGAAATAATTTAAGCGGTCAAGAAAGCAAATTAAGTAGATGCTGTTAATATCATTTGCAAATCAGAAGCACTGACAAAGAAAAGAGACCAGCAAAGACAGTTTCGGTATCATGTGCAAACATCTTGCAATCCAAAAATGGAGGAAGCGACCAGACAGCTTGCAGCCTAGAACACTAGGAACAATCTATTCCGAACCTACAAAGTAGCTTAAGAAAAAAGATTTTTTAAAACCTACTACATAAAAATCTCATCTCTAAATACTTATGGAGAGAGAGCCTTGCATAAAGAAGAAAAAAATAAGTCCATTCATTTCACCCTGCAATTTCTGTCTGGGAAAGCTGTTCTCAAAACTGGAAGGTTGGAGGAACGGATACTCAAACACGCTCAGCACACACGTTCTCCCGTGCAAGTCCTGCTGCACCAACACGTGCCTGCCCGCCAGTCCCGGCTGTAATTTCAGAGCAGAAGAACAAAAAGGAGAACACAGAGTGCTCTGGTACTGCTGCTGCCTCCGGGAGCCTCTGCCCTCCTCTGTCACCTCCAGCTGTACTTCGCTGACACCGCTGACCTTGCCGCTATCTGCTCCCTGCAGAGAATAGTTCATTTTATCTCTTTCCTCTGACCGCACCACGCACGTCGACTCAATCCCCGCGCTGCTATCCTGCGCCCACCTCCTTTGTTCTCTCGGTTAATGCATCCTTATCCAGCATCCAACTGCCCAGAACTGCCTGACCTCACATCACAACACCAACAGCTTGTGCTTTCCTTATAAATTGTGACAACTCACTGCAATATTTTTAGGGTAAAACTGTTAAGATTTTTTTTTTAAAGGCTACTGTCATCACCATTGTTTTAACACATGCTACTCCTCATTCGGCAGCATCAGGGTCACAGACTGACACGACCATTTTTCCTACGCCCTGGACATTTTGACATAAGTTAAGGCGTGCTCTGCGACAAAAGAAATAGCAGTCACAGATAAGCGACAAAAGAAATAGCAGTCACAGATCTGCAACAAACTGGGAGGAGATAGAAAGGAAGAAAAAAGTACAGAGGACTCAAGAATTCCAAGCCCACAAAGAAAAGAAAAGAAACCAAACCCTACTTTTCCTTTTCTCCCCATTTTTCACTTCCCATCTCAGCTGACATCTAAGAGGTTTCTCTGCAGCACTTGACTCGTTACCCGTGAGGGAGAAAAGCCTGCCCCGCATTTCCCAGATCTGACTTCATTTAGACTGAGCACGCTTAAAAGAGCAAAGAAAACAACTCTCAAGTGTAATTTCTTAATTACAGCATGGAAGATATTTACAAAAGTTGAAAATTTAAAACATAAACCAAAATTAGAATAGCCCTGGCGTGGGTCTCACTCTAGCCTTAGAGGGCACTCGCTCACTCTCTCTCTCTGAATTGCCTCCACTCCAGCGGAGGGCTGGCACATTGTGCTCAGTGTCCCGAGGAACTTTTTAAAAGTTCATCTTCCTTCCCCTTTGGTTCAGGGTCAAGTATCCATCTTCTCTCGGTCGCTTCCCTTTCTTCACGATGGGATTCAGCGTAAACACAGTAAGCAGGACGTCTCCTCCGTCCCTGGGGGGATGACCACCTGGATCATGTTACTTATCAGTACATGCCCTCTCGATGACATGACCTGACTGCTATTCAAAAGATTCATGACCATTAACACACTGCAATTCATTTATCTTGCATATTACTGACTCTGTATTTGTTCTATTAAATCTGGTCTCCAGCTCCTTCAGACTTCTGACCTGGTTTGGGGTCTCTGCCACCGTACGTATTTGCAGAGGTGCTTTTCTAAGAAGAGAGTTATCTCATGCAGTCGCTTTCAACACGCGAAAGGTCGTTGCCACTCTCAGGACAGTGTTTACAGCAGATTTGTTTTGTAACGGGAAAGGCACAATCCATGCAGCAATTCCACCTTCCCCAGCAGTTTCCTTCTCCTATTCCACACTGCTAGAGAAAACCTAAACCAAAGTAACAGTTACCAGGGTTTCTTCCTGGCCTTGCTTTGTTCTCTGCAGACCGACGTGGCTTTATACCGGGACCGCAGTTCCCCCAGTAGCACAGCCCAGTACGGCAGACGAGCCCTCGCGTCGCGCGGTTCCCCCATAACCGAACGGCTCTGTCGCTCCTCACCAAAAATAAGGAGATTCTCTCCCCCTCCACGCAAACCGAAGTGCCAAGAAGTCTGCCAATTTGCAAAACAAAAATAGAGCTAAGTCTCGCTGCTTCCGTAAACTGTTTTGAAGTGTGCAAACATGGAAAATTACTTGTACAGAAAATGGAGAGAAAAGGTAGAATCTGAAGAACGATTCAATAAACAAGGCAACAGATTAATGGGCAAGAGGTATTTGAGCACCGACAAGAGCATTTGCTTTTTCTGAAGAGCTGTGCAACTTCTGCTAAGGACATTTTACACAAGCATGTGTCTGAAAGTGAAGGTTTTAAATTACTGGTCAAAAAAGAAGAAAAAAAACATCTGACCTTAGCTACCAAAAATGATACTGGGGAAAAGTAATTTCATCTTTGCGTGTTATAAACATACCACTCCCATTCCCCATTTTAATGCAAACAGAACAGAATTTTAAAAAAAAGGGCGGGGGGATACTGTAATTCTTCACAGTTGCAAGTAAATTCAGATCATAAGGTTATCACGTGTATTCCTCCTGTTCTCAATTATAAGCTAATCCCACAAGGATTCATATTTCCATCGCTCCAACGTGAAGCTCCTCATGATTATTCAAAGTAGAAATTTACCATCCAGTACAACCATGCAGGCCATTTCGCATTTCAGAACTTCTCCCTAAAGTCGAGACCAGCGTTCAATCCCATATACACATGCGCTCTTGAACGTGCAACAGAAATACAGTCAAAATGTTTTTCACACCTCAGTCCCTAAAGGTGCCTCAATGATAATTATACATATTGCAAACAAACAAGAGCTTAATAGCCACTAGTGTCACATTTCATTTTGTGATGCCTCCATAGCACAGTCCAGCTCCGATTACCTAATTAACAACCACTGTTTAAAACAGTTCTTTTTCTAAGCCAAGCAGATTTACAGTATATAGCAAAATCAGCCTATTTTCATACACACAGAATTGTTCCGAATGGTTGAAAAAGAAAGTTAATTGCTTTTATTGTTATATTGAGCATCCATGTTACATGCTACATTGAACACATACAGTTGCAAGAAACTCAGTAAAGATACTAATGCATTTACCCTTCTGCTACATGCTGCTTTTAAACTGAATGAAATTTAAGTTTCGCTCACAGCTACGCTCGGACACTCCGACTCCGTGGCAGAAACAGAGTTACCCCAAATTCACACTGTTTCATCTCAGATCAGAATCCGTTTCCCAAAGTACACTGCCTTTGGCTTAAGAAGTACCAGAATTGGGCTCGGTTTTGCTAGAAACCACCACCACCACCACCACCACCACCACAGGAGGATGCCTATCGTTTTTAAACGTCCACGAGTAAGACCGTGATTACCACTATGCCCCTACATTCCAGCTCCCTCACTGTCCCTCCAGCTCCCATCACAAAATTGGCCTCAAGTGGATTATTCCAGAGAAGGCTGCGGCCAACAGACTCCTGAGGAAAGGGCTGACGGCAGGTCTGGCCTCGGCAATAATAAGCACCAGCTGCAGTTTCTGCCTCTGCGCTCGGGGAGCCCTTGGAGCACAATCAGAAAGGACAGGAATCTGCCTCTAGCTCCCTCTGACACCCCTATTCTAAGATCTGGCACCATTAAAACGCTTCTTCTGACGCCTCTGTCTCACTGGAATTAAAACACAGTATTCCAGTGAGGGATATCAAACCAGAGCAGGTAAGTATCACCTTAGCCTCCTCCTGTATGTTTAAACTGTTGTTCCTAAGTAATCTGCTTCAAAAAAAAAAAAAAAAAAAAAAATCAACAAACCCCAGAAATAATAAAATAAACCGCTATTAACAAACTTCTTCCATTGGAAAGAAAAAAAAAAAAAAAAATGTACCGCAGCTTCTTACTTAGTGCAATTCAGTCTTCTCAGATATTTTACTTTTTTTTGCCCTACCTTTGGCATAGCTACAAGGAAAAAAAAAAAAAAAGCATCTTTAAAAATAGCAAAGCAGAAGCTCACACCATAGCCAATCATATGAAGAAAAGCTTGAAGGCATAAGGCCTGTAAGACAACTCAGCTGAAAAAAGCCGGGAGCCCAGAAGAGGAGAAGCTAGGGACCGCTCATCTCCCATATAACAAGCGAGTCATCACAGGGCGTTACACGAGAGCAGCCCCGCAGAAGTGCATAGCAGTCAAAATTCTCGAGACGAAAATCTTATTTTCCCATCGCATTTTAAACCTTCCCCAACCTGCGTGCTGTTCTGCTCTTGAGCCTTTGTCTTCTCTTTTTACTTCCTCGCTGCCCAGAACCGCTCCCTTCCTCTTCTCGCTACGACACCGTGGGCTGACTTGCAGTTCTGGGATGCAAGGATGGGTGCAGACACCTACGATGCAAGGCTAGGAGCACAGTTTCTGTTCACCCTCAGCACCGTCAGCGCACGGTGAGGAGGAGGAGGAAGGCGGCAGGATGGCTGCTTGTGGGCTGGGGGCATAGCAGACCACCGAGTGGAGAGAGGCCAGCGGCAAAAAACGCTCAGCAAGCAGCAAGAGCTGAAGGACACCAACGACAGGCTTCAAATACTTATTTCAACAAGCTGTCAGATTCGCTACTGCAATATATTATTTTTTACGTGTCTTGATTTTTAAGGAAAAAAAATGCAATCTTTTGTTACGTGTTTGGCACAACTCTCGAGCCTTTTTTTTTTTTCCCTTCCCCTTCTCCATAATCCCTACCCTGCCCTTCCGCATCAGTTTTATGGAGATATTGCAAAACACATCAGCTTCAGCTGCTAGTTCTCCTGCTTTTCCTCTCAGACAAGCGCTTGGTGTCTGCAAGCCCCGTCATCCTGTCCCCTCAACCCACGCATACACTGAGGACACAGCAGCAGTGCTGATGCAGTAACACCAGTTTGAACACTGGGGATGAAGCTGTGTCAGCTTTTCTATTATGAACACTTTTTCCTGTCCTGATAATCTCTGTTAAAAATACGACTTGGGTCTAAAACCGCGCCCCGCCCCCTGCCAAACAACCTGCCTTTCTGCCTCCCAACACGAAACCTTAATTTATGAATGCACAAACATCTCCATAAAGGTCATTACGATACAGTTCTTTTTTTTAATTATTCATTTCTGACATATGAATTAAATAATACGGCAACGAATCGAGCAAATACTATCTCCTAACCCTTTCTGGTACTTGCAAGGGAGTGACTGCAATAACAGCTTTAAAAACAATTCTTTTTCTAGTTTTGGGGGAGGGTTAGCCTAGCATTAGTGTTTCAGTTGTTTACATAAGCAGGTAAGAATGCCATCTGTACACGTGAGGACACACACTCAGCATGTTTGTGAAAAGCAACCCAGAAAAGCTCTGTTACAGACAGTGGATCCACCCAAGCCTACCTTCCCCGTGAGTTTGCTGAGAGCAAGAAGGCAAACAGAGAGGAAAGAGACACATACAAAAATAAAGATCTACGAACTGACTCACAGTGTGACTGAAACGTTTTCCAGGCTATACTATGAGAAGAACCCTAGACTGCTCGGAAGGTCATTCACTAACTACAACATGACAAGTCAAAAGGGGGGGGGGGGGGAGA
This sequence comes from Sagittarius serpentarius, assembly GCA_034782735.1. NCBI lineage: Eukaryota > Metazoa > Chordata > Aves > Accipitriformes > Sagittariidae > Sagittarius > Sagittarius serpentarius. The sequence continues at coordinate 7,582,681 of JAVKLA010000007.1, forward strand.
ATATGTTTTTTTTAAAAAAAAAAAAAAAAAAAATCAATCCACCTACACTACAACGTACTGTTAAAAAACCCAAACCACTGAAGTCCAAAAACACACCAGTAAGACCGAGCAAGGTCTGAATAAGCCTGTGCCGCATGCAAGGACACGGGAATTGGACGGCACCTGAACTACTGCACCCTCGGCTCACCCTCTACTCACTACTCGGGTTCTGCTGTCCTGAGCCTACAGCACGTCTCTGAAACCCTGGGACATGCTTCAGAGGGAGCGTTACTCTCTGCTTTTGAAACCTGTTTAGTGTCCTACTGTTTAACTAGTACTTGGCAAGCAAATCCAAACCCAAGGGCTGCTACCAGGGAACGCAGCTGTCACATGGAAATTAAATTATCACCTGGGAATTAATTTTAAAGCTCAAATCCTCACCACAATTTAAGTTGCCTCATCCAGCAGGACAACAATATAGTAAGACATTACTGACTTGACAAGCCAGCAGCAAACGGGTCAGGCGAGACTACTTGGTGGAGCTGCACTTCAGTACTTACTGGAAAAGGGCCGGGCACAAAAGAGGGAGCCCCCTCGCTCTAAGACAGAGAGATGCTCGGCATCCAGCAAGGGGCACTCAGAACCTGGCAATGTTGGTGACCACGGGAGCGCTGGCTACCGTGCAAAATTCCTGCAGAAATTCATCATATCTTCGTCTTCCCCAATTTTTTACTGGTAGAGCAATGCGTGGGTGGCCTCTTGTGTTTTTAGTACTCACAAAGCTTTCAGTCCTGCTTTTACGTGACCTGGTATTAAACTGGTTTCACCATCAACCCACATCACAAATGCTTTTTTGAGGAAAAAAAAAAAGAAGATGCATTGTTACACCTCCACTTTTCAGGCTTCCAAGCCATTAGAAACAACAGCACGCTTAACAGCGGCGAGCTGGAAGACTTGTGATGGTATTACCACCTGACAATAGGCATAACTGCGTAATCACTTGGGGCTTTCCAAAAACTACCCGCCGACCGCACGCAGACACACATCTCTGTTTTGCCACTGTGCTCCATTTGTAAAAGCTGACAGCTGACCAATTGAGCTATAAGCCCTGTTTTAAGAGTAAAATCATGATTAAATGTGTCACCGAGCACACACCGTGGTCATCGTCCTTCCCAAGACGCACAAACCCAACCTTTCCAGGTACTTCTTAAAAAATACTAACAATTAAGCGCAAACCTGTCTCCCTTAAAGGGGTGGATTACAAAAGACGCAACAAATTCTAAGGGCAATCTGAAGCACCGGTTTGGCTTTCTAATACTCCAAACGGTGTCCAGGTTCTCCAAGCAGGACAAGAGCATCTCGTCCCGGAGACACCCCCTCCCAACTCGTGCAGCGGCTGTAACAATGCGACAGCTGCAGGGATCCCGAGGCCGGGAACCGGACCGTACCTTCGTGCGTAGGCTCTGGGTCGGGTGTCAGCGAGATGTCATCCAGCTCACGCAGGCAGAGCCATTCTCCATCCATCGATACTCGGAATTTGCAAAGATAGATGGTCTCCATGGCAGCCTGAGTGATCTTGTCTGTGGTGGGGGTTGGCATGTCGCTTTGAGGCGTCAGAGCAGACATGATGACTCAGCTGGTACAACAACAATAGGGGGGGAAAAAAATAAGAACTAAAAAGAAAAGCTTTCTGAAGAAGAAAATAAGAAATACCTTGCTGTTAAAGGACAGATATGCTCAGGATCGCACAGACTGCCCTGGCCCTTTCATATATAAAGCAAGGTAAAAGCACGGCTCCTTCACGCTCGTCTCTTCCTCCCTCCTTTCCGCCAGCTGCCGTTGTCTTCAGCTACGCTAGAGGCTATTGAGCCTAGGCAACCACAGAAAACCTGGCTTCTGCATCAAAGATGGGGGGGGTGGGGTGTAAAAAAATAAAAATTTTAAAAAAAAAATTAAAAAAAAAAGGAGAAGAAGGAAAAAGAATGGCTTCCTCTGATGATTAGCCAAGCAAAAACAAAGGAAGAATGTCGGGAGAGATATCCAGGTTTGCCGAAATCAAACTGCTGGTCCCTTTCTTCCCAGATAAGCCAGGGCAGCGAGTGCTGATAGGATTGGTTGTGCGCAGTAAGCAGGGTGTTGACCAAAATGGCTGACTAATGAACTGAACTGAAAATTCAGGCTCATGTGATCAGCTGCTCTGAGCGTAGGGCAAGCAATTCCCAGGATGCTTCCTAGATGCTGCTGATGCAGGGACGGCAATTAGGCTCTCATCATCCACAGCCCCTTCTCATCAGGCTATGCTAGTCAATTTGTGAGCAAGCATAACGCACCGCGCCGACTTCTCATCCGTCTCCCCCGAAATACTACAAAGGAGCGCAGACTAGCAGCGCGAGGAGTACAAAGACACATTTGTATTCCTTTCATATGCCTGGATGTCGCTACATGAATTACACAAGCACCTTGGTTTTCACAGTAGGCGTGCAAGTCACAGTTTGTGTTTTATTCGCTGTGCAACCTTCTCAAAGGGTACCTAAAATTTCCCACATACCAAAAAGTTGTTAGGATGGATTTATCCTCTCAGGGCAACAATGAGGAAAAACAGATCTGGCTGTAAGCACGTCAGCGATCGAGGACTAAGCTCTTTTCGGAGGGCACGTGCACACGGAAGAACAATGAGGGAGAACACCACAAACATATACAGCTACGTGACTGAATCTCAGACTTTTAAAGACTCGTCTGAAAACCGGTACTGCTCAGGCGAGGCTGGTGAAGAAGGATGACCTCTCAGCAGGCAGAGAAACGGGCTTTCAATCTCTCGAGAATAAGATGACAGCACTGCGTTGCCCTGTCCCTTCCCAGCCAGCTGAATCTCCTCCGTGTCCCCCAACCCACGCAGCCCCACCTCGGGGAGACGAGAGGTCCCAGGTCAACAGACACCCTTCGTATTCCCGAGGTCACTACTTAAGCAGGGCACAGGACACGGTATCACCGCCCCCTTCAACTACGATATCAGGCAACAATAAATTAGCTTATCTTAACTTGATTCCTGTGTGGCTCCAGTATTTTTGTGGAGAGCACGTGCGTAGCACCCATCTGAAATGGATGCCTAAGTCCCCCTCCATGTAAATTCGGAGAAGGCTGACTGTTCACCACAACAGTACGCTGACAAGAACACAGGAATGATTAATGCATGGGACCTTAATTATTCTCCATCCTTTTTCTTCCTTAAACAAGTACTGAAGAGGATGTGTGTCTATTTCTCAGGGATGTGAAACAGAAAAACAGATCACTTGATACAGAATTCAGCAAGCCAGCGCACATAGGTTTTTGAAAAAAAGCGCCCATTACATAAAAAAACCTCATAAAGCTGGAAAAAAAGGGTTAAGGGAAGGGGTTAAGAGGTGTTATTTCTAACAGGCAAGAGAAAGCGGTTGCCTTCAGTGCAAACTTGCTGCTCGGTGCATAACATTTTGACTCAGCAACTCTTTCCCCCCATTAGACTAAAACAAACAAAGAGCCATGCAGCGTATTATTACAGTGATGTAAAGGAGAATTATTTCACAAACGACAACGGTTACTATTGTTCCCTCTCCCTAAGAGAGAATGGGGTTTATAAAGCGTGCTGACAGCATTTTACCTCATATGATATTTATACATCCTTTCACCAATGACAACCTCTAGTTTTCGCATTCACATTGCGCCACTCTCCCAACCACTGAAAGTCGCCATATACAAACAGCTCCAGGAGAACAGCTGCTGCTCTTGCTCACCTTTCGAAAGGGACTAAACAAACAGCGAATAATCAAAACAAACTCTTTTGAATCAACAAAGTACCACAAGCTATTGTGCAAGCTATTCTCTAGCACACCTAATTATCAGACAGTTTAATTTTTTTGTTTTGAAGCCATCAGAACTACAAGCGGCGTAACGCTGCAGCTCACAACACGGGTCTTCAGCCCATTTCAGCACTGGCAAGCGACCCACGTACTCGGACCACAGCAGAGGTCTGTTAAAGAAAATTAAGTAACTGTTCGACTCCAACTGGTTTTCTTTTATGCCATTTGCCTCTTCTTAACAAGAAGAAATAAAAGAAACCAATCTGCCCCTTCCAGCTCAGTTGTATTTTCAGGCTCCTTTATGCAATGTTCCTGCTGCAAGTACTCCATAGGGATATCTGAAGTACTTGAAAAATGTTCTTCAGCTTTGATTAATTTCAGTTTATTACCACGCTTTGCCCAAAACAAAGCTTTGGACACAATATACCACCTAAGAGACTGTGAACAATTGCCACCTTAAAAGAGACGGAGCTCCTTCACCTCTGTAACACTGCACCTTTTACTCCTCTTAAGAAGCAAAAACGATATGAAGTACGCATATGCTTAGAAACTCTGATGAGTTGTCTCTGAGTTTTTAGAACAACAATGACAAATTCGGAACTCAGTCTGCAAGCCGATTTGTTTTTTCTCGCCGAGTTGTGATACGGGTATTTGAAGACCTAAGAACTCGCCCACTGTCCAGAGGAGGCTGTAATCTCCAGGTTCCAGTACAGGGCTGAATTTACACCTACAGTATAAAAACAGAGAACTTGCCTTCCCAATACAGCTTTCAGGGTAAGTTAAGGCAAGTAGCAAAACCGTAACAAAAGCAGGTACTGTCCGTATGTCAGCTACCACACTATGGGAAAAGAAAAACTCTACTCAGAAAAGGAAAACAAAAAAACTAAACAAAACAGAAAAAAAACAAACCAGGAACTATCCTACAACTTACTGACCCGTGAGCCTTTTATCACCACCTGGAAAACACAAGACAAACCTTCCCCCACCCCTCATCCTGTGCCTCAAAATTATGAAGCAACAAAGCATCTTCTAAAGAAATAAAAGAAAGCTATCAAATACTTGTACTTTCATAAAGCCTTTGATAAAACTACCACGCAACTCAAGGCCAACTGATAAAGCTCCATCGGGGTTCAAGGAGTGGTCAACGGACAAAAGAAAACCAAGCGTAGGTATAAATGATGAGGACCTTATTAATGAAGAACCGCTTTCTCAATCTCTAACAAGTCAGGCAGCCCTGACTGGTCTTACAAAAGCCTCGTATTAGCCACACTTCGGCAAAACTGGATAGAGGCCTTGGCTAGATTACAGAACAAGGCAAGTTTTTTGCAAGAAAAAAAGCAAGATAAAGGAATTAGAAGCTGACTGCGTTGGAATGTTAAGACTAACCACTCGAAAGCAAAGTGCTTCATCAGGCACTAGCATTTGAAAACTCAGCTGTACTGGCAAGTACTTTTAGTTTCAAAAGTTGAATCAGTTGGAATTAATCTAAGCAATAAAACCCAAACAAATTGCCTAACAACCTTCTGGACTCTAGGGAGCACCTTTGGGTGTACTTTTACTTCCAGTGCCAGCGAGGCCGGCCTGCGAGCAAGCTGAGTTTCTATCGTTAGGAGGAAACTTTCCCCAATCGCTGTGTAGAGATTGCAAAGCAGCCGTACAGCCAAATGGCAGAAGTTGGCAGATAAGATTATTGCTTCAGATGACTGTGCTGCTTCTGGTTATTTAAAATGGCAGGAGACCACAGAACCATAAAAAAAAAAAAAAAAAAAAAAAAAAAAAAAAACCCAACCAACAAACCAAAAGCCATCAATACTACACAAATGGGAACCCCCGCTGAAGGCAACTGTCCAATGGCAACAGCTCAGATGCACCGCCGAGCTCTGAAACAGCTGCCCGGAGTGTCTGAGAGAGACTACAATGCCAGAGGTAACTCCACGCAAACAGGATAAAAGTTACGAAGAAACAGTCGCCGTCTAACACAAGCACGAATCGTGAGCAGGTCCCTGCAAGTCTTTCTAAAGCCTGTAACCTGTTTGTGGCTGCTGTATCAGATTAGGCAGCCTGACAGTCTGGTCTAGTACGGCAGCTCCCACGTTTCTAAGCGAAAGAATTCTGATCTTCCTATTTTCTGCCCACGCTCTTGCCCGACATGTGAAAACCTCTTACTAGCGCACCTGTGAGCATAACTTTCGCTGTCATGCCCTCCTCTTTCTTTCACTTCGGCTTCGACTACGCATCAATATGCTGTTCAACTACCCATTAGTTCTCTCAATAGCTGTACCAGTTGTGACGACTAGAAAAAGAGATTCAGCGCTATGGCTGGTTCAAAAGCCAACGGAGCTGCTATTCCACAAGACACACGCTCACGCACTTCCAATAGCCTCTTTCCAGGCAATCTCTTACGTGGAACGTAATCTAAAAGAGACAAAATCAGTAACAAAGCATCTACGTTGCAAAGTCTGTTTCTGACTCTTCTGCCAGCACAGATACGTTCATTACCTCAAATAACAGTGGCACTTTGAACCCTGAATGCTAAAAACAGGAACGGGCAAAACAAAGTTTAACCACCTGAAAAAAATCAGTGACACAATTTCTTTCTTCCTGGAGTAAGTGATAAACTGGCTTTTGTCTACCTACTGTGAAACACACAGATACTATCTAAGGATTCAAGTAACTCCCAAAATTGAGGGTACAATTGAAAACGGGGAAGGAAAAGTCTATTTGAAGCAGATATCACGATATCTGGTAGGCTTTCAGTGCGAGGAAGGAATGGTTTGGGGGGGGGGGGTTGTGTTGTGTTTTTTTTTTTAAAGACAGCACAATCAAGTTGCTTTTACTGTATTTAAAAAGTATTCTAAGGTTTTACTGCAGCTCAGCATGTTTAAGTAAATCTTCTTGTTCCTGCTGCCGGTCTGGAACCATCTGTATCAAAAAAGCAGATGCTGCTGCCATGAAAAGCTTTTGCAGTCTCCTTCCCTTGGCAGCTCTTGCCTTCACCTGTTTGGAATCATCTCATCTCCCTTACCTCGTAAACGAGAAAAAACAGGCAAGCTAGAGAAAGGTTAGCTGGACGGGGAGAAAATACGTCCGAGACAAAACCTGTAGAGAAAATAAAGTTGTCATAGGGACACATTCTTACGATACACTCCTTACCACGTATTCTTCATTTACATTCGTTGCTGGGCTTCAGGTCACCAGCACTACGGGGCTCACAGGGCTGCCCCAGTAACACAAGCCTGATGCCTCCGCCTGGGTCCGACTAACCCTTGGGTTGACTCCTACAGCTGGAAGCAACGGTTGCATGCAGAACCCCATCACGTCACCCCTCTCCAGGGAAACCCTGACACAGAGCTATGAAGGCTGTCAGCAGTTCACAAACAGCAAACGTACTTTTCCAGATTTTCAAATATAAAATTAAACAGCTGTACGGTACCCTTCGATTCTGTGGCGAGACCGAGAGAGAGAGATAGGTTTAATGATCGCATCGCAACAGGGCGGGGGGGGGTGGGGGGAAGATTACTTAAAATAAACTTCCAAACCATCCTGGAATAGTGACTTTTCAGTATATTGGTCACTACCTCCACCATAATGTGTAAATGTCAATACAGAGTAATTATTTTCGTTACTACTCATGGAAATGACAGCCTCCAGGCACTGAGGGGAGGAACTTGTGATCCAGCAGGAAACACCCTTTACTTAAATCGCTTCCTTCAGTTTACAGCTACATAGAGAGGGATTAGTATTCATACAGCATATCACTTTTGTTTTTTTTAATGCACGCACAAGATGCAAGAAGAGCCTTCTTCACGCTCCTCAGTTTTTCTTAACTCTAAAAGTAACTCCAGCAGTGAAGAATCAAGGGGAGCAGACATGAACAATCACTTCAAGTACTATTGCAAAATAAGGAGAAGCAGACCAAGAATTGTCAGTGCTGAGCTGTTATGTTATGGCAACCTGAAATCATGACACTTGAGAACAGTCTGTGACACAGGGCTCCAGAGGCCGCCAGTGGGTCTCCCCAGCGATACCAACGCAGAGACGACAATCTTTATAACCTGGACCCTGATTAACGCCGCTGCACCTCAATGCTGCACAGAGTAACGGACATTTAGAGGAGACAACACCCGCGAGGCCACATACTCTACAGGTACCCAGGATCAAGTCTAGCATTTAGGCACACAACATCCTTTCTGCTTCAGAGTGAAGTTCTACCCGCTGCTTTGAGGACACCCCAAAGCAGCGAGTGAAGCAGCAAGACTTTGCAGCAGAATCCACTGCTCCTGCTGCTCAAGGATGAGCAAATAAAAGCTGCTTTTGCAGACAGGAGAACTGGTTGGCGGAAGGGGGGAACGCAACAAAAAAAAAAACAAACAAGAGATGATGAGAAAAACTGATTTACAGACAGATTTTGCCCCAGGAGAAACAGAGTCCAAGGCACCATGCAAACAAATTATGATCCCTGTTCCCTTCAGACACTGCTATCACTGCATCAGTCACTCAGTTACTGAGCGGGCTTCGACAGACGATATTGCACAGGCAGCCATTACGTGTGAAACTGAAAAGAACAAGGGAACGTATAAATACGTTTTATAAGGCTTTTTCACAAAGCTTACACAAATAGTCACTGCAGAGCAAGGCTAACACGGGGGATAAAGCGTCGCTCAACCAGTGAGTTTTTACACTAACTCCTTGTGAACAAACGTGCTCATCTCAGTGCCTCAGTTTCCCCACATCTACACAGAAGCCTTTTTACAACCAAGTTTGAACAGTAAAGGCATGGTGGCCGAGATTAAATATTTTTCTTAAAGCCTTTTTTTTGACCAGAAATAGCTCAATCCCTTGCATGCACATCACAGGACTACAGTGGGTAAAGATTTCATAATTAGGTTAAAAAAAAAGAAGTAAAAATGAAAGTTTTGACAGGAAGCCATCAGTTTAAATGACAGCTCCTTGGGGAGGGAGTTTTGGTCTGGGGACAAAAGTTTGCAGTCGACACAGCCCTTCATATAGCTCAAAACCAAGTCAGGTCATTTCACGGGCTCTTGGCATTACAGAAATTGACTTCTTACCTCACTGGCGATAGCTCTGCCGAGTAACCGCTTAAATAAAGCGCATTAGCTTGAAAAGGAGGAAAAAAAAGAAAAAAAACCAACCCGATACCCATCCCAAAATAATCAGCTAATGTGCGAGTGAATGCTCACCTGGGATGTAGGCAGCACGAGACAGAGCAAAGGCAAAAAGCTCCGTCACCCACACCCTGGCCCAAGCCCAGAAGATGAAGCTACCGGCCATTTTCAAGATGGACGGCTAGAAAAAGGAAGATCTCTTCTACACGCGCCCATACACATAGTTCTTGTTTGTTTTTAAAACGCACGCAACAACTCCTTCACAGTACTCCAGCTTACCCAAATACACTACAAGACCATCACAAAGAACCTTATGAAGCAGAAAACTATTTGCCACCCGACACGCCCCACACGGGACCAACCCGTCGCCCAACGCACTTCAACCTCGTCAAGCGGCCGGCACGCAACGCCCGCGCCTGCGGTTTGCTCTCTAGGAGGAAGCCCGAGCGGGCGTTTCCCACCCCCCTAACTACATCCCAAGAACAGCTGGTTAGATTTCCAAGGGCGGCACAAACTCTTCCCAGAGGAAAGGGCCCAGAAAGAAGTCTCCGAAGGGCTGGTTTTGCTGAGCCCGTGGGCCAGCGTTGCTCACAAACGCATTTACAAACCGCCTCCCTGCCAGCGCGCTCCCTGTCCCTCCTCGGGCCAGTTCGCACACGTGCTGTCACCTCCCCGCCGTCAGGCCCCCACGACGCCCCTCGAGCCCCCTTCCACTGAGGCGCCGCCCCGGGTGAGGGGGAGTTTTGGGGAGGGCACCCCTCTTCCAGCAGCCCCGGGCGTGCCGGCGGCGGATGCCGCTCCCTCATCCCTGCCGGGAGCCGCTCACCCACAGCCCGTCTTCGAAGCCTTAAAGGGCACCGCTCGACGCGCCCTCAAGGCGGGAGCGCGGAACCCAGCGGGGAGGCGCAGAGCTTCCCGCCGCCCCGCCCCGCCCCACCACGGCGGCCCTCAGCCCTGCCGGGACACCTCCCGCCGCCGAGACGGCCCCGGGCGGCGCCCAGCCGCCCCGAGG
>JAVKLA010000007.1:7593300-7654304 GCA_034782735.1 Sagittarius serpentarius
CGCCCCGCCGGGCGGTATGAAGAGGACCCTGTTTCCACCCTTCTTCTGAGAGGGGTTGTTTTTTCCAGCCTCATACCCTCAACACTTTCTTTTTCATCACGGCCAATGCGTCTGCCTTACACTTTTTAAGAAAAAACAAACTGAAGAGAAGCCCACCTCGTTTTCTAGCATAAGCTTCCCAGCCCTGCTCCACACACCACCCGGACTGCTGGCTGGGGAGAAGCAGTTCTAAGCAAGACTCCATCCCACCACCTGTATTTCATGGTCCATTTCTACGCCAAGGCAGAAGGAAGGAGGCAGCAGCCTTGCGCGTCTGGAATCGCCTTCGCTGGACCGGAGCCCTCATGGGGAAATGCAGATTTTAATCTCAAGAAACCACCTTTGTACAGCAACGAGGGCGTCAGACTCCCACGTGCTGTACCTTACCCGCGAAGCGAAGCCATTGCACCATCTCCTGCCTCCCCCTCGCTTTGCCGAGGGCAAGATGATCTAGGGGACAGCAGCGGTTTCAGATCCTTTGATAAGAGGTGACAATACAAAGTGCAAATATATTCCTTACTATTACAACTACCAAACAGGCCATGCCAACGGGAATTTCACTTGGGAGGTTGTCTTTCTGAAGACGGTAATGAAGACTTCTCATTAAGGCACGGCAATTAACGTGGACTGTAGTCTTGCCAACAGGCAGGGAGAAAGAACAGAAATCTGCTAGTTTTTAAAGAACATCCTGCATTCAGGGCACACAGGTTAAGCTGACACGTTTCTTCTTTCTTTTTAACTCTCACATAAAAATTGCAAAAGCCAAAGCTGTAAAGGCAACCCATTTCTGGAGACTGCTTTTTCCAGCGCTGCCCCGCGTCATGCAGCGTGTTGCAACTAATTTAACAGATGCTTTAATCCATTTTACAAGCCTCAAAGCTGAACATTTGAATTTCTATTTGCCAGTGCTACCGAGAGTAAAACAAGATCCAGACGGTTGCTGATACAATATTACGGAAGACAACTAGGAAAGCCTTGACAAAGTTTAAGGCAGCAGCAGATGTATTTCCATGCGAGTTACTCAACGTACTTTCCTTAGCCGGTTATAAATAGAAATTTCAGGTCACGATGCAGAAAGCACTGTCCACCTCTGCCACTGTACTTTTTCTACCCAAGCGTCCAAAGGCATGCCATGCCGGCCTTACTCTGGGTGCTTATCACCCACCAAGATTGACGTTTTCCAGGCGTAGAAAGACAAAAGAGCAGCTCGTGCCTCTCCTCAGAGCTTTCTACACACTGGCTATGTGGTTTTTTTTTTTAAATAGGAATCATTGACGTGCAAGTGCACACGGGACTGCCCGTCTCTTGAATTACCGTGCTCCAAGCGAGCGGACGGAAAGGACGCAGGGGCAGGTATCTCCGCGGCTGCACGGGGCGATTCAGGTGAGGCTTAGCTGTTGCCTGAGTGCGAGAGTCCTAACCTGCATTAGGTGCTGCTGAGGCAGAGCCCACCACCAGTCCTTTCTGAGCAGGGCAGCCGGCACTTGCTAAGCAGGAGCCTGGCGAGGACGAGTGCCATCCCACAGCTGAAGCACATCGCTTGGCACTTGCAGCGCCTTCTCCAGAAACATTACTAGCAGAAGGGAGGGAAAAAAAAAAAGCAGTGTTAACCATGACCTTGCTCCACTTCTCACTTATTTTCCTGACCATCATCTGCGGTTCTTCCCGTTTCGCACGTGTCCTTCTTCACAGGGATCTTCAAAACCTATTTACCGCTACGGATTTCCCTTCAGCACAAAACATCCCTCCAAGACTTATTTCTTAGAGCAACGTTACAGCGTGTCGGCCCCTATGGCATTAATAATCACGGCCTTCCCATGATCACTCACACTTAAAACCATACAGGAATGAACTATTTATGGCTTTGTCCAATCTCTGAACTAACCAACTGAGCATAATACCATGTTTAATCTTCATTAAAACGGGTTGGCGCAGCGGTCCGCGGGAACATGCTGTGCCATCTGCTGGCTGCCTGCGCTGGGCGTGCCGATGCGCCGCGTTCCCTCTTGCCTTCAGCCTTAAAGCCCAGCGTTCCCGGGGAGTGCGTCCGCAACAGTGCACTAATTCATTATTTCCCTTATTTATTGCTCAGATGGAAGTTTTGCTTGCCAGCTGCCTAAAGCTTTGCAAGGGAACACAAAGCCGCCTCGGATACTTACAGCTTGCCTGCAGATCTACGAAAGATTGTCGGCCCTTCATTTTTGCGCAAAGCGCAAAATGTGCACGAGCAGGTGCCGTAGTAATGAGACCAGTTAGCCTCTCCGCTGCATGTTTTCTGCATCCCTTGCCTGTTACGCAACGCCATTCCTCCCCAGAAAAAGCACCTAAGCTCCTTTTTTCCCCAGCACATTACCTTCTACTGACTTTTTCTGCAAAGCCTCAGGAGAGTAGCTCAGCATTACCAGTGGCGGCCTCCATCGTGATCCCAGCGTGGCGTTAATAAAAGGTGTAGCTTTGGGAAAAGCTCTAGTTCCCTTCTTGGTAAGGCCGGGACCCGCTAAAAGCCATGCATTCCTCACCGGGAAGAGCAAGCAGCTAGTGCTGTTGGTTGCTGCTCACAGTAAGGGAGAATGAGTAAGCACAGGTGAAGGACATCTTTATCCCTGCAGCTAATAGGTTACACATCTCACCTGAGACCATCAGCTTACAGAAATGAGAAGACGCATTCAGAGACCTCTTCAAGCGAGCCTCACTTTTGCCTCGGTGGCCCAGGCAATTTCATGAAGGGGATCAAATGCTTTGTAGCCTGTTTCTGTAGAGCAATTTTTTTTTTTTTTTTTTTTTTAATACGCAGCGTTGAACTGCTGTTTGGCCTGTAAGCAGCAGGGGGCAAACAAATGCAGGGCCATTAAAGTCGGCAGAAGTTGCCATTTCGCTATTTCGTCCTACAGATCTATCTACCATTCCAGAATCCCCTCCGAAACTGCCATGCATAGCTCTGTATCCCATGGATCCGGGACATACAGGGACTCCAAAAAGTCTCCTTACTTCTGTTCCCATCTGTCTGGCTTAAGTTGATTGTTTTTCTCCCTCTCCCTTTAAAAACCAGCTTTGAAAAGTAACAAATTATTCTCCAGTCAGCAATTAACAGCATGCTCCTGACAGAAGCACGCCGAGGGTGTAAAGGTTTCCATCAAAACCCACGGAAGCACATTTTACTTGCAGAAAATGAGCACAGCGCCTGCACGTTTGATTATAGCATCTAGCCTGTCACAGGCTCAAGAACACACGCTCGTATTTTGGCTTCCCCCAAGACTACCACACAAAAAAAACCCCAACAGAAAACAACACAGCAACAAAACCTCAAAACACGTCACCTAGATACACTACTGCTTCCATAACATGAAATAACATTTACTGACATGACCGTTATTTCCCTTAAGTGATTTCGCATGGGAAACAAACAGTAGTACCTTCCAGATGCTACTGGTACACAAAGCAAGTCACAGGCTCCCTGAAATCTCTCCCAGACACAAGTGCAGGTCTTACCTGAGACAGTGTTTGTTAAACTTTTAAGAAAAAATCGATCAGTCATTCCTCCTTTACAGCCTGAACTGCAACGGGCCGCTCACAATCAGCTCCCAGCAAGAACTTCAGTGTGGGGTTAAACGCGTTTTCCACCAGAAGGCATGGAAGTAATTGAAACATTGTGAAAGTTTACCCTGAAACTGTAGACAATGGGAGGTCTTACCCGTTTGTCCGTATCAATGCTACACTAGACCTGTAACAGCAGACAACAGTTAACATTTATCATAGATGAAGTTAATGTATTTATCACAGATAAACAGCGATGAAATCCAGAAAAGTCCTTGCTTTGCTTCTCACTGAATTCAGGAGGGGAAGAGGTATCTCAGGCCACATGGGATTTAAGTAAGAGCTTTCTTCTTAGTTATAAAATTATTTGAGAGAGCCTAAAAGTAGGTAGCTTCTAAACGTATGAGCACAAGGAGGAGTTAATCAGAGCAAGAACTGGAGAAAATACCATGAGCACAGGGATCTCATTCTGCAGCTCAACGCAGAAAAAGGATGGACCAGAACAGGACCGTAAAAAGGAGAAGGCAGCGACAGCTGCACTAACCCCATTTTCAACCCACCCTCGGGAGGTCCCTCTGTCCCACCCGACCTCCCCATCACTCCCGCACGGCCCATTTCGTTCCCTCCGCTTGACACATCCCTTGCAGCCTCTCAACGCCCGTATTTACAGTATGGAAAGACGACAGCATCGCAAGAGGAAAACATCTTAACGCGCAGGCTGGGTGAGGAAAGGGCCCTGTGCTACTTTTAGAGGTGGCACCTTCTAAAAAGCATCCTCTGGAAAAAAAAAAACCCAAAACCAAAAAAAAACAAATACCACCCCACCCCCAGTTTTCTCAAGGATAAAAAACACAATAGGCTTTATAAAATTTTTATTGGATTCAGCAGTGCTACTCGCAGCTCTCAAAACCAGGGAAAAGTAAGGATCATTGAAGCTTCCTGCTCTTCTTAACGCCCGCGCGAATGCCGGACAGTTCCCCGGCATATCTGTGCAATTCCCTCCGCACTTCACGGACCTGGCCCTTGCGGCGAATCTTGGCTCGCCGAAACTTCTCCCGATGCTTGACCCTGGGGTTGCGATCGATCTTCCTCCTTCTGGGCGTCAGGCCTTTGTTCTTGATCATCTGATAGGTCACACCTCTCTTTTTATCTGGATCCTCTCCTTCCAGCACCGCTTCTTCTTCAAGCGCGTCTTGGTCTTCAGTTCTCTTCCTCTTGAGTTTCAACTTCTCCTCCATCATCTTATAGTATTTCAGGGCAGCCTCTTCATCCAGGTCCGACTCATCTGACGGTTCAGCAGCAGTAACCCAGCCATTAGCAAGCGCGGGAGCACGTTTTGATTTGTTTTTCTTAACATCCAGTGGGAGAAAGAGCGTAAACTTCTTCTCCTTCCGTAATTTGTCTTCCTTCTTATCGTAGTAGTTTCGCAAAAGCGTACGAACTTGTGAGGATAACTTTTGATCTATAACAGCTAGGTCATTGATTAAATTTCTATAAGCAACCAGCCGTTCGATAATGGGGTGACTATGAACCGGCATCCTCTTCGACTTCAAAACCAAATAGAAACTGATATTGGCACAGTAATTCAAGTAGAGATGATACTTGGTCTGCAAATAGCGACTGCCCTTCCCTTGCGGGATAGTGCCGTTTTTGACCATTTGCAGCAGCGGGTGCAGTTCATCCTTGAGCTCCATGAGCTTGACTTCAAAGTCCTCAAGCAGCTGCAGGAGCTCAGGGGCCTCCTGCTTCAGTAGCTTCAGCTGCTCCTTCTTGGAAAGGGCCTGCAAATCCTTGTCAATCTTCTGCCCCTTGCTGTCGTGGGGTTTTTGCGGCTCAGCCAGATAGTCCTGGATCACATCCAGCCCGTAATCGTCTTCCCCCAAGTCCTGCACCAACCGCCTCTGGATGACTTGAGCCTCCTGCTCCTCTTCCTCCTCCTCAGCATCGACTTCTTGCTGGCTGCGCTTGCCCTTGGCCTGGGCATCGGTCCCATAGTCCGTGTCGTAGTAGCGCTGCTTGCGTTGGCCCCAGGAGAGCTCGTGGGGGAGCTTGGTGTCCCGATGGCGCTCCTCCAAGTCACTTTCCATGGACAGGTCCCCATCTTCATCTTCAACCTCATTTCCCTCCTCCTCCCCTTCTCCATCCTCCTCCTCCCCTTCATCCTCTTCTGCACTGTGGTCCACGTAAACATGCACCCCCTGTACCACCTCCTCCTCCTCCTCCTCCTCTTCTTCTTCTTCTTCCTCACCATCTCCATCCTCCTCGCTGTCCTCCTCGGGCAGCTGCAGCCCCAGCACTTCCTCCTCCTCCGCCTCCTCCTCGTCGCTGTCCCCGGCCTCCGCCCCGCTCTCCAGGGCCGCCATCACCGCCTGGAACTGCGCCTCGTGGAAGTCCTCCACCTCGTCCCCCAGGCCCTCGGGGCCCGCCTCGCCGCCGGCCGCCGCCTCCTCCTTCTCCCCGCCATCCTCCGCCTCGGCCGGCGGCCGCAGGACGGTGCCGCGGCGGGTCCTCATGGCTCGGCCCCGCTCCGCCGTCTTCCGCCGCGCTTCCGCTTCCGCCTCGCGTCCCTTCCGCTTCCCCCCGCCGCGGGGAGGGGGCGTGCCCCGCCGGGGAAATGGCGGCGGGGCCGGGCCGCCTTCGGCTCTCCGCGGGAAGGCGCTGCCACCGCCCAGCGGCCGGCAGAGGGTTGTAAGGCTTCGAACGTACCCCGCCAAGATAGCTTTGGGACGCGGCTGCCAGTTCAGATTTGATCCCTGTCAGTTAAGCTTCTGGTTTACAGATGAAATCACGCCAGGTCGGGAGCGTAATTGAGTCGACTGCGGCTATTAGATTTCTGTCCGAGGAATACGGCTGCAGGGAGCAGCCACTCAGCGAGGGTTTTTTTTCCACCGTGGCAGGTATCAGCACGGAATAAGGCCGCGTGGAAAGCAAAGAGTGCCTTTTTTTCCTCCTCGGGGGCTTCGCTTCGCCTAAAAGCACGGAGGCGTACAACCGCTGACTGTATGGTAATCTTACAACAACGGGGGGGGGGAAACAAGATGGAAAGCGCACCTGACATCTGGCCCATCATGAACCGAAACTTCTTGTTACTCACTTCCCTACAATGGGATTAAACTTTCAGAGAGAAAAAGAAGTATTTGAAAACCTCCCTGGACGCATCTGAGGTACCTACAGTAACTCTCCCGAGTCCTTCCCTTCACCAGACGGCATCTTTACAGGGATACGGGCACCTCCTGGCAGGAACGAGGCCCCTTCCAGAGGCTGCGGATCAGCCTTCGGGCTGTAAGGCGAAGGCAGGCTGCAAAGCCAGGCTGCTGCCGCTTCACCGTCCCCCGTGCTCCTTGCATCGGTCCCTTTACGCCAACAGGTAGATGCGTCCAAGGCATTAGTAAAGGAGCGATTCTGATTTTCAGCAGCTGGGGACCCCTCGTCAGGAGGGTTTTGAAGGCAATCTCCATTCATTCACGTTTGCATTCTCATCCTGTATTTTTGCTTGTTTGCGTCTGTCCTCCGTCACGGAGCACCCAGCCCAGCCTCCCACCTTTCCAAAGGGAAAATCACGTTAATACTAAGGCGCGTGGAAGCGGTCTGTTTTTAAGAAATGCAGACAGCCGTGCAGTAAGAGCAGAGGGAGGCACAGCAATAAGTTTAGTCAGAGCTCAGAAACCCAGAGCCTGATAAATTAAGCAGCCACACATCCGAGCCAGAGGAGTTCTGCATAGAAGTGCAGGTGCTTTTTTTCTCACCGCAGAACAGGTGCAGTTTTATTTATAAACACTCCACGTCCACCTTCTTGTGGAAAAAGACATGTCAAGCAAATATTAAAGTTAACTGAAACAGAGCGGGGGGTGCACAACTTTACTCACTTTTTGGTGATTCATTTGGGTTCTCGTAGATCTGATGGCAGACAAGTCTCACGAGCCCTTTTTCTGACACGCTCGGCTTCTCCACATAGTCACCCTTGGGTCAAAATTTTACGTATATGCTCTTTTACCAAACATACGTTTTGCCTCAGACTAAGACACCTTTCCCAAATCCGTCCGTGCCAATTTTCAGATACCGCCTCCCCTGCATGCAGGCCTGTATAAAAAAGAGCAACAAGAATGACTTGGGTTTGGTAAGTGAGACATGGCGTTCATTTAATTTGGTAGCCACCCCTCGGAGGAAATTCTCACTTTATACTAGCTGGCCACTAAAATACAGCCATCTCTGCTGATCAGGCTTTGTAATCTTGCTGCTTAATCCTACTGGGTTTTGTGTGAAGTCCATTCAGAGAAGTCTGCAGCCAAGTTCTGCGTGGTTAAAATTCCAGATAACTTTTGCAAGCGTGACTTACAGAAGCCCAGGCCTTCAACATGTCCCTGACCCTGACGGTTTCCACCTCACTGCCCTCACGGTGTAGTGCCCTCATTTTTTTTAAAGTCTGCCCTTTCAAAATTCAGAGCCTTAACGACAGACCAACTTCCAGTTGGACTCTCGTGGATTTAAATGGAATTGACGTGTCATCACTCAAGCCAAGGTTAATCTGTAAGGGGAGAAAAGAAATAGCATCTGCAGACATTTGAACCTCCTCCAGGACTTGCTGAAAACGTTATCCACTTCCGGTGAAGCTGGAGATGACCTCCAGTGTGAGTTATCAGGAACTGCTCAAGCCAAACCGCACCGGTTTGCTGTTAAGCATCAGTGGAATCACTGCTACCAATACGATAATCGGTGCCTGCTGCAGATCCGTTTTAATCCACCACTGTCTTTGCTTCTGAGTGAGAAAGGAGGAGAAAAGCAAGCCGTAGGACAGAACAGCTAGTGGATGGTGTGTTAGCTGGAGATACCCCGGGCCTTGGTACACCTGTCCTTCTCTCCACTCCTCGCCCAGCGTAGCAAGGACACACAAAGACACAACTATTTTGCCTCACTTCATCCAGGTGCCTGCCCAGCTTCTCACCTGCAAAATTCTAGTTCAGCATGTCCAGGGCCCACTGGAGGCACAGGACGAGTGGAAGGAGACTGAGACTACAAGGCTGGTTCCTATTTCTTTTCACATTCTCAGTTATTCCTCCGCTAGTCTCTGCTTCGCAGTGAGGTCGGAAGTCTAGCTCCCCACTCAGCCCAGAATTTAAGCCTGGGGTGATGGTTTTCCAGCCCCTTGCCAAACCGCCACAGTTCTTTAACGCCTGCTTCCCCAGATAATTTTCTGGTAAGTCAAGGTAAAAAGGGGATAGCCCATAAATGTAACAGTCCATAAAAGAGATCTTCCTCTAAAGAGCTTGCAATCTAGATAGAAATCCTCAGAGACGTGCAGGTGGCTGAATGGGGCTAAAAATAGCTCTCGTGCCACCAAAGGGACTGTACGCAGACATGTAGATTTAGCAACCGAAATTCAGATATGCTGAGCACCGGCAGACAGGAAAACCCACTGAAATCAACAGAATCACACAGAATATAATTCTGCTCGGCCTCTCCCTTCAGGTTTGAAAAATACTCACGGATGCCTCTGCTTGGATTTTACCAGGGCTGTATTTTTATCAGTGCAGTTTGGCAAACCAGACCAGAACCAGCCTCTTTTGCACACGCTTTATTCTGCTGCTTGCATCCCCTCTTCTTGTATATTTCTAAAAAAATCTCCTATTTGGTTACGAAAAAGGTGACTGAAATAAACAGTGCTTTAGATAGACACCCCTACTACCCCACGGTTAGCCAGGTTTATTTTTAACCTCCTTGAAAAAGATGGGGCCCGGGGAACACCTTACTGCTTCATCAGAAGGGAGCTCCACATAAAACTCTGTTGGCAATACTTCCTGGGAAGGAGGAAGGGAAACAACTATTTTATCCGCCTAAAGATGGAGCCCTAGTAAGAAAACAAGGTTTGTAAAGAGTAATTATGGCATAACCTGATGCCTTGCTAGGAGTTGGGCTTGCACCCACCACCTCCCGGGGGAAACCTTGCGTGTGAGCCCTGCTGATGCAACACGAAAGCTCGTTGCATCATGCAACTGCCAGATGAGATGTTTGTGCCAAGAGAAGCAGCTCAGGATACAGACTCTGGGGTCTTTGAACAGCTCGAGGATTAGGGATCCAGCCAGCAAGGTCTGAAGAAAGGGAAGACAGCCTGTAAGGTGACAGGCTGCCCTTTCAGGTACTGGGATGCTTGGCAGCACTGCCTGAGGGCTGCAGCCTCTCGAGAGCCTGGCCAGACCAACCAACCCCGGGTGAGCCCCGGCTGGCACGGGCTGTGTCAAAAGCCGGTATCTGGCCACAGGCTGCTGCTGTGCTGCGTAAGGAAAAGCTGGAGAACACAGGGACATTTACCACGTGCTGCTAGTGTTAATCGCGAGAAACGTACATTGCAGGTAGCAGAACCTGAGGGAACACTGATGCAGTAACCCTGGCTAAGAAGGGGCCTGCCGGCATCCTGCTTTGCTCTGCCTCCCCTTTTGTCCCCTGATGCCGGTGTTTGGAGGCCCTTGCTAAGATTGGGCTTCCCTTAAAAAGTGGCCTTTTCTGTGCCAGTCACATACATGTGCTACAGAGATGGCTCTGGTCATTGCAGGTTACGTTGCAACGTTTGTTTTTCAGAGTTACACAGATGATACCAAATCTGTGAGAAAAAAATCCCAGGTCCTCTCCAGTACTCGCCACCTTCAGAAAAAGTCTGCTGGCCCAGTACCTCGGAGCCTTTGCCTGGCACCTGACCCGGAACCTTTCATAACCCACAAACGCCATGGAGTCCCTTTTCCATTCGTAAGGAAAGCAGCTCCTCGATGCAGTGGACAGAGCTGGAGGAAGAGTTCAGCTTTGCCACAGACCTGCTGTCGCTTTACCTCTGTTACCCCTCCCCTCTCTCATCTTGTCTGCTTTGACTGCAAGCTCTTTGGGGGCAGGTCGAGCCCTTAATATAGGTTTGCACAGCATCTGGTGCAAACGGGATTCTAATCTTGAAGGCTGAAGTGTTTTTGTAAAATGAGTGAACTGCTTTCTCAAAACTAGGAGCCAGAGCTGTGGCCCCTTGGCTATCTGGACATGGTCTTACCTTACGCTCCTCGCCCCCGGTGTGGGAGAGTGCCACTGGCCCTGACGGCAAGCTGGCCTCTAAGGACCAGGGTGGTTTTGCACTCCCTTGCACTCAGCAGCTTCATGGCTTGTTGGTGATGAACAGAATAGAAAGGCACAGTAATAGTGCAACCCCCTGCCCCCCTTCACCTTTGAAAGCCAGAGGTCTTTCTGCATTGAACATGCCTGGTTTCAGTCCCCAGCCACATTTTCCACAGTGTCAGTGCTAGTTGGCTGGGCTGTTTATTTTAGGAAACAAATAGCTGTATCATTTGCACACGCCCTTATAGGCAGACACAGGCTCCCCGCTCGCGTTCTTCAAAAGAAGGGAAGGCAAGATGAAGAGCTCTTTGTTGCTGTGTGTGGCCTTGGCCATCTCCTTGGGGTTCGTCCTTGTGGCAGGTAGGTGAGAAATGAAGAGCATGGAAAATTGCGCTTAAGGTATCAGTGACGGGTTTTGTGTGATCAGCCGTTAATAATTCTGACAGCCAAAAATCAAACCTCAAAGCCTGCTCAAGCAGTCATGCTTCACTGGTGCTCGGACACCTCAGTGCCTTTCTGCACCACAGAGCTGTGTGGTTTTAATCGCTGCCTTAAGCGTAAGAGAGCGATGACTAGCACCCAATTTAAGACTTTATGATTAGCTGGTTTTGATCGGGTTTCTGAAGCAACAAGCCGCAAACATGCACGCTTGTTTTTCTGCAGCGCTAGGAAGGTTGCACGACTCTTGCCTGCAAGATTTAAAAACTTCTGAAATCTTCCTGGTAACCCTGCATATGGCTATGGCCAACTTATTTCTGATTAAACTGTAGTCTATCGTGTAATGCCATCAAATTTCTTGGAGGCTCTTGATTTAGACTGAGATCAGACTGTCATCCCAGCGCTCTCCAAAGCGTGGTTTACAGGTAGTAGATACTGACTGTACTTATGCCAGGTCTCCATACGACAGTCTGAAGTCATCCTCATTCACATGGTGGATCTGGTCCGCAGGATTAAATCGGTGCTCGAGGCTAACCATCCCAACAGCACGGGCAACAGCATCCCTGCAGTGCCTCCCGCTTTTGGGAAAGGGCATCTTACCACCTACCCAGGCAGGTCCTTAGAAAGTACTGCTTCCTATGAAAAGTGACTAGCTGTATAACCTATTAGCTGGAAAGGCAGAAAATGTTGAGAAATACTGTGTCGGTTCAACACAGAGCCCAGTCTGGTTTTCCCCATTCATATACGTGGCTCAAGAGACAGAAATATATACACACGCATAAGCAGCTTGGAGGGGCAGTCTAATTTGAGTTACATGCAGCTACAGGAGTTCTGTTTGTACGACTTATGTTGAAATTAATGTGTTTGGGGGCTAATTGAGCCTCTTCCTGCTTTAATAAAGTAGCCGCTTGGACCTGCAGCAGAGTTTGAATAGCTACTTTTGGAATGCGTTTGCTTCTTCACTATACTGCAGCTGGATTCTGTTGGGCTTCACAGTGTGTTACAGGACAACCCAGTATTGGAAGATGAGAACTTTTGTGAAAAGATTATCTGTATGAGTGTTGAGGAGGGAGGGAACACCACATTGCAGTAAAGCATGAGCCAGACATTCAGAAGGGCATTAGGAAACGTTGTATTTAACTACCTTCTCCCCAGAGGGACTTTAGTAGGTGATACATGGAAGTATTGCTTATAAAACTCTCTTTTTTGGAGCTCTGGAATTTTACTTCAAAGAGAATACATGGAGTACCTGTAACTTTTATAGTTACTGAAGCCTAGAATACTACACAAGGAATTAAATCAGGACAGTGTTTTCAGAGTACAGTCAAAAAAACCTCCTGCATATTCCTAAAAAAGTATGTTAATATCATTTTAGAAGATGAATTAAAGCCTGCTCCCAAAGGTTTTGGGACAAATCCCAAAGCCAATAGGATCCGACTTGAATATTGGCTTTGGATTAAGGGCTTAAGAAGAATCGCACACAACATTACATAGAAAACAGTGACAGACACCAGAGGAAGGTCTATGTGAAGGACAGGAAGGTAGAGACTTTCTGGAAGCCAAAAGAAAGGCCAAGACTCAAAGAGGCAGAGGCTAGAGAGGCTTTTGTCGTAAGCTTCTGCTTCAGAGGGAAATGTTCGTGTTGAGCGATGAGCTGGCAGAGAGGAAGCATGCACAGCCACAGATTGTAATAAGGGGTACAAAGAGGCAAGCGCCATGAAAGGCCAAATAACGACCATCTCTGTGTGTCAGACAGGATGATGTGTGTCTGCCTTGGCGAGGCACACTGCAGTCAGAAGTATGACTGGACTCGCACGCTGCGTGCACATTTTGCACTGGCATTTGCACAGCTGGCCAGTTGTGCTGGGTGCTATACGGAGAAACGCTAAAAGCCAGCCCTTGCTCTAAAGGGCTCCGTGGGCACATGCTATAGCGGGACAAAGAAAACGGTGAGAGCAGGAGAAAGGGCAACATCTCCGCCTGCCTGTAGGGGCTTGTTCCACTGCCCAAAGCAAGGGAGCAAAGTAATTTTCCTCCTACTTGAGAACCTCCACAGTCAGTCTTCTTCAGGAGGTACTCCGCTGCCACTTGTCACAGAAACAGCATTCGTAACCAGCAGGTGAATTGAGAGTCACTCTGAGGCATCATTTTTTACACAGTTTTGGTGCCTTTTTCACAGTTAGGGGGCCCGCAAGGATCTCAGAAAATACCCCAGTGGAATGAAAGCAGAGGAGACCAGCATATTGTAGGGGCAGGAAGAAAGCTCCTAGAAGCCTTAGGCAGAAAACCTGGAATGCTATTTGCATTACGCTCTATGGACTAGGGGGCCTGGGGGCTCTGCCAGTCAGTACTGCAGAGGACCTGTCCTGGTTCCGTCTCAGAGACAGCTTCATGCGACAGGTAAGCGGCCGCCAGTAGTGGCTAACAATCAGAAACGATGCAGTCCAACCCGGGAGTCCCCGTGCTGCTCCTGGATCCCAGCTTTGCCATTGCTCCCGCAAGCTCCGGGCACTATCCCTTTCACCCTATAGCAACAGGGTCTGTTGCTCCTAAAACCCAGCAGCTTTGGGCATGGAGATTAAGAAAAAAACCCACAGACATGAGCTTATGCTACATGTGTGCCTGCTTCCTTACTGACCCTTGCTTTGATAAATCAAAGAAATCCAGCTATTAGGACCAAAGCTTTTAAGTCAAAGTGACTCTGAAATCCTCCACAGACATGATGAACACAGATGTTGTGAGCCTGTTTCTTCCTTCTCTCGATGGTTAAACTAAGGGACAAGCAGAGTAGGCGAGTCCCCAGAACTGAGGTCCATCTGAGCCCGATATAAATTGTCCCCATCTTAAAAAAAAAAAAAATATAATCCTGATTTGGTACTTCTAAGCAGGCCGAAGGCACTGTAGAAGAGTGATACTGCAAAGTGATGGCTGCGAACCTGATTTTAGGAGCATTTCAAAATATAGAGGCATGTAAAAACACACACTTAAGAAGGGTATGACTGTGTGTGCATACAGAAGCAAGGCTGGCTTGTTACGGGTAAAGTGACCGGAGGCTCTGGGTTGGGGAAAACCAACTAGCAGAGATCAAGCTATTTCAAATCCATGTACTTGCACAGTAAGAAGGCACTGCATCCAACCGTGAACATTCAAAAAGCCTCTGGGTGACAGACGGGTTGTTTACCCTGCTTTAACTGAGCTTAATAGTGAATAGCATGCTAGGAGTGCAGGAGACATACCCAAGCTGGTTCTTCTCTATTTGAGTAAGCAAATCCGGACTGGAGTCTTCCCTGCAAGCCACAAGCATCACAAGGGCCACTTGCCTTACACTGCCAGGTCAGCAGGCTGCCTTCTTGCTGGGTCCTGTAGTGCTTTTTGGCATCTGTTCTCTCAGGCACCTCCTGAAGGACAACCTACCGCTCAAGGAAAAACTGACTCATGTGCCACATTGGCAAGGCCAGGGACATTTTTTTTACAGGCCAGATCCTAACTAGGGTTTAGACTGCTAAAATAGTCCTGGTGCCAGACAGCGGAATTGGGTAACCTCCCCGCCTTCGGGTAAAAGCAGCACTTCAGCTGCCAGGTATAGCTCGAGGCTTGCAAGGGGACTTACTTCCCATTTCATGAGAAACCCCTGCATGTTTGCCTCTCGCCAGCCACACAGCATCCATGTTCATGGCTTTCTCCTTCCCACTCCTATCGCCTCCACACACAGAGGCGTACTGTAGACTGCGCAGGGAAGACAGCTGAACTCATCTTTGCCAAGAGGCTCATTTGTACCTGTTGCAACCCAGACTTTAATCAATCCAGATACCATAATGGTGCATTTCTGGCATCCTCGTCACTTGGCTTCCTGCTAGAGCAGGTTTCAAGGCTTTTCTTCTTGACGCTGGGACTGCATATCCTGTGCTTACAGGTTTTCCACAGGACTCTGAGGACAAGGAGTATGTGCTGGTCAATAACAAGTGTCAGTGCGTAACAGTGACCTCGAAGTTCATCCCCTCCAAAGAAAATCCTCACGAAGAAATCCTGGAGAGAAACATACGCATCCTGTAAGTGGCAGACAAGTAATACACGGAGATGGTGAGCAGGAAATCAAGTGTTACAGGATTTCCTTTTTCTTTGCCTTGTTTCCCATGTCCTGACATGGATCAAGTGAAGTGTTTTTCCTGTGGGCTGCTTTCTATGGTATCCTGAAATACGTTCTTTTGCTTCATGTTTTTCTAGCTCACATGAACCTAGCCGCTCTTGGTCCCTTCAGATACAAAAGCATCTCCGTGTTTTAAGCTATCCAGTAGTAACTTTATGAAATAGGCTGGGGAGGTAGAGTAGCAGTTCTGCAGTTTATCTAATCTGAAACCAAACTGGGCCCACAACACTGGCCTTATGCACCGACCCGATAGCAAGCCTGCTATTATAAAATAGGCTGGGAAAACTAGTTAATGCCTAAACTACATGAAAAGGTTAATCCTGTGAGGTAGATCTCAGTTCAAGAGTAGGATTTTGTCCTCTTCATTCACACAAACCTTACAGAATTGCCTGTATCTCTTGGAAACATGGAGCAAGTTCAGGCTCAGAGCTGCAGGAGTTGTGGTAGAGCTCATAACAGGAGGAACACTAATTCAACATCTCTGTCTATGTCCTGCAAGTCTCTCAGGCATCTACCAGATCAGAGTTTAAAGAACAAAAAACAGAAAAACAAAAAAAAAAAGGGTTATGAGCACTGTCACCTTGAAAGCAGCACTTTCAGAAGTTGCTGCAGTCCTCTTGGGGAGGGTTGTTGCCTTTGAGGGCACGGGAGGGCCACAATCTGCCTTTCCCAGGCTTTGCTATGGACAAGGGTCAGAATGGAAATAACCTGAAGAACAAGATGAGAGTTGAGAATTGCTCACAGCAGCACAGTCTCCTGTTTAATAAGCAGTTTTCATGAGAGTGATTCTCTTCCCTCCTTTGCAGCGTCCCCCTGAAGGCTCGAGAGAACATCTCTGACCCCACATCTCCGCTCAGAACCACTTTCGTCTACCGCATGACTGAACTGTAAGTAATTTTATTTACTAGGTTCACTTCCTAGGATTTCAGCTCCCGTGCAGCATTGCCCACGGCAGCTCAAAAATGTACTTGAAGGCCAGTAGAGAAGGTGAGGCAGGGTCACAGAGGAAAGTTTTCCCCACAGAGCCTCGCTTTCATATACTGTTGCAAGCCAAGAAATTGTTATTTCCATGATTAATTCACAGAAAAAGGTCTTACATTTACAGGGAGTGTTTCATTCTGACCCCTGTTCACCTCAAATGTCTTCAATATCAGCAAATTACACATTGCCTGTTTAACCCTCCCTTTTAAGGACCAGTTCGGCCAATAGCAGTTTGACAACGCTAAAAGCATCTGGCTGGGTGTTCCTATGTAAAGCCTAGAAAGGGCAGAGTACTCTCCTAGCTACGTCTGCAGATCAGCAAGGAAGACTTGGGTTTCACAGGGGCGTCTTTTCATCACAGCTCTTAACACTTGTTCTATTCGCCATCTCTTCCAGCTGCAAAAAATGCGATCCCGTAGAAATTGAGCTGGGTGGTGAGATATACCAGGCGCAGCAGAGCACCTCCTGCAACGAACCTGAAACCTGCTATACCTACAACAGGGACAAGTGCTACACCACGACCTTCCCATTCCTGTACCACGGGGAGATGAGAAACGTTAAAGCAGTTCTGACTCCAGCATCCTGCTACGCCGATTAGCTCAATCCACTGCTGTACTAACGCCTTGTTGTACTCAGTGTTCCTATAAAAAATACATGTATAGCACCATTAGTACCTGGATGACAGTGTCCAAAATATCAGCTCCCAGAGTAATGCCAGCTTGCCTCTGCGTCTTGTTTTCAAGATCAGGTTAGTGCCATCTCCCGAGAGCAGCTACCCGTTGTCCTAGACTCTGTTCTCATATCCCCAGCACGTATCTGCAATGATTATAGGTCTCACATTACCACACCGTATAGACCAGATCCTCAGCAGGTGTAAATCAGTAACTCTCTGGAAGTCAAGGGAGCTACACCAATTTACAACACCGGGGAACCTGTCTTTATGACAGTCTTTCATCGGTCTTCATCTGAGCGAGGCTGCCACGGACATCGGCAGGAATGTCCGTGTACTTCCCTCCCTGAGCAACCTCAAGCAAACCTCTGCACCACCTTTATAGAAGGCCCTTTGATTACATTAGCAAAATTAGTGCCACTATTAGAAGGCTGTTGTACAATCATATTTGAGGGAAAAGATGAGGGATGAGACTGAGAACTCTGATTTCAAAAGTTACTTTACAATTGGGCATTCTAGACCTTTCTAGCACTTCGACAACTGCAAGCTTCTAGTTTTCACGTATGTTTAGAGAAGATCAAAAGACAGCATGACCCTGAAGTGTTTTGCAAAGCTGCCAGGACCTCAGCTGTGCCAGGAATAGTAAACTCTTCTAGGACACATTGGGTATTTCACTTTCCATGCTTATTTACTGATACTGCTGCCTTCTTCCACCCCTTATCCCAGCTCAATTCATGAAAACAATCAAGTTGGCTCAAGTAGCTTTTCTTGTGCCTCATTTTGCATTTAAAGCTTCAAGAAATTCTATGAAGGTGACTCAATTGCTAGAGCAGGACCCTAGTTCGGGATTCATTCCTTCTTTGACACCAGTAGTCTTTTTCTTCATGCAAGAAACCCTCACCAAATAAAGGAGCTGATTCCACCTTGCATTTAAACGCATTACACTCGGTATTGCCCGTCGGAAACTGCGTGTATATGAGCGCATAAGGTGTCCGGCATCACTTTCGGGATGGCTGGTATGTTTCTCACTGTTGTCAGAGGTTGATTGTAAAGCCTTCGGCTGCTCTGAAAGATCCTTATCTGGCTTCACACATAATTGGAATAATAAAACAGCAATAACCTTATTCGCATAATTTTAGCTTTGTTAGTGAAGCATCAAATAAAACTTTTTTCTGCAGCAGTCTGTGTGTTATATTGCAGTTCAATAAGAACTCGTAAGAAAAAGCAAAGTCCATAATCGTATTCTTTCCTCCTTCACAGTGAATTAAGAAGCTCTCTCTAAATAACTGCTTATGCTTACAGGCAAAGCCTCCTGAAATACTGGGACAGAAACGTTATGACGCACTTGCAGAAACTATGACAGATTGAGGCTGAACGGGTTTATGATTTCAGGATCAGCTCTGCATCACTGAGCTGCTTCCAGGCCCTGTGAGTCAGTGCAGGATCGGAGCTGAAAAATCCAAACATCACCTAAATCATTCTTGAACTTGCAATCCACAGATCAGAATTTTACCTCACCGCTGAAAAAAGTGCCTTTACGACAGGTATGTCAGGGGCTAGTCATTCACATGCAAGGTGTCTGTCCTAAAAAAAACCCCCAAACAATCTTGTGGAGGCCAAATTTTAAAGACCAAATGAGTAAGACTGAAACATAAATATTCTAATGCTACATCCGAGTTCTGGAAAATGAACTCGGAAAAGCATAAATTTTTTCCCTCCTTCATGCAAAAAGATAGCCTATTCAAATAAATGCAAAACGCAAAGGGAGGCAAAGAGACTCCTGCCGTGTACTGACATAGCTGTAAGTATTTCAGTGGTTAGGTACTAAGCTCACTGAAATTTGTCTCAAAGACTTTTTCATCTTCACAGTCCTGGTGTTCACCAACATAGGAGTGCTGCAATGTTAGAAGTTATTAGGTCATGGTAAGGCTGCATCTCATTGCCCAACACAGCTCTTCAGGTTACAGCCCCAGGAACTCATCAGTCCTTGGGGCTCTGCCTCTGCTCCTGAACTGTGTGCCTAAACGTGAAGTTGCCACATTTGTTTGTAACATCCTCTTGTAGAGACAACAGAAGATTCACATTTACTCACAACGGGACTGGAAATCACCCTGCAGCATGTCTTGGGAGTCCCGCAACGCCAGCAAAACAGATTACTCATGAGAGGCATTCAGGAAAAGGGAAATCAAAGCACAGACTATTTTCCAAGCAGCAGTGAGCAAGTACTGGGAAACAAGAAGAAAGTGTTCAAACTCGTTTTGTTTGTGCTACTCAGCTTTAATAGTAAGGAAGGATTCATTCCCCCCATCTTTTGAGAGAGGGAGAAGCCTGCGCTGACAGCCCTGCCTGCCCCTTGGTACTGCATTGTGTTAGCCGGGTTTTAAATGATAACTCACAGCAACACAGCAAGTTAAATCAGGCTCTGAGTCCTTACCTGGAAGACCAGGACAGTAAAGTAGGAGCAAGTGAGGTCTGCGAGGATCCTGGGGATGGCCTGGGACCTTCTAGCCCGGGGAAGAGGTGCTGATGGACAGGAGAAATTCCCCTTGCTGGAGGCTGTCTTAGATGTGCTAAGCCGTGCCGTGCTTTGAAAGATCATGTTTCTCAGCCTGTGCGGCCACTACTTCAAAGCGGGATTTTTGCGTGAGTCCTGACGTTGAGGGTAAAAACGCTTCCCTTGGTGTCAACTTCTCTGTTTCATTCTCTAAGTGACCAACTGTGGTGGGACAAGGCTTCCCACTTGGGCTTGCAATACTCTCCTACAAGCTCCATCTTCTTCACCGTTCAGGTTGGTTCTTTAGCTGCATTTAGTGTTTCTTGAACAGTTCGTCGTAGTGCATTTAAGCTAAATACATTTTTGTCTCAGACTTGTAGGAATACATTTCTATTTTATCTCCTCACAAACTACTTCTAGATTTAATTCTTCACAGGTCTGTCCTCCTTGCCTAAATACTGTTCCGTTGCTTATGCAATGTTGAGTTAAGGAGGTGTTTTTCACTAGTGTTTTTAGAAGTCCTTTTTAAAGCATGGAAATTTATTCTCATGATCCTGTTTCCAGTTTGACCAAAAGGTTTAATTCGCAGCAGAAACCACAGCACACATCAAAGCGGAGGAAAACAAATCCTTGAGCTCAAAGACATTGTTTTACAGTAGGGAATTCAGCAAAGAAAGCAGCTTACAACCCTAACCAACCAGGCAAAGCTGCAGTTTAACTCACAAATAGGCCAAAGGGCTATGGGACGGCCCAGTTCCTGCTCTCTAAAGGCTTCAGCTGTCTTTAAGTATTTTTGGTGCAATAAGAGATAACAGGCTATGATTTTTAGTGGCTTCACTATATTAAGTCTCCTTTTGTCAGTGCAAGGTTTGTCCACGGTGGGACCCTTCTGCAAAAGAGTACTGCTTTGTACGCTCTCCAGTGGAAGGTTTCATTTTTTTCAGTAGGTATATAGATTGCAGCCAGTTATGCCTTACAGAATTCAGAAATCACTTATTTAAATTCTGTCAAGCAGTAAGCACAATGTGGATAAAAACAGCAAGTTGTTTGCAGACCAGGGTCTCTGAGCAAGGCAGCATGTTTAGCATAAGACATCATCAGTGCCTTCTAGCCAAGCCCAAGCACCGCTAAGCTAGCCAAGAGGTTTGTGCCTGGATTTTGGTAGACCAAATTCTGTCTTCAAACTATCTGGCCATTTCAGAAGCAATTAAAAACTACCTTTAAGTTTATTCTAATATAAGAATATTCTTTTAGAAGCAGCTCAGCTACTAACTTCTATTCATCTTAAGAGAATTTAGAAGTCTGTATTAATTCATGGTCGTGAATAAAACCTTCTCTTGTTTTGTCATATCGCTTTAGACACTTCCTTGCAAGCTTTGGATGACTCCTCTGGTGCTCTACCATCATTTGCGCCAGCCAGCATTTTCAGAAGGAACTGAAACAAAAGATTAAACATAAGCATGATTAACAGCCTCAAATGACACTTAGAGCAACTGAAGAAAAAGATGAAAGCATCTCAAGAGAAAGGGTCCAAAAGCCAGTGCACATATTGCTCAGTTGCAGCTGTTGCTTATGATACGAGATCAAATTCGGTGAAGTCCATTCTTAGGCATTCAGAGGTTGAAATCTGTTTTGCACCCCCAGTTAACACATAGCAGTGGCTTCTGCACATGCTCATGGCACGTAAGAATGTCAGCCACACAAGCTGCAAAGCTATGCGAGTCCCAGGCATACATCAAAACGCCTGCTCCCTTGCTCCCAGGATGGCACTTTGTACTGGTCCCTCATGCTAAGCCTGAACAGGGGGATCCCAGCACCACTTTCAAGACCCCCTGCTCAACAGAGCCCCAGATGCCTTCTGGAGCCCCATCTGCAATTACACCAGTTCCTCCCCTCCAAAAGCTCCAACACACTGAAGAGAAGAACTGGAGGCCCCTGATCTAGGCAGTTTTACAACCGGGACCTTGGGACAACACAGCAATAGCCACAAGCCCATCGACAGGGGGACGCAGACAACACCCTCAGCAGATTCTCATGACTCACCCGAGGCTTTCTGTAGCCCTTCCTTTCCAGGAATTCCTTAAAGGCCTGTGCGCTGTGGAGCTGTGTGACTTCCATCTCCTGAATTAATTTCCACAGTAGGTTAAAATAAAACATTCAAATTTCATTTTTATGTACAGGTTCCACATGCCTAAAAAACCCACGCAGCATATATCTGTCCAGCTCTCGTGAAAACTTACCAACCAGTAAGTATTTTAACTGCTGACAGCTCTAACTGGTTCAGACTTCATTTTTTCTTTTCGAAGAAATGAGGTTGCTTTGTGAACGTGAAGTCGATTTTAGCAAATTATAACCTATGATCCTGTAATCTGATGTCCTGTGCTTTACGAAGTCATTTCTGCCAGCATCTTTGGTAAAGGCAACAGGAAGAGTTACTCTTCATGATTTGCGTAAGTACACCTGCCCTTGATAATCTGCAGTCTGTTCCCAGGAGGGGCTGGACAAAATGAGGTGGATTATCATTCAACAGTAAACTTAGCCTTTATTTTTAGGCAGCAGTAACAAAGCCATAACCTTTGCCTTTGTGTTCTGAGAGTCCAGCTCTTCCCAGGCATCCTCTCTGCAAAACTTACTCCTTTCTTTTACCGTGTTTCTTCAGGAAACAGGAGTGACACTTGTCATCCCGCTCACCGGCTCTTCGCATGTGGCACGGTTTTGGTCACATGCAACTCCTCAGTTCTACCTTGGGAAGGACTGCCCTCTAGAGCATGAACAATGTCTTCGCTTTTTACAGTGTAGTAAGTGTGAAGATGGAGTAGATTATTTTTAACGAAGAGGAAACTAAACCTACACCTAAGTACACTCAGCAACTGAAGAAGAACATGCCTGCTCCTCAAACTCCTCCTAATAACACCTTGTACCACAGCTGAATCCAGCACCTTTGTCAAGATAGGTATTACAGTAAAACAAAAGCAAGAAACACACTAAAACGTTCTGAGGTGCCAATTGCATATGAACGCCTTTTGGCAAGATACAATACCGTGAGCATTAAAGGAACTAGATTTACAACAGCTACATCAACTTCATCTTGCTTATTTCCCCTCTAGAGCCATCGTCCACACATCGGTGTCACAAAGCCACAGCCTAATCTAAGTGAATGAGCCTGTTTGAACCGCGTTTATCTCAGCTTGCCTAACATGGTCTGTTCCACATCTATTTGTGGCTGTCAGGCACAATGCAGCACTCGGACATTCCCATCAGAAAATCATCTCTCATAACTATGTCACAAAAGAACAATGTCACTTTTTTCACCTTCACAGTACCTTTTCAGACCGGTTCTTTTCTTTCCGGAGGCTACTGATTGTTGCCTCTGGAGCTTTTAACGGTTCATTCGCTTTCTGTTTTCTCCACGTTTTGGGATCGAGATACCATGCTCCGTACCTGATCTTCTCCCATTTTGTTTGGGAAGGGACCTGCAAAAAAACACTGTTGCAGCGTTCTTTTATCATCTTGGCATTTGTCCCTCATACCATAGGCAATACAGATGCTGTCACAGAACCTGAATAACACCTCTGAAGGGTCTACCAGGCATGGTCTCGCACCCTACAACTATACAATACAGAGGCGATGGCTGATGAGAAGGTCTGACTAGCAATTTTTTCCCTTTTTCCTCACAAAGGCAAACAGTACTATAAGCTACTTCTGGGAATCACTAGCCTCAAATCATCTGATGATTTTTTTTTTTTTTTGAACTGTTTTTTGTGAGAACCTGGGAAGGAAGTCTGTGAGGTCCATACTTTGGGAGTCAGAGGCTGAATAAATTCTTTTCTATTTCAGAATCAAATTTCTGAATGTGTTAAAAACCTAGCTACAGGGCTGGAGAAACACAAACTTGCAGTTAAGCCAGAACTGGTCCAACTTTAACCTCTTACCTAAAAATCCTCCAGCAACTATTTTCCCTAAACCCCTTGTTAAGAAATACTAGTCATTTAGCTTAGCTAAGTTTTAAATAGAATTAATCGCTCACAGCTAATCACTTAGCATTAGGGCCCAGGGGTCATAGCATAATATTCTGGATTCGGTATACTATTTGTTTAGCAATACTTAGCACGAGTAGCTACGTTTGCTGAAGCCTTAGGCTGCAAGCTGTTAACCTTCACCTAGATTTGCTGAACTTTTACCTCCTTAAGCAAAAGAGGGCCTCCAGAGCCAGCACAAACCAGAAGATAAGGAGGCTACAACCATCAGCAGAAGCTGCAACTCAAGAAGATAACAGCCTGCCTGGACACAGTGAAGGAATCCAATAAAATGTTACATCTCAGACCAGAGTCACCATTGGACCAAAAGACGCATGAAGAACACGTGAGGGGTGGGTGCATAGATTGTGAGGGTATAATTGCCCAGGAATGTCTTTGTTCGTTGTCTCTCTCCAGAGGCACCCAGCTCGAGCTGTTTTTTTTTTTCTGGCTGTACCATTTGAATATTTTTTTTCTAAGATTCAATGCCCAAGACTCTGCTATGGGAAACCTAGAGTTTGAACTGTGAAGAAGCTTCTTTAACAGCCTCCTCCAGTTTTGACCTCAACCGTATATGGCCTTTGATTATATTGTCAATGATAAAAATACATCAAGAAAAGCAGGTCGTGGGAAAGTTGGCAACGGGAAGGTCGTTGTCCTATGCCTCAGCTTCTGGTTGTCGACACCTACAGCAGTCCCTCTGCTCCCCTGCATCAGGGCCACAGATACACTTGGGACTTCTTGAAGCTCCATCTGTTAACATCTAACTAACCACATCTTGAGACAGGTCAGC
Organism: Sagittarius serpentarius; assembly: GCA_034782735.1. Classification (NCBI taxonomy): domain Eukaryota; kingdom Metazoa; phylum Chordata; class Aves; order Accipitriformes; family Sagittariidae; genus Sagittarius; species Sagittarius serpentarius. The sequence goes on from JAVKLA010000007.1 coordinate 7,617,502, forward strand.
CATGATGTCCTTTACCTAATCCAAAGCTCAAACAGTATTCAGCCACATTGTTCTGTTGACTTCACTGGCTTTGGCTATAAGCAAAACAGCTGAGAATCCTTTACCATTTGACCAGCAAAAAGACCATATGGTTGAGGCTTAAATAATACTCTTAGGCACCCTTCTCTCCTATTTTACTGCTTTGCTGCATATAAAAAGTAACCATTACTGAACATTTCCTCTTTCAACAGCACTCTGGATCCTTAAGGTACAGTTATACAGAAATATCAAGTGCTCCCTGGAAAAAACAGGCTCCTTCATTATCTCCAGTGGGCACCCTCCCCCACAAACCATCCAAAACGATTAGACTTTTGCAAAGGCGAATGTGGGCTCTTTTACCTTAACCTGGCAGGACAGGCTCCTTAGCTGATGAGAACTCCTGACAGCTAACTGGGGAGGTGAAATCTCCTGGCTCTTTGACGGCTCTGCTTCCGCAGCGTTGGATTTCACAGCAGGGAAAGGTGAAGGGACAGCGGCCTCCTTTTCACAGCTGGCCTTGAGCAAGCTCACGAGGCTATCTTCAGCAATATTGCAGTTCCCTCCTCCCTGGAACCACCACCCCAGGACAGTTTCAGAGCAGGGAAGAAAGCAACATCTCATTACTAGTATTTTCTTGCATACCTTTCTTTCCCCGCCCTCCTCACGCCAATCAATAGTACTACTCAACTCAGCATCACTGTTTCAGCTGATCTACAAGTACACTTGCATTAGCATCATCACAGTGATGAGGCAAGCGCACAGTCAGTTTGGAACCAACACACTAATTGGTGTGTTAATTTCAGATAAAAGGGGACTGCTCCAGGGTAAGGCAGTTAAATAGTAATTTGGACATGGATGGCTTCCCTGGAAAAAAAAAAAACAAAACCAAAGCTTTCTGAAGCAAACTTACTTAGCAGTATTTTTTGTATAATGATACTTAACCCTTGCTTTACATTTTAGTGGGCTGAGCCCCATGAGTCATAACAGGACTTGGGAGCTGAGAGTCAAACAGGAAATCTTGGTTTTGACTTTGGCTCTCATATTCACAGATCCAGAGCCACATTTTTACTTCTTAAGTCCAAAGACATTTAGCCTAAATGACGTAATTAGGTTTCTAGAATCAAATAAAAGAGGTGATGGCAGTTTTGGGTTACTTACCAAAGACAAAACCCAGTCACAATAATGCTTGGTTACTCGCTTTATGTGATTATCAGGGTGAATGAAGTCAGTCAGCATGGCCTCCTTCTCTCTTGCTGCTACCTTCTTCTTGGAAAGCCGTGTACATGGGTTCTTGTCTCGAGGCTCCGTGCCACTGCAGGTATTAAAGCAGTACAACCTGAAACACCCTTTCATTAGCTGCAGCGATAGCTGTCACCACACTGTCAGTATTAGACAACAGCCTAAATCTGGATCTTGTGTTTGCACATATACTTTTGGATCACCGGTGGTGCAGTTTACTGCCAGACATGGCATGATTTTTCAAGTAACAGCTTGAGCAATTTGACCCAGACGTGAAGACCACATTCATGAACACAAGAAAGGGCTGCACCTGCTATACCGAACAGCACAGTCCCACATCCCACTTGATGCTTGAGCTAACCTGCCACCTTCAAAGTAGAGAATCCTAAAAAACTGAAGCTCTGAGCTGTATGTGCCCATCATTATGCCTTTCTGCCATTATTAAAAGTGCTTAGGGAAGAATGAAGTGACACCGCTTATTTTTCCTTAGCTAATTCAGCCTGTAAAACTAAGCATCAGTGAGGCTGTCTCCTTATGTTTTTGTATCAGTCAGAACTAATCCTGACCAGTTTCTGAACAGGTGGCAGGATGTCAATTAATTTATCAGCATTATTGAGGAAGGCAAAAGAACCTATCTTTCTACTCCCACAACACATTGATGTAAATTTTCATTAGGTGCTTAAATTCCTTTCTCCGCTCATCAGAGAAGTGGGCATTCAGAGCCATTTGTTTTGCTGTCTTCATCTTGTCCTGTACTCACTGTACTCGTGTCTTAGAAGCTGTTACTTTGCTTTGTGGGTCCTCCATATGATCCAGCAGCTCCTGAAGGGGTTGGGTCTCCTGTTGATCGTCATAGTAGCCAGACTTGCTCTTCAAAAGCACTTCAGGATCCAGGACACCAGCGACCTCTCTCAAGAGCTGCAAGCCAAGCAAAAAGACAGCCCGTGTTCAAAAAAAAACCTCAACGTAGTAAGTCTGGTTGGCGGCTGTGGGAAGGACTGCCCAACATGCAAGTCTCCTCAGGTCTTCTAGCAGTTAAGGTAGTTCATAGTCCAGAAGCCTCAATTTACAGACCTTTTTCAGAAATGTCTAAAGCATTAATTGCTCCTCAGGCTGCTTGCTAGACCTGTGAGTCACACTGAAATTCTAGTCTCTGCCACCTTCTATGGCAATCTGCTGTACCACATATGAACTTCTCCTTCAGCTGCTTTTAAGTTTCCTTCCTTTCAGTACAATCCCTTGTTTCACCATCCCTTTGCCCCAGTCATAGTAGCCGGGGATCGGGGAGAGCTCTGCTGTTGCCTGGTCTCACAGAACAGAGACCCCACTCCCTTGTCTGAATTTTAAGTCCTCTCCCAGCAAAGCCATCCATCATTTTACTGCATCCAAGCCTTAGGTGAGTACGTCCCCTTAGACAAGGCTAAACAAGGCGCTTCACCCATGGGTCCCCATCTTCTGTAGCACGAAGCCCGTCTCTTCCAAAAGTCTCCCAGCTCTCCCTTGTTCCTTTTGAAGAACTACTAGAAGCAAAAAGCTTAATTTTGTCAGTGTATCTGGTCACTGTCATCCATCTGCAACATCCAAACAAGCACATTCCTGAGGTTCCCAGCTGCACAAGAGACAAAGACCTGCTAGCTTTTGCTTGCATGAAGAAGAAAAATTTGAAGAACTACAGACTGGGAAAAGAGGAATGATTCTGTAAACAGGCTGAGAAATAAAGGTAATGAGATATACTCTGCTGCCTTGGGCATATTTCCTAACTTATTGGTGCTGATTAGATTTGCTTCCTGCTCTGTAATGTCTGTTTGTTTCAATGCCTGTTGATAGCTTAGCAGATAACACGTTTTCTGTAATCTGTTGATGCCAGGCACTAGATTCCTCAATTAGCCCATTCGTAGTACTGTTCCACAATTAACTTGTTGACCATTTGAACCTACCGTCTAAATCTAAGTAACATTTAGTATTTGCCTTGGGTTTTCTTTAGAAAGAAACAGAAGTCGCTGTGGTTTTTTTGAAATCACAACAATAGCTGCATGCTAGGTTAATTTCCTGTTCCAACTCTCCGAAGAAACAGTGCTTAAGCAGGATTATAAAATCATTACCTTTGGGGAGATACTTTTTTCCAGGCGTGGGTAGAGCACTAAGGGATGCTGGTTCAGACAGCGCTCTATCTCTGCCACATAATCTCTCCTGGTTTGCTGCAGCAGGCTGAGCTTTGAAAGACAGAACTGCATTTTGGCACACTTCTTCCTTTTCCTCCCTGGAACTGTGGATAAAGATTTCAGTGTGCTGTTTTGAAGGGTAATTGAGACAGGCTGCTTTCTACCATACACAATCACGTTATCAGATGAAGGAGGGAAGCCATCTCTGAAGTCATCTAGACCTTTTTCCAGGAATATCCAGCGCTGACCATTAAGGGAATCCGAGAACTTCAGCCTGCTTTCTCGAAAGTCTTTAGAACGCATTTTCTCCCTTCTGCAAGCAAATTACATTAAGCAGAGCTTAAAGGCTGTATCCTAATGAAAAAGACTGGAGTACATTTAGAGTACAAGTGGATATTCAACTCCAAGCGTGTTTACGCACACTGGCCAGCAGTTTGCTGCTACTCAGCTTTTGAGAAAAGCTTATGAAACCCTGACTTACTCTGTATGAGGGACACCCACCAGAAACTAGCATTTCCAGCTCACAGAAAAATCTGGCATTTCAAAAACTTGTTTTTCAATAAAAAAACTTATGTTATAGAGCTTCTGTTTCAAGACATTTATTTTATACATATGTATATTGCTCCAGTGACGTAAAAATATTTCAAAGCTGTACATTCAAGACCACCCACATTCCTCACAAATGCCTGATTTCAGTTGACCACAACTTCTGCAGCTTTCAGCCACTCCACCTTTCATTTCATCCTGACCTACCTAATTAGTTTAATGTTGCAAGCAAAATAGCTTTGGCAGTTTCAGAGAAGGACTTTCTTTTTCCAGAGCTGGCAGATACCCTGTCCAGCCTGCTGTTTCCGAGGTGGTTCAGGTTGTTGCAGGGGACAGCGGCAAGAGAGTGGCCATGGCAGCCTGGAGCAGGCAAACGGGAATACGAGACCCTCTGACTGTATGGTGAAAAGGTTGGAGGCCACCTCCCAGGTGGCAGCAGTTTTTATCTCCAAACACTACCTGAGAAACTCCACAAGCATGGTAACAGAGTCATTTACAGTTATGAAAATCATTTAAATCCTCTTTGATCTGTAGGGATTAAATGCAAGACAAGAAAGTAGCGAGCTGGTATTTACTGTCTTCACCCAAACATTGGCTATGCTACAGGAAGGTAAAGCCTCTGCTACAAAGCTAATGGCAAAAACCAAGACAGGCATCACCGAACCCCAGGCAATCTGCATTTTGCACATACCAGGTATTGATGGAAAAATCCGCATGTTGACCCTACTTTGCTTTTACTATTTCATGCTAAATATATTCTCACCCTAGTTTCCTCCGTTTCACCTATTCCTTGGATGCTAGCAAGGCATTTCTTTTTTCTGCCAAAGCATTCAGCAGCTGGGGAGTCTATTTACAGTAAGTGCTCCGATGCTGCTGTAAAGCCATGCACAAGCTAGTTCAGTTTCCTCTCTAGTGATACAAAGCCAGATCCAGAGATTTTTCTGCTACGCAGCACAGGTGGGTATTTCTTCGCAGATGTTCCAGGTCCAGGTGCCAAGCAGAGCCTCCAAACCCTGCTGCAGAAAATGCCACCGCAGCCACCTCCGCAGGAGCAGCCAGGCCTAGGAAGGGCAATGCACACGTGCCTGTTGCACGCTCTTTGCCTTTCCCTCTGTGGGCATTTATGTCAAAGCAGCCCTGCCCCAGACACTGCAGAGACATCTGGTCCAGGCTTTGTTTGCATACAAACATGACCTAATCCTCAGTCCTAAACACTGCTACAGCCCTGACAATACCTCGGTCTTTGATGTATCTCCTGAGGTGTACAAAGGTTCTGGATACACAGCACAAGTTCTGGGGTGCCCAGGTGAACTCTACAGCACCTTGTCTGCAAGACTTAAATCCCCACTCTCCTCATCTCTTAACTGATTTTACAGACACAAATGCCTTTTACTTAGTAGACTTCCACTTCTTGATATTCCCTCCAGAGCTTGGAGCCGCTCCCTGACTTGAGACACAGAGACCAAACTGAAGCTCAAAAACTCCTCTGTTGCTTCAGGCCGGCCTGCCCATGTTCTGATGTGCTGTTACTCGCTCTCAACTTGCTCTCACACCCACAGAATTCACTCACATCCACAGAATTCACTTCTTCCACCTAGATTTCACAGTTTAAGCTGTACATGGTACTACCAGGTCAGACTGCTCACCATGCTTGGGTAGGTACTTTCTTTTTTACCTCCGTTGGCTTAAACAATCAAGTGGCAACTAACAGGTATCTTAAATTGCTACTTTCAGTGCCTTAGCAATACAGTCCTTGCCTGCTAAAGCATAACAAAAATGAACAGCCCAAGAAGTTTGCTTAAGAGATGATCAATGTGCTTGCAGTGTCAAATACTGCAATATCAGTACTTGCAATATCACGTTTTATACACGGTTATTCAGCAATTGCTTAATCCAGAGGCAAAACGTGTTCTAAGAAGGTATTGTTAAGAACGCTAAACAGCTAAGTACGTACCTGATGTTTTACAGCTCTGACAGTGAAGATACCATAGGGGAAAAATAACAACTTATTCTGCGTTAACTGACATATAGAAAGTTAGCTCCGCAGCAATCTGCAAGAAAATTTCCAGGTAATCTGAAAATCTGAAAAACCTGCAAGGAAATCTGCAGAAGCTAACACTTTGGCAGCGTTGCTTCAGACAAGGAAGGCACTAGTTTTAAGTCCCTGCTAGCACAATACACTAGGCATGTTTGCAGTTGGTTGTTGTGGAAACAGAATCCACAACCCGGTATCTGCCTAGAGCAAAGGCTTTCTTCACACACAGAAACGCGCAGAGAACTCGTGGGGACTCTGGAGAAAGATACTGCAATTAAAGCAGAATTTTATTTTGCCACAACATATATCGTTATCTTTTCAGCACCAGCACCTATTTGTGACTGAACAACCAAAGTCTTTGCTACTGCTGAAAGATGATGCAACACACCATCCAACACGCCTTTACTAAGTGTTTCTTCTTTAAAATTGCGCTCCAAGAAAATTAAGAAGCAAACATGGGTCAGGTCTGGTGTTCTCTCTCAACTTCTTGTGGGTTTGAATGATGACACAGACCGGTAGACGAGTTGGAAAGGAAGGACTCGGGACAGCTAGAGTACGCTGGAGTAACTCTCCTTAGCAGCTTGTGGAACACATTCTGCTGATTCCTCATCCAATTCCCATCGTGCTGCCTAAGCATATTGGATAACTGAAGTGCGCACTGGAAGCTCAAATGAAAGAGTTTACATAGGTGGTACCCCAATACCTGTAGCCGCTGGGTTGATATTCTTTCTGGCATCAAAATGTGTTTGTGTACCACAACATGCAGTCCCTGCCACAGTACTGCTTCCTTCCACGCTGTCCTGGACAGTAAGGAAACCGTTAAAATCAAACAGAGCCGCACTTCAGAGCAGCTCAGTGCAGCCTTAGGGTGTTACTGCTTCTGTCATACCGAGAAAGAGCAACCAGTCGCTGGAGGAAAGGGAGTGATTTCAAGGCAGTCTGCTTTAAGGTGAGCTCTGATCTACACCTCAAATACTGAAGCGCTAGCACACTGAGGTGGAATATTTTGCTCTTCTCTGGCACCATGTCAGGCAGCAGGGTGCCTCTGTCTTGTGCTGTAACCCAGGGAAGGCAGAGCCCAAGCGTAACCAGAATGATTTTTCCCCAAAGTTGCAAGGCTGGAGGGAACAGAAACTTCTAAGTCTAAAAAGCAAGTCTGTGAGGAAGGGTGAGTGGTTAAGACTTCAATAATCAAGTGATCAGTTTGTTTGGCCTCAAGAAAACACACAGGAAGAAAGAGACTAGATAAACACAGCTGAGATTGATTGGCACATGATGTATATATACACACATACATACAGTTAATAAATGTATTTACTGAGCAGGTGAGAGAAACAATGACTCTGAATTCTCAGTAGTGAAATCCCAGCATGCCAGGTCCTAGTTAAATGAGTATTTCAGAAGCTTACATATAGCTACATATACATAGTTAGATATACTTAAATATTTCTCTTGCCTATTCAGTTAATATTGGATTATTTCACACAGAGCAGGACAGTTACCCTGGAAGAGACAGCAGGAGCGTTACCTTAAAATATACCAGGAGCCCATTGCTCAGAGACTGGGGTCTCACTTCATTTGCCTAAACACAGCAATCTAATGCTCACAAAGATGCTTCACAGAGACAGCAGACACGTAACAGGGACCAGGAGCGATCTGTGCTACCCTGCCCTGGTTGCTCTAAGCCAGGTGGGACATCCACAGATACCTAAGCTGGTCTGACTGATTTAAGCCTGAACTTTCAGCTCCTGTCCTACCACTCCTTTCTTCGATTTAGGACAGGAAAGCAAGTCCATACTCAACAGCCTCCTTGTAGAAAAGGCTGCTACTTGCATTGGTCCTGTGTAAAACAGCTTTTGTATCTGGTGAGCATTTCTAATCTCCAGAAAGGGTGTATGGAGAAATGTTTGCCCACATTTTGGAGCAAGCTTTGATAGCCTGGGGCTGCAACTGAACAAAAACCTAAGAGGCTATCTTTTTTACTCTTTCAACAATTAATGAATCTAAATTAACATCATGGATCCGAGACTGAACAAAACTGCTCAAGGCATTACCAGACATAGCACTCAGGATGGAGGCTGAGCAAGCTTTTCCAACCCTCGCTTCAATGCTGAAGGTACTTTTTTTTTTTTTTACAGCCATCATGTTTGCATCACACAAGAAGGGCTTGAAAGGTGTGGAAAACCGCTGAAAATAGAAATGATTTGCAATTGCTTGACTACAACTTTGAAGCCTGTCACTTCAGCGCTATTTACACTGCCATCAGTTGGTTTTTGTCAATGTTTTTGCTTTTGTAAATCACAGACTTAAAACTCAGCTACAAAGTATAGCCTGAGAAGGAAAAGTTAGAATTGTTTTCCACTTCTACTCTATAATCCTCATAAGACATTATAAGGTATTCAAAGACAATTCTTGTGGGGTATTTAAGCAATCTTTAGAAAACCAGTTTGTCATTTCAAGCAAGTCTTTGCTAGTTGGCTACTACTCAGGATATACTGTTCTTGACCTTTTAAAATTCGCTTGGAAAAAACTTACTCCTTTCAGATGATTCAATACAGTGACACATTTGTGCTGCAAGCAAAGAGATGCCACTGCATGCAAAGCTAAGACTGAAAATCCGCTAGTGCCACATAGATTGCTTTATACCAGCAGAATCAACTGGGATTGTTACGCTCCCACTGGAGCTGCAAATGACTGATCATTTATCAAGGCTGTTCTTCTAACATCACCCTGCTTCGCTGAACAACCAGACACAGTTACTATGTCTCAGTCTGCAAGTAATTTATGACTCTGTAACATAATCCAGAAGTAAATATTTGCATTGGGCTTTAAGAATTGCTTTTTTCCTAAAAGGAGAAGAGCACTGACCCTTTTCTCAATCACAAAGATGCAAGAATTAAGTCCAGGAAGACAAATGACCCACAACAACTGAAGGCCAGGAATTCACGTAGAACTTAGGTGAGATGTTAGCCATCAAATACACTATACGAATTTAAGTAAAACCTCCCAGACATCCTGAAAACTCTACAGCGCTTGATGGGATAGAAAAAGTTGGGGGCTGACTGCAGCCAGGTAAGCTGTGTTTTTCATCTTCCTCAGTTATTGCAGGCCAGCACAGAAGTGCTTTTCCCAAATCCATCTAAGGGCTCGCAGACTCTGCTCCTTGCAAAAGGAGCCATTCAGCTCAAGAGCTTCTTTGACACAAAAGCACCAGAACAAGCATTCATTACACACATAACCACTGACCTAGGCAACATGGTAAGAGAAAAAAATCTAGGTCTGGGCAAGGCAGAGCCCATAACTGCTTATCTCCAAACTCCCAACCTATAATCACATGAATTTTTACTCTGTGAACATCACAACCCCAAGTGATGCTTAATTCATTGAAGAAATCAGTAAGAAATAATCTGCAGAGAAATATTGTAGTGCCCTAAAAGTGACCTAGGTAACATCTTTCTTTTTTTGTTTTAGTTTCTAATAGGATCTAGTTTTCTGATGTACCATAAGAAAACATAGTTTGAAGTTGAAACATTTCAGGTTTGGGTTTTTTTGGTGTATTTAACCCATGTATCAACTATACGCAAGAAGGAAAACTATTCGAAAAACTATTACGGAAAAAGTTTTTACAATTAACTTTTTACATAACTTTACTAAACTTAGTGTAAAAAAAAAAGAAAAAACACCCAAGCTTGTTCTCGATAATCCCAGCAACAGCTACACTCGTGCATAGCAACTTTTATATAAAAAAGTAAGTTTTTTTTAAATGCAGTTCTTTACCTTGTATTAAATATAAATCATAAAAAAGTTAAGCTCATAATTGCCGCAAAAAACCCTAAAGCTTAATTAATACACAAGCAGCTCAGAAAATAAACCAAAATAAAGAAAATAACTTTCCACTCCATAATATCACCAAATGGTTCTTCCAGCAGAACTTCCCATATAGTAGGTTAACTAAGGAATACTACTCACAGCAAATGTGTGATACATTCTGTAACTGCCTTCCAAGAAAAAACCCCAACTAAAAAGTAAATCTTCATTTTCTTTCTTCCTAAGAAACCATTACTTTTACTGAGACAAAAACCACACCTACAAAGAAAAGGAAGTAGGGCTTTGCCCCGTGAATTTAAGCATTCCGGGCTTGATTGGCTCATGGAAACCAGACCAATGAGGGTGCAGGAAGGAAAGGGCTTAGGATATAAATGCTCACACGGGGGAGTGTAGGTGCTTTCTTTTTGTTTGAAGGAGTCAGGGAGATGCTAGGAGAGCTTCTGTTTTCTTTTTTTTTTAATTGGAACAGATGTGTTAAATTTATAGCTGACTTTATGCTGAATAGAAGTTAAGGCAAGTATCTGGAAAAGGTTGTGAATGTTTTTTGTTGTAGTGAAATAATGGGAAAAGAATCATAGATTAAATTTTACAGCAATTTAATTTTTGTGTTTATTTAAATAATAAAACAATATTATAGAAGGAATATTTTTTCACTAATGATACTATACAGTACTCTGTTGTGTGTTAGCTGCTTAAGAGAAAATGTTTCTTCATATGAAAAGTAGTTGAAGCGTAAATAACTTTTTGAGCAAGCTGTTTTATAGTTGTCGTAAGCCTAGGTATTTGTTTCCAACTTAAAAAGTACAGGGTTCTCTTTTTTGTTTGTTTAGTTCTTTATAGCAGCTATTGTCTTTGTATAAACAAAAGCTATAATTTTTTTTAGAGTTATTACAAAAACTTCATAGTTTATTCTGTGAGTCTCTTAAGATGATGTGAGTATAGTTTCTTGGGTGGCTGCTTCTAACACAATTGCTCCTCAACTTTACTGGAAATGTTATATTTCAGTAAGTCAGTGACTTATTTCTGTGTTAGAGCAGCTTAGTCTTAAGTTTATCTGTTTTTTTGATTGTTAATTTAAAGAACAGCTGTGTACTCTTATTTTGCTCTTACAAAAGCTTAGTCCATGATGAGATATGAGTTAAGGTTGGTGAGATGAGGATTCACTGGTGGAACTGCAGCATCAAGCAATTAATTGGACCTGTTCATTTCAGTACTACACTGAAGTCTTCAACAGAGCAAAGATGTCTGAAAGCAGAAGCTAAGTGTGGTGTCAAGATGCTAATGAAGAAATTAATTATTAAATTGTAAGATGACTGTATGAAATATTAAAGTATATTTTTGGATAGCAGAAACCTTGCTTTTCTTCTAGTGAGTTGGTAATAGCCCACATACAGGTCCTGCTGTTATCTTTGCAGTTATTTCAGGCTCCAGCTGAGGCAAAAACCACTTTCTTGGCAGCTGTGTAAGCATGTGAGGGATGAGGTACTCTTTATGCTCTAATTGGGATCACTGAGGTAGAGCCTAACCTACTGTCCTGGCTTAGATTGTCCCTCTCGAAATCAGATCCATCAAAGTGTTTGGGAAGAAGAGCAGGTGACAGAAAACAGATTATTTTTCCCTTATTCTCTAAAGGATTAAGGTCCTTAATCCTCTGGTTCCGGATGTCATCTCTTGGGACCTCTGCATGTGGCAGCAGTAGGCAGTTGTGAAAAGGAAGATATTCATGGAGCCCTTCAGGCTTAGGCTGTGCTCTACAGAGTGTCTGTACCTGATGTGAGTGAAAATGTGTTAATTCCCCTGTAAATGGACACTGAAAAGAAAGGATTAAATGTCTGTTATGTATTTTTTTGCACTAGGGCTTTGTGAGTGAGCAGGAGAGATCCTCAGCTACCACTGCATGCCTGCAGTCCCTGCCAGCAACAAGTGAGCTTGTGTTTCCCCATCAGCTCTGCCCGGCTTTCTGACCCAATGCTGAGGCTGTACTTTATTTTCAGCACTGAGACTGTCCTAGTACCCGCAATGTCAGTGGTGTCTAACTGCTGGAGCATGTCTTGGCAGGCACTGTACATGGATGTGCCTCCTACACAGAAACCCAACTGTTTTCAGAGTTACAGGAAAGCCAGAACTAACCTGAAACAGTAGCTGCAGGCTGCCACTGGCAGCCTGTTAGCAAATATGTGCTTAGGTGGTTGCAGCTGGCTGTGATACTATTATCATGGTAATGAAAATCCTTTTAGTGAGGGAGGTATTGGCTTGCTTTAAATGAGGAGTTAATATTGGTAGTTTTGGACCCCTCACAAGGCCTTGTTTAAGCCTTGATTTTATTTTGATGCTCAATATCAGGCTGTATATAACACTATTGGATAGAAATTTAGTAATTTATAAGTATACTATATAAAATAATGTAAATGATAGTGTAGTACAGTTTAAATAAGCATTACCTAAAGGAAATATAATAAGCTATACAATTTAAGAGGTAGGCTTTCTGTTGGCTAATAAAAGATGCTGAACTAGAAAATTGTTTTGTCCTTGTTGAGGCTTCACATTCAATGCTGACCACTTCCATATAGTCATCATTTGATATGTATTGTGAAATTCCTTCAGTGAAAACAGGAGGGGGAGGGAGTATCACTTCTAAGGAGCTTCAGACACTGTCCCCCTGCACTACTGGAGCCAGAATCTGTTCTCCCTTATGCTGCACTGTAAGGGCCTGAGGAAAATAATCTGTAGCTGTCAATTTGATGGTGAACAGCTGGGGAGGGACCAAGGGTGCAAGTGTGAGCTCTTTCTATTGGAGTGCTTTCTTTCTCAGAGCAAAGGTGGCCAAGTGTCATTACCCATGTGTTTTGGGTCAGGCAGATGAAAGGGAAAAGGCAAAGTCTGTGGGGGATAAGCAGCTCTTGGTAACACCAATGATTTTTTAGCTCTTTTGCCCATTGCTTGTGTTTAAATTAATCAGGCTGTGTTGCTCTCATCAGCTGTCCTGAGCCCTAACAGTGGTTGAGCACTGCTCCTACAGAAGAGTAGTCATCCTTGCTCTGTTTCAGCTGGGACTGACTTGACTTGCATTTTGTCCCTCAGAGCTGGCCCTAGACAGTATTTCTTCCCAGCTAAACTTGACTGGTACTGCGTTTAAGGTCGTTTAAGCCCGGGTCGCCCAGAGCCCTTGCGGGTGAGAAGGAAGGGGCGCCAGCGAGGAGCTGCCGGCGGACCGCAGCGGGGCGCTGTGGGGAGGGCCTGCCTCTCGCAGAAGTTTGTCCCTTGGCGGCCCTGGTGGAGCTAAGATGGCGGCGCCCAGCTGGTAGCTCACGTGTTCCGGGCGGGGAAGGGAGGGCGGACAGGCGGCGGCGGTTCGCCGGGGCGAGTGCGGCGGGGCCGGGAGTCGCCATGTCGGGCCGCCAGGGAAACAAGCTGCCCAGCAACCTGCCCCAGCTGCAGAACCTCATCAAGCGGGACCCCACCTCCTACACCGAAGAGGTAGGGAGCCGGGGGTGGGGGGCGGCCCGGGTTCCCCCAGCAGGGGCGGGGGGGCCCGGCCGGGGAGGCAGCCTGGGCTTGTACCGGGGTGGGGGCGCGGTGGTCGGGGGCCGCTTCGGGAAGCGGAGGCGTGCTGTGCGGGCTTGGGGGCGGGGGGTGGCGGCAGGTGTTGCTCGTCCCGCTCAGCAGCCGATCCCCGCTCCCCTTGTGTGTGTCCGTGTGCTCAGTTCCTCCAGCAGTACCACCACTACCAGTCCCACGTGGAGATTTTCACCTTCCAGCCGGACAAGCCCAGTAAGGAGCTGGCTGAACTGGTGATGTTCCTGGCGCAGGTAAGCCGCCGCCCTCGCGAGGGATAACTTTGGGGCCGGCCTTCAGCCCTTCACCAGCCACAAAGCCTTTGCCCTGAGCGCAGCGGCTGTAGCGCGTTTGGGTTTGGCCTAGTTTGGCTGTTGTAGCCCCGACGGAGTTGCTGTAAAACGGTGCGCTGACCAAGGTTTTTGCAGCGGGTTTTGTCCCTTTCCAGGAACGCAAGTGTTTCTTTTGAGCGTTTGGTAGCGGTTTTTAAAAGGATTCCTTCCCGGGGTTGTGAGGCAACTGGGGGCTTCCGCTACCGAGTTCAGCTGGGTCTGTCTCTACCCAGGTTGCCCACTGCTACCCGGAACACATGGCCAGCTTTCCCCAGCAGCTGAAGGAGCTGCTCTCCTACCACCATACGGTGCTGGATGCAGACCTGCGCATGGTAAGACCCACACCGAAAGGCGTTTTGGGCAGACCGCGTCCCATGGCTGAAATAGGCCCTTGACGTGTGAGATTAGAGCTTACGGTTTGCTCTTTAGTTTCCTGATAAAGATGGAAACTGGAGAGTACGATGAAATTTTGGTTCCGGTTGCCTGTTTTTTCTCTTACAGACGTTCTGTAAGGCTTTGATCTTGCTAAGAAACAAGAATCTAATAAATCCAACGAGTTTGCTGGAGCTGTTCTTTCAACTGCTGCGGTGTCATGATAAGCTTTTACGAAAAGTAAGCCGTGCTTCCAAAAACCGGTCTTGATTTCCAGTGGGTTTTGACCAGCTTGCCGGAAGTAACGCAGCGCTGGCCGGCAGCTGTTCTCCTTTCCGTGGTAACAAAATAAAAGAGTTTAAAACGGCTCTGCTTTTTTGGCAGTTGACAGTGCCAGAGGCAAGACTCGATCTATATGTTTGGTTCCTAATGGAGCATGCTGCTGTAAACATCTTTACCGTGCTATTGCAGGCTGTAGGCCAGTCCTGTGTTTGGAACTGAGCAGCTTGGATGTGTCTGCAGGTGAAAACCACAAACTCGCTGCTGTCGGCGCAGCCCTTACTGAGTTCTTTGTGAGAACTTCTGAGTAAAGCGACTAAAACCAAACCAGCTGCTAGTTAAAGCCGTATTTCAGGTTTTCTGCTCTAAAAGTGAAAATACTTGCTTTCTGCCAGCACAGTTACTGAACTGGCGATCAAAACGTGCCTGAGTGAAACAAGGGTGGGATTTTTTTTTTAAGCAATACCTTGTGCTGTTTGTTTTCCTGTCTCACTGTACTGTAAATTAAGTAAGCTTTTGAAATACCTAAAGATAAAGCATACATGAGACTTTACAGGACAACTTCTTGTTGTTTTTCCAACCGTAACTTTAAAAGAGAAAGTAGTATCCTCAGTGCTGATCACTTTGGTCTCATTTTAGTACTCGTACTTTAGGGGAATAGTAATGTATCTGCATTGTTCTCCGCATGACTTGGGTAGGTTACTCCCTGTTATCTCTCTGTTTACAGACTTTGTATACTCACATTGTGTCGGACATCAAGAATGTAAATGCTAAACACAAAAACAATAAAGTAAACACAGTAAGTATTTTAGCTTTCATATATACTTAGATTTAACCTCTTGATATTGTGAAAGACTTCTACTACTAAATGGTTCCAAACTTTTGTCTTAGACACTGCAGAACTTCATGTACACGATGTTGAGAGACAGCAATCCCACTGCTGCCAAGATATCTCTGGACGTGATGATTGAACTTTACAGAAGGAATATTTGGTAGGTCTGGCAGGCTCGCGTTGATTCCCCCTGTATCGTGGGGCAGCTGTCCCGGCATCACTTGTGGCATGTAGTGCAAAATGTAACGCTGCGGGGCTGTGACTTAAATATATTGTTCTCCTTTGTGTTCCGGCGGGGCGGTGTTCTGTGGCATGTAATTTAGCTGGGAAGAAATACTGTCTTGCGTGAAGTCATAGAGTTGTTTAGGTTGAATCTTTGGCATTTTAGTTGAAAACGGTATAAATTGTACGTATTGCGTTTCAAACAGAAGCTGTGTGCAGCTCGTTTTTTTGAGCTTTTGCACATAAAAGCTGCTAATACGGGCATACGGCTTGTCGTGTACAGTGGAAAGGGGAATTTTGGGTTTGTTCTTTTTTTTTCTTGTTTTCTGAAGTCTAAGTTCGTTCTAGAAGACTGAACTAACATGTGCTTTCAGTTTTCGGGCTTTTTGTGAGGCTATAGTACAGCTCCTATTTTTAGTAGATAGCAGTCTGAAAAAATTGTTGCTTAGATAAGTATTGAAAGGAGTAAAAGCACACTGAGTACGGTCAGCTGCTGTCTTGTACCTAATACGTTGCTGAGTTCCTCTGTTGTGTTACAAAATGCCAGAGCAGATGTTACCCGGCAGAAAATTGCGTGAGAAGATGGTAGTCTTTCCACTCGCGCCTGCTTCTTGACTGTAAAGTATCTTAAAGACTTTTAAGCTGTTCAGTTTCCTTTGCTCGACTTGCTTCTTGCACAGAATTGAACTGTATAGAGAGATAGAAATGCAACAAGGGATACGGCTGGTGAGCAGTGTGTTTGCTGCTTATGTATCTCCAAAATAGATTGGAATAGATTATTACAAGGGGGAGAAGACAGGGACTGCTGAAAAATAGTTTTGCTGAAAGGTTAAGACTTCTGCAGTTTTAGTAAGTAGGTTTTTAAGTGCATGAGACTTGGTATAAAATCAAGTTAATTCCTGCAGCGTTATTTCTTACAGATCTTTATTTTTAGAGCATAGTTTATCTCACCTATCCGGTTGATTTGCTAATAAAAGTTAGAATTCTGCACTGATTTTTTTTTTTGTTTGGTTTTGTTTTACCCGGCAGGGGATTTATTTTCCTTTTATCATTGGAAAAAGTGGTAATCTGTCTTCAGTTACTTTACTGGAGATTCTTCTTTGTGTCCCTTCAGTCACAGCGTGAACTAGATGGAATGCAAGTGTGTCTGTTTATACAGATGAAGCTACTGCTATGTTAGAAGAATAAAGGACAGTGACAGAAGCTTCACTTCTTTGTTTGCAAATCTACTTGAAGCATTGAGAGGCTCGATTCTAGTGAAGCTTCCCGATTGTTAGGAGTCGCGTTTCATGAGACTTAATTTTCTGAGAATGACTTGAAATTGTGAGACTTAATGTTTTGCTTTATTTCAGGAATGATGCCAAAACAGTAAATGTCATCACAACTGCCTGCTTTTCCAAAGTGACAAAGGTGAGAACAGAAATCACTTGATGAAACTGGATGTTACCTGAGCGATGTTTTTCCTGTGGATGCAACTTTTTATTTTGGTACTGTAGTTGCTAACGAGCTTCACTGATGATTTGTCTTTGGCTTGTTTTACGTTCAAAATGCCACTTGGGTTGTGGGAGGAGGCGACATTTGGTTCTTACGTACAGAGCAGCAGAATTGGAAGCTGGTGTGGGGAGGGCACGTATACTTCCCGCTGCCGCTCGGAAGAGGCTGTCAGAGTATTGCCTCCTTGTAACCAGCACCGCAAGGCTTTCACTTGTTAAATGTGAAAAGAGCTGCTATCTGGCCTGGGGCGTGAGTGAATCTTAGGCTTTGTCATCTGTGTCAGTTCTGCAGTACTGGAGGTTTTAAAAACTTAAATTATGGCTTGAGGCAAGTTCTTACATTGTGAAGGTCCAGAAGCTGTTGCATTCAATAAAAACCAACCAACCAAAACTAACAACAAAACCCCACCGGCAAACCCGCATAAACTAATAAAAGTCTGGAGTTCTCAGCACTCTCTGGTATCAGGTGTGCAGGAGTTCCCGATCATGTTGGCATGGAGCAATGAAATTGAAGTTGCTTTGCCGAATGATGGGAAGAGAATTTGCATCCTTAAACTTGCTCCAGGCATTGTGGAAGACGAGCTGCTTTTTGATTCTTTGTGTGCCCGTCACTGTTGAGGATGGGCAGCAAAAACTGACGGTCTGTAAAACACCTGTGGCTTTCAGACTGTTATCTGTTTTGCTTTCTGTTCATATCCATGCCTGTTAAAAAAAACCGGGAGAGTCTTTGCATGACCTAAGATGTGGAAATATGGCTGTTGTAAATACTCTTTGTCAGTTTGTCCTGTCCTACATAAACTTACTTTGCTTTTCAGGTATTAGTTGCTGGTTTGAAGTTCTTTCTTGGGAGAGATGAAGATGAGAAACAAGACAGTGACTCAGAATCTGAGGTGGGTGTTGTGATTAAACCTTCTCCTCTCCATTCTTCAAACTCTTACAGGTTTGTCACCCTGGTGCCCTGTCTCCACCGATCTGTCTGCTTCTCTGTTACTTAAGTCTTCCATCTTTTTTCCGCCAGATGTTTCTGTGCTTCACAAAGAAGTTTAGTGTTTTTGACAGCTGGCCCCAACTGATAGCTGGATGCCTTTCTGTTTTTCTAAAGACTAATGCTAAGAGCTCCTTTGCTTTCCTTTCCTCTTCTCCTTGTGAAGGGAGCAATTGACTTTGAAGACCTAAGCAGGGGCTGGTTCGTGAAGATGTGAATTGCTAGATGTGTGTTGTAGAGTTGTGGGAAGAGGCTTTCACCTTGTGTATTGGAAGCTGGTTTAATCTTTTAGCTGTCAGCTTTGTCTTTAGTTTTCCCTTTTGTGCTCTGCTTCCCCTTTAAGTACAAATGAACATAATTTGGTTACCTTGAGGAGGCTGATAACCTAACAGGATTTCAGTCTAGAACCTCCTAATGCAGGATATAATTATTTTCTGTCTGTGACTGAACAAGATGCTCTAATCAAGCAGCTGTAAAAACTACTGTGTTGATAAGCTGTTAAGTGTTCCTGATCTCTCTTGGACGTAGGCATGTGGCTAGTTTTAAGGAACTGGGATTTTAAATGCTAGTATTTTTGTATGATGAAATTTAGGAAGAGGGAGAGTTTTCAAATATAGTATGTGATCCTGAAAAATGTTGGTACTTTTTGTTTCTCTGATTCCCATTTAAAGCCTGATGTCACCCGAGTCTTCTTTTCCTTGCCTTCTTTCTCAAGGACGATGCTCCCACGGCCAGAGATCTGATGATGCGGTACGCAACTAACAAGAAAACCACCAAGCGCAAGAAGAAACTGGAAAAAGCGATGAAGGTCCTCAAGGTGAGGAGAGGGGCGTCTGACTTGCCAGCATTTTAGCTTAATCCTTCGAGTGCAGAAATCTTGTTGCCCCTGTTGACTTAGCTACATTTTGTCACCTCTTCTAGGTGAAGGTCCTCAAGTGTTGTAGCATCCATTGGCCAGGCATATGCCACGTTTGCCTGGAAGAGAGCTGTTATGAAACAGACTTAGTCTAAATTGTGCATTAGTTCTGCTCTGGGTACCCTTCGTGTGGTCCCCTGCTTTAAAGTATGTGGTGTCTTGGTAACTTTTTAATGCAGCTCCTGTTGCCTCTTAAGTGGCAGAAAACCCTATGCAGTTAAAAAGAGCGTTAGCTTACTTGTTAAAATCAAAGCGCCTCTTTTTGAAGAGAAGAACGGTAAATAGCAGCTTTTAGCAGCAGCCTGAAACTGAGGCACTTGCAGCTTTTCCATGGAAAGAAGCAAAAATGTCTCTTATCCTTTTTGCCATGCAGAAACAGAAGAAGAAGAGCAAGCCGGAGGTGTTCAACTTTTCTGCTATTCACTTGATTCATGATCCCCAAGGTAAGCGTGCATTGTATTCTGTCTTTTTTCAAGTTACATGTTAATCCCAGACACTGAAGCTTAGACACAGCTCTGCAAGGAGAATGAAAGTGACAAGGAGATACGAATGTGATAATGTGATAATACTTGTAGTGTGCTTTACCTTAGAGTTTCATAGCACTTGAAAAAAGTGAGATCAGTCCTGTTGTGCTTGTTGTAGAGGAACGCTCGTAGATAGTCAGACAAGGAAGGAGCAATATTAGATCATCTGCTTCAGGCTGCTAAGGATCAGGACATGGCGCTCTACCTCTTCCTTGTATGTGCGAAGGCCATAATTTGGTGAACGGGGGAGAGGTTTATCTACTATAGCTTCTTTGGCTTACCCCTGTGAAGAATGTATTTCTATTACTAGTCTGATGTTTGTCTAATATCACTCGACTTGGTCTTAGTCTGATCTAGTGAACTTCCGGGGATTTTGTTTTTCAGATGAACGCAAAATGTATCTAACCTCTAGCTTTAAATACTGACCCTGTGCTTATGATGATGTGGAATTTCTGCTAGTTTTCCTCTCTGCTGCACGTGTGCATAGCTTTAGACCTTGTAGGCCTGTGAGAAGAAAAACAACCTATTAAGAGAAGTGCTCTGGCCACCTTTAATTTTTTCTGTGCAAGGGCACTGGGGCTTAAAAAAAAACCCAAATCAAACTGACTGTCTTTTTTTAACCTAATCCCAGCTGAGTTCTGCATTGTGCTCTTTAAGTCTAACACAATCTATTATTGCTGCTTCTAGACTTTGCGGAGAAACTGCTGAAGCAGCTGGAAAGCTGTAAGGAACGATTTGAAGTGAAGATGATGCACATGGACCTAATATCTAGGCTAGTTGGAATACACGAGGTACATACTCTGATAACTTCATAGTGGTCTGATGGTAGCCAGCCTGGTTTGGGTGGTGACATGCTCTGGCCTTGTGCCTCTGGAAAATGAGGTTTAATTTTTCCCTATGTTGAAAAGTGCAGATGTATGGTCAGGTAGTTGCCAGCGGGCCTCATGGATGGCACGGTGGCATAGACTTGCGCGGTACTAAGTGAGCTCTGCTAGAGAGAACTGTTGGTCTGGAATAGCTGAGCTGCCTCGCACCAATAGAAGAGAACGTGTCTTTTTCAAGACTTGCGTGCTCCTGGGAGGTCCTTCAAAGGAGAAAGGCTTTTCCAAGGAGTCCAGCAGTTGCTCGTGAACAGCATTCTCTGAGGTACAGCCAAATTGTGATCAAAATTACTGGAGTCTGTTTTTGTTTTGGGAGAGAAGATTGTGTCCCGGAGGCAAAGGGAAGTAGCACGTTGTAGGATGGTGCAGCAGAGTGCCCTAATTTGAATTCTGTGCAGTCTAACAAGAACCAGTCTGGATTTCACAGAGCTTGGGATTGAGCCTTGCGTTTCCTTTGTACAAGTCATTTCCTCATCTGCATGTATATCGAACTCAAGATGGGAGAACATGTCAGGCAACAAAATCCAAGGCATTTAGAGGGCATGCTGTAGAGAGTCATTGATTGTTTTCAGCATATCTGCCTGTGAAAGCGATCTCAAGTTAAAAGACATGGAGCTGATCTGTTATAATTTACTAATTTCTTGCAGCTTTTTCTTTTTAATTTCTACCCCTTCGTTCAAAGATTCCTACAGCCCCACCAGAGAGGTAAGCACCTACTAGTAGGTAACACTGCTGGTCCATCATGTCACATGTGCGGTCGGTTCTTGGAAGTGCTGCTGTACAGGAATAGGTAGCAGTAGCGTAGTAGGAAGTAGGAATAGTCCAGAGAGTGTGGATGAAGGAAATAAAAGGCCTTTACTTCCAGAAGCGCAAAGCACTCTGGACTTTCATGGAAGCTGTGCACACTGAATGCTCCTTAGCTGAGCATTTGAGAAACTCCAGCAGTGGAATAAAAGTGAATCTACTGAGCCCCTAATTCTTTGCAAATCCTGACTAGTTGAGCGAAGCGCGACTGCCTCTTGCTGCTTTGTTTTACTGGTGTTTCACTCTAGTTCTAGAGCATTTCTTTTCATCTTTGCTCACTAATATGGGCCTGCACTGCTGCTGGGGTGGAGAGCAGATGAGTTCCTAATGCTTGGTGGGAGAGGAGAAATAGTTGTTCCAAGTAACTTCAGACTTGAAAGGGCTTTGAGACGTAGACTGAGCAGCTTGCCGAGTTAGCTGTTTTGGTGGATGCGTTTATTGGCCAGAGTAAGCTGCAGCAGTATGCTTTGGCATCTTCTTCCCACTTTTCTTTTCTTCCAGAAGTGACAAAGATTCTTCTGTTTGCTGCACAGGCTTCGCATCAGCTAGTACCACCCGAGGTCAGTACTCAGCCTGTGTTCGGTGATGTTAAAAATGGACAGCAGGCCAGCATGGAAGTATAACCGAGTGCATTCGTGGGGAGGGGGAAAAGGGAATCTGGTCAAACCCTTTGTCTTTAAAAGCTTATGGTAATTTTGGCTGCTTCTGCAAGTTCTGAGGGATTGTTTTGTATAAAGGGGAGAAAAAAATAAACCCAGCCATGACTGATGTCTTCATTTCTGCAAGAGAATTTGTGTCTAAAAAATATTTGCAGGCTATAGTGACAAGTCCTGAGCTCTACCTTTCTGCGAAAAGGGATCTGTTGTCTGTTAATAATGTGTAATCACTTTCACCGTTTTATTAAATATGCATTAAGTTTATTTAACCTTTTGGCTTATTTTCAGATTATCCAGTCAGTGTTAATGACCATTGCCAACAACTTTGTCACTGACAAGAATTCTGGGGAGGTCATGACTGTAGGGTGGGTATAGAATCTTACAAAAACTGCCAAACTCTCTCTGAATGAGGGCAAATATTTTTCTTTCTTAAGCACCTGCAACTTATTCATGTCATACTATGCTTTCAAGAACCTGCTTGAAGAAAAACAACTTAGGACAATATCTCAGCATAAACTTTCCTTATTTTTGTTGGCAGTGTCTTAAATTCCCCAGAATGATGGGTTTCTGTGCTTAGTGCTGTGACTTTAACTTTTCTGGATTTCATGGTGGTGTGGGTTTACTTGCTTTCTTGTTTGGTCTTGTATTTTTCATCTTTTCTGGATATTGTTTCTGCTTTGAGGGCAGACCTCTTGGCTGTGAGTTAATACGTTTGTATATACTCAGTGGCTAGCATCGTAGTTCAGGACTCTTAACTTTGATGTTTTGTGGTTGAAATGTCAGTACTGACAACAAATTTAAATGTTGCTGTTAGCGAAACTGTAATGTACCTTTTTGGACTAGTCAAGAGAGGTATTTGTGAAAGCTCTGGTATAAGTGGAGCAGAGAATGATCAGTAAATGTAGGAGAGAGCTGAACTGTCCTTGAAGCACTCAACAGGGGCAAACTATTGTGTGTAGACACATTATGAATATTCTGTGAGCTATTCCTTTTTCTCTTGGCGCGGTTTCAATTCAGGTATTTAGCGTACTAAGTGTATGCATGAAGATGGCTTAAAAGGGAACTTGTGAGAGCCCACGGACTTCTGTTATGCTGTCCTTAGCCTGCTTGTGGTTGACTCCAGAACTGTTTCTTGATTTTTTGGTGGGTTTTTTTTTCAATTTTTTTTCTTGGCCTGGTGATGGTGTGACTTCTTTTCCTGTCTGCCTGCACCCAGACTGCAGTTGCAGAATCCCGAGGCCTCGGATCAGACAAAACAACAGCTGTAGAGCAGAGTATGGGCCAAAGATGGAGGGTTTTGGAGAACCATGGCACAGAGGGCTCCTTGTGACGTTCTCCTCTGTTGCACCAAATGTTGTATAAATGCTCTGTCAAGTTCTTCAAGTTCCAGATAAAGTCTGTTACTGGGCTGGTGGGAGTCTCTCCCAACTGTGGTCTTCAGAAAATAATTCACTTCCAATTTTTTAGAATCAATGCAATAAAAGAAATCACGGGGAGATGTCCATTAGCCATGACTGAAGATCTGCTCCAAGACCTCGTTCAGTACAAGACTCATAAAAACAAAAGTAAGTGTATTACATGGATATGACTTTTAAATCTTTGTTCTGCTCTATCGTCTGGTCCTCCATTGTTATATTCTTCATAATAGTGATGTCTTAGTTGTGTTTTTATGTGAGCTGAGCAGTATCGTTTTCCATACATCTGTTGCATTTCTCCGTACTTCAAGTGTATATGCCTAGGAGACAAAACAGTCAAGGGTAGTTATGGCAGGGGAACTACTTGACAAAACTGAAGAAGGGAAACTGCTGGCCAGTGAAGATTTAGCCCTAAGGAAGAGGTGGATCCTGCATTGGAGAAATCAGAGGGAGCGGTAACTTCAGAAAAGGCATAAGCAGGCTGTAAATACTGATTATCTGAGTGGGATTTCATTTTGCTTAGAATTATGCTTTTCTCTACTTATTCCTGACTCTTTTTTTTTTTTTTTTTTTTTTCTGGGTAGATGTGATGATGGCTGCAAGAACTCTGATCCACCTTTTCCGTTCTCTGAATCCAGAGATGCTGCAGAAGAAATTCAGAGTAAGTGTCATTTCATGGGCATTGCATTCACCATAAACGTAGGCTCGTGTGCTCAAAAATGATGACGAGAACTGGTCTCGTAGCCTTTTGAGAATGAGGTGGAATCACGCCTGCCTGCTTCCCCTGCCTGCTCCCTTGCTGCCTTTTGGTGTGGTGTGCTCTATTTCAGGATTTCCTTAGTTCACATTTATCAAAGTCATTGACAGAAGGATCGTGCTACAGAAACTTGACTATATTCCTAGAGTTAGTTCGACTTCTTAGTAATTCAAGATCTTTTCTTATTTCATCAGGCAGAATTTATATTTTCCACCCGCACCCTCCTCTTCCCCATGTTTTTTCGTGGGTTTGCGGGCATTAAAATACCATCCTGTTTAACGCGTATTTTGTTAACTTACAGGGTAAGCCTACTGAGGCCTCGTCGGAAGCCAGGATTCATGAATATGGAGAACTGGATGCCAAAGATTATATTCCAGGAGCAGAAGTACTAGATGTTGAGAGTCAAAAGGAAAAGGGAGGAACTCAAGAGGAAGGTTGGTTTTTTTTGTTTTTTTTTTTTCCTGTCCTCTACCACCTCTATTTTGAGCATTGTCACTAAGATTTTACTTGGACATGAACTTGGTGGTTCGTGCGTTTCGTTTGCTGCTGTTGCACGCTGCATGGCTTGCACGTGTCTGTATTTGTCCATTGAAAAGCACTGATTCTATCTTCCGGTAAGTGTGATTTATCCGGTGAAGTTTGTTACTCTGCGTTGCTTTGCATGACAGACAGAGGGATGGAAAAGCAGAGGGACAGGCGTTGTACAGCTGTGAAACGTGATGTGTTCAGCTCTTACTAAAGAAAAGTTTGTTGCCTATTATAAGACACTGAAATAGTACTTCCAAATAGTATTCGGCTTCTTTAATTCACTTCCTGTGTAAATGCTCCACACAACCTGGAACTCCTGCCTGAATCAGGAAAAAAAAAGATGGGGAGGGACTTGAAAATCAAGCCAGACGAGTTTGGCAAATCAAGCCTGAGGGCATTGGAGGTGTTGCAGTGGAGGTGTTTATTCCTCGGGTACACCCTGATATGTCATGTTTCTTATGCATGTGAATGCAGCGATTAGCGTAACAACCTTGACTTCGGTTTCTGAAGCTGGTAACTTCGGCACATTAGTCAGTTTGAACAACAGTGAAGAAGAGCAATGCATATACTGTAGTAAGTAACATAGCTATGAATTGCGTTGCTTCTCTCCTTGGTTTCGATGGCAGGGAGCGGGGAACACCATTACTGAACATTGTAATAAGGATCAGCATCTGTCAGCTACTGTGTTTCTTCAGAGACTGTCCAAAGTGCTCTTTGTTTTGAGCATCTTTAACTTCAGATGAGAGTTAAGCTTTGCACAGCATAGCATTACGGTACGGCTGGCTGCGACACTGACTCGTTGCAAGCTGCTTTGGGTATTTTCCATGCTTGCCTTGGTTTTGAGTGAAGGAGGTGTACATAAATGCACTTCCTGAAAAGGCTCCTATCACCACTGTTCCAGCTTTGTGAAAGCTCATAATAAATAAAGGTATTAAGGTGGCTGCAGCTCACAGTAATGACAAAATACACCAGCTGTTTTAAGCGGTCTGTTGTAGGGGTGGGTGTGTTTTCAAAGACCTCACGCTGCCATATGCAGTTATTGCTATAAAAATTGGTGTCCATAACTGAATACACATGTGATGTGGGCGTGCTAAGAAATCAAAGCTGAGTTTTTTTGCACAGCTCTGAATCAGTCACAGTCCAGGTGGAATTTGGTAGTTGAACTTGCCAGCGGGAAAGCCGGGGAGCTGCTGGTCTGTTCAGCTGTGGATGTTTTCTAAAAATCCTTAACAAATATAGATCAAATGTGTGAAGTATCTTATGTCTTTGTAATGTGTATGTAGTTCTAAGGCTGGGATGTTGAGACCCTGCAGCTTGCCTGTTTGGTAGGCATGTCCCTGGGCATAAATGCAGTTAGCAGATAGGTCATGAAAGGCAGTGAGAGCTTGCACTCCGATCTTAAACTATTTCAAACTCAAGCAGTTAAGCTGAATCTGTATTAACAGCTCTGTGCACTTCTTCCCCTGAGCAGATGGATGGGAAAGTGCTAGTCTGAGTGAGGAAGAAGATAACGGAGATGGAGAATGGATTGATGTGCATCACTCCTCAGATGAGGAACAGCAAGAAGTAGTGAGTTCTAAGTGTCTTCTACCCCAAATACAAATCGGTCTTGTTAATAGCAGACCAGATTCTGTTGCTCTGTACCTTCACGTGGCTGCTCATAAATAACTGTACAGGGCTGAGTTGTAACTTGACCAGAATCTGTGAGGTTGGAGTTTTCTTTAGCACCTGTGCTGAAATATGCCTGTTGTTAGGGTAAGGGGGAGAGATGGGAGAATTCTGTCCCAGCGCTAAATTCCTTCAAAGGAATTCCTTCAAAATAAATGACGCTTACGTGCGTGCTTTGATTCACTCTGAAATATGAAGGAGATGTACTTCTTTATTCTAATACTACACGCTGGATATAAGACTATGAAAAACCTAACAGCTGGTTGTAGCATTTCCCAACAATATTGCTCCTGCATAGGTATTTGGGAGGGAAGGGTCATGGATTGCAGCGTAGAAATGGTTTGCAAAGCTCTGAATGATTCTTCTTTTGTACTTTTTTCAAAAGGCAGAGAAGGTGAAAAGCATGCCCATAGAGGAACGAAAAGCCAAAGCTGCAGCAGTCAGTACAAGCAGGCTGCTAACTCAAGAAGACTTCCACAAAATACGTCTTGCCCAGCTTTCTAAAGAACTTAATTCTGCACCCGGCAAAGCTGCAAAGAGGAAAAATATTGAAATAGATGATGAAGAGGAGGAGGGCAGGTAGGATATGGGCTTACTGATGAGTGCTTTCTCTTCCCTACAATCTGGTGATACAGCTTTTAACTGCAGCAGGGCACAGAGCTCTGCTGTTGGTCAGTATCCTCTGGTGACAGGTGGCAAACAGCCACACAGCCTAGAATGGATTCTGGCCCAGGAGATTTGTTTGTACCCGGGAGAAAAGACAAGAGTGGCCGATGGAAGCTATGCGACTGTTTTGCTTGTTCACGGCATGTGGGGTTTTTTTGTAACAGTAGTTGCACGCTTGTGTCTCCAGAGTTTCGTAAACTTTGTGGATAAAGCAGGCCTTGAAAAACAGTAATGAGAGACTTGTAAGAGTTGTCTCAAGCATGAGGATTAGGCTGAGAGAGAGAACAAGAAGTGCTTGTGTGAAAGTTTGTAGGAAGACAGTGGTGTAAGTGGGTGAGAGCCAAAGGATCAAGAGGGCGTCTCGTTTTTCTTGCCAGATGAAGTTTTGTGTGCGATGGCCTTTTGTTGGATTTTTCTGTGTGTAGGGGAGAGTTGCTTTCACTCAGAGATATTGAACATCTGCATAAGAAGCCTAAATCGGACAAGGAGACCAGACTGGCAACTGCAATGGTGAGGAATGGGGCTATTTCATATCTTCTGTCTTTCTGGATTTGAAATTGTGGATTTTTTTTTGTCTCCAGCAGAATGAGGAGGTGGTGGGGTTGCATCTGTAAGACGGGTGCCCAGCTGCCATCTGCGTTTTGAGAAATGTTTTGTATAGTTTTTTGCTGTTGCTTCTTGGCTGTAACAAATAAACAGCCTCTTGCTGGTCACAGGTGACAATGAAAACAGACACACCCAATTTTGGCTGTGACTTAAGAAATACAGCCAGCATGGAAGAATGCAGGTAACATACATAGAAAGTCATACTGCACCTGGATGTATTGCTACTGCCGTAGAACCTGTCAGCAGCTGGTGTTGACTGCAGGGAAAGGAAAATGACCCCCTGTTATTATGTTACATTGTCTCTTCTAGGCTGGAAAAACAGACAGAAAAGAATTTGTGAAAAAGAAAACAAGAATTAACCCATTTGCCAGCTCTTCCAACAAAGAAAAGAAAAAGCACAAGAACTTCATGATGATGAGATATAGCCATAGCGTCCGGACAAAAAATAAGCGTTCTTTCAGGGAAAAACAGGTAAATATTTAATCTTGAAAGTAGATGGGGCAGTGTGAGCAGTGAAGTTATAACGCAGGTGAAGCGCTGTCTATCCTATGCCCTGAGTCGTTGCTGTTTACTTTGGTGGTTTAATTGCCAGAAGGGACTGTGGGCTAGGTGGCTTCCCTTGAATCCTACCCCAGAGGAGGTATATCGGCGATTGCGGTGGTGAAGAATGCTTTTGCTGGTCTCTTCTCTTTTTAATATGCATGGAGGACGAAGCCCTGTCGCAAAGTCACGTGTACATTAGGAAGGCAATGATCATGTGGTTTGTTTTCCTTTATATAAATTAAAGATGATCATATTGGAACCCTGACTATAATCCTGTGTGGTAGAAGAAATGGTTCCCTGATATGGAGGAGCTGTTTTTCAGGGCAAGCTTTTAGTGTGTTTCTTCACTCTCCGTGTTCTTTCTTTGACCTTTCTCCTGTTACTGTCAAGTTATGGACTCGTCTGTCCTGGCCTTGAGGTCATCTAATAGCTTGTCACAAATGTACTTAAAGCATAGACATAAATGCTATTTATTACCTATTTAAAACTGTCTAGGAAAAATAAATCGCTTCAGTTTAGCCTGCGCAGCAGTTTCACAATATGCCGCTCTCAGCCGCGAAGCCCCTGCCTTCTGCTGCTTCCTCACCTGTAAGCTTGGCCACAGCCCTTGCGAAAGGGTATCCAAGCTACAAACACGTATTCGGCGGTCCAGTTACTCTGTGTTCCTGCAGGCAGCTGTGCCAAGGGTAGCTCAAGGGGTATCTAAAAGGCAAGGCAGAGAACTGAGGGGATGACTTTGCTCCTGAAGGCACTGGGCAGGGAGCCCCTGGAGCTCCCCTAGGTGGCTGGGGTTAGGTGAGCTGGCAAGAATAGAGTGTGGACAGGGAGGGCCCCTGCTCCTGTGATGCACCTCAGCTGGGGATAAGGCCCGAGCTGTGTGTGGCAGCTGTTGCCAGAGCATTGGTGTAGGCATATTGCCTTGCCCTGCTGTGTCTTACCTTGGCAGGGTAAGTCTGTGCCAACAGCAAAAATCTGCCTGAAAATCATTTTATCTAACCTGGCAGATGGCCAGTCTAGGGTTTTACAGGGGGTTATAAAATTGAACTCCTTTGAAACACGTTCCAGAAAAAACTTCTAGAATAACCCCATTATGCAGGGGTCTTGTTTCTGTGTGGTGGTAATTTCTGTGTTTTCTTGCTAGGTTCTGTCTTGTCCTAGAGTGCTTTCAGATGCTTCTTTTACAGACCCTCCGTTGTGAGTTGTTTCCCGGATTGTATTGTTAGGATAATGTATATTTGTCTTCAACTTGTTGCCTTAAGGAGCAGCAAGACTGAAACTGTTTATAGACTCAATAGGGAGAACATGTCTTAAGTGTTTCTGTCAAACAGGAAGGCTTGGACCAATGTCCTCTATAGGCTTTTTATTTGCTATCATTCTGCCTCACCTCAAATAAGGCTGACCACGTTAACCCAGCTCTCAAAACACACAAAAAAATGTCACAAACGAACAATCTAGGCACTTCTAGGAAACTGCTGTTTACAATCAATCTTATACTTGGCTCACTTTTTAGAAAAAAAACATCTTGAACAATTTCAGTCCTTTCTCTACCGATTAATGTTTCAAGTGTACATGTACCAGCTAAACAGTGAAAGAAGAATTTTTTCATACTTTTTTCACTAAAGTTAGGCCACAGCATCAGTTCTGTTGACTGTGATTTGGAAATAACTGTTAAAAGTGGGTTGGAGTACTGTAGTTGTAGGATACTGCATTCGGCTGCCCTCTTTGGTGGTAGAATAAAATGGAATGTTGTCTATAGTCCAGAGCTAGATCCCCTGACCAACTACAACATGTCTAAAATACACAATAAAATCTCTTTAGAGTAATATGGCACTTGCAAAAATCGTAGCATCCCTCCTTCCCCCCTTGAAAAGAAGCTCTGCGATACTCTTTCAAAACATGCCGTTTAATCCTACATACCTCTAAGCTGGACTGAAGTTTCTTCTTGATCTCTTCTAATTGAATGTAAGTCAGTGGAAGAACAGTTTGTTACTTTAATCTTTTTCATTATATAGGATTTGCTAATGATATACTGAAACTTTTTTTTTTTTTAAAGCCCAGCTCTTTCTATAATTGTACTATTGAGTTTAGCTAAATAACAGCAGCATTTCTGCCACTGTCGTCGTTGGCATTTGCCAGTTACTGCTCCTGGTTTTAGCTGATAAGCTATTAGTGCTTTTCTCTGAGGTTGAAGAAATTGAAGAGGGTTGTTGATGTGATAGGGGTGTTGTCTCTTTACTTAATATTCTCCTTACCTGAATATTCCACTCTCATTTCATATTTAGCTGGCTCTTCGAGATGCACTTCTGAAAAAGAGAAGACGGCTGCTGAAATAACAGAACAGCAATGGAGAGGACTACTTAATTACCCTTGAAGAAATAGCTCTAGACATGCTTATTTCCACCCACTACCATCCCAAAGGAAAAAAAGGACTGAAATGCCTTATGGATTTATTTCTGTTCTGTTCAGAATTACACATGGAACACTTCCGTGTTGTTGGATATTGCATCTATAGCACAGACCGAAGAGGCCTTAAACATTGCAGGATTTTGATTTTTTTTTTATTTTTTTTTTAAATATTCTGGGGAAGAAGGCTATTACCTTTCATTGAATCTAACTTGCAGCTGGTTTTGTATGTGTAACTATTAAAACATATAACCTTATTGTAAAAATATTTCACTTGAAGCAATTCGTGAATAGGTAATGGGAAAGAAAAACAATATAGCTGTGTGTATAATGTCGGTGCCTGTCTTTTGGATGTGATTTTACAGACCGAGTAAGCCATTTCCGAAGCGGCTGTTTTCTAGCTGTTTAATAACAATAAAACCAAATCCTTGTAATACAGGTAAGTTCAAGTGAACGGTTAGGGAGAAGAACCGTTTCATTATGGTTTATGAAGAAAACAAGAATAAAATTAGTATATGGGAGATGGTTTTCACATTGCAATTTAAATAGGAACGTAGCATCGCCTGCAGGATAACTAAGGAATCGTATTTTCCTATATCAGTGCATCTTGTGGTGGGACTTGCTGGTGTCTGTTTTTTGATGTATACATGAGAATAATGTGCATCTGTGGATTCTTTACTTCAAAGGCTGAGCTCTTGCTTCAGTGTTGACCTCTGGTGGGCCCATTAATGGGTTTGTTGTGCCTTACCCAGCCACCTGTTCTAATGGAAACATGAGGCAGTTATTGCTACCACCCTTTGTCAAATTTTGTTTGAAACGTATTTCCTTGTGGGGCAGAAACAGGTGCCTTATGCACAGGATAATGGAAAAGCGTTGGGTGGTGTGTTTTTTTTTTCCTTTCTTCTTGGGAAACCAGGTTAATGTCTATATCCCACATGGGCCTTCACTCAGCTTAGGTATGTTTGTTATGGTGAATACACGATGGTATTCCCTTGAATTCCAGTTATTTGTCTTGCTTGTGTTTTTGTGTTTGTTGTCATCTCTTGCTTCCTAAAGCAAAAAAAATCTTACAGAGGCTTCAGGCAGAGAGGGGAGAAGTGAGCCTAGTTACCCTTTTATGTGCGTGTGTCCAAAAACTAATGATTTCCGCAGCTAAAAGGGAAAAGCAATGATTTTTTTTGTCTTCTGTGAGATTCAGGACAAGCGGGTTGTGTCCTCTCTTCCCTTTTCCCTTGCATCTTCAACCTTGCAGTGTGGTCCAGCCACGTGAGTGCTATGCCTAGTTGCTGCCTCGTCTGTGGCTGTCTCCTCTCCCCTTCTTCTAGAAATGACAGTATTAGACTGCTTTTTTTAAACTATCTGACAAACAGAAGCACAGGGGCAATGACATGTAGACGTTAACCGCTAGTTTTACACCTTCCCCCCCCCCCCCCCCCCCCCCGTGTTGTTTTCATCACTCTGCCCTCCCATCCTACCTCCGCTCCCTCCTCACCTGACGGTGGGAGGGGTCGGCCCGTGTGGGCGGTGCTGCGGGCGGGCTCCGCCGCTGTCACCGTGGCGGGGGGGGGGGGGGGGTGGGGTGGGCGCTGCGAGGGCGTGCCGGCCGTTCGGGAGAGGCAGCGGGGGCGGCTACCGGCTGAGTTCGCGCTCTCTGAGGCGAGGCCAGGCGTCGCCATTCCGGCGGGGCAGGGTCCAGGACGACCGTTACGCCTCGCGGGCGGCCGTGGCGCCTCTGGGGCGGGCGCGCGAGGAGGGCGGTCCCCGCCCGCAGCGCCCTCAGCCGCCGCCATGTCCCGGCCCTTCTCCTTGGGCCGCCCCTGGCCGGCGGCGGGGCGCCCTACCGCTGCGGGGAGGGCTGGGAGCGGGGTGCCCGGCGGCGGCCGCGTCCAGCGCCATGGGGCGGGCAGCGGCGGAGGACTCCCGGTTGTGGGGGCTGCTGCTGGTGGTGCTGCTGCTGCTGCTAGGGGGGGCGGTAGGGGCGGCCCCGGGTCCCCCTGCGGTGGCCCCGTTGCTGTGTAACGTGAGCCTGGACAGCCCCGCCGAGGAGCGGTGGCTGCCGGTGCTGCGGCACTTCGATCCCGCCTTCCTGCGAGCCGCCGTCGCACGGGTCATCGAGTGAGTGTGGGGCGGCGGTGGGGCCTGGCAGCCCCCTCCTCGGGGATGGGGCGTCCCGGGCCGGGGGCTGTGTGTGTGTGTCTGTCTGTGTGTGTGTGAGGGGCAGCCCCGGTCCCCGCCACTCCTCGCGCGGCCGTGCCGGGAGCGGGGCCGGGGCCGGCTTTTCTCTTCTCCCCAGAGCCGTGGAGCCCTTGTCGTCCCCCTCCGCCCGCCGCCAGACCCGCTGCTGCGGGACCTGAACAAATGGGGCGAAGTGATGCTGCACGGCTGCTGAACCTCTCTGAACTCAAAAATTCAGGGGTTTTTTTGAGCGTTAACCGGGTACTATTGCATTATGCATACGTGCCAGACGATGGACTGGGGAGATCCCTGGTAGGAATAAAAAAAAAAAAAAAAAATTCACAAGTAGGAAGCCTTGCACTGAACGTTTTGCTCGGGTTGTGCAGGCTTCTCTGGGGACGTGCAGAAGCCGATCAGATATGGTGAGGGATGAGATGCAGGGATGTCTGATGCAGCACCGTAGAGGCTGCTAAGGGATGGTCAGCATCACCTGGGACAGGCTGATCAGCGAGGTGGCAGATTCCTTGAGTATCTGACTGCCAGGTCTAAGTTGCAAACCTTTTTGTCTCTTTCTCAGCTAATGCCTTGAGTGTATTTTGCAGTGAAAGTGTCCCGAAATGGGTCCACGAAGTGATTCGGCCGATAGCAGCAGAATTGGAGTTGTTTATGCCGCAGCCCTTTGCGGGGGAAATTCTGGGACTGTGCAAAGCACTGGGAATAAGTCTCGGGGATGGAGTCCTGCTTAACTTCGCCTACGAATCTACTGCGTAAGTGTCCGGTACTTACAGAATCTGGTAGAAACGGATGTAGAGATTCATTTTAGTTCAGCGTGGGAGAACGCGCAAGAAGGCAGATGAAGACATACAGCAGATGATTTGCACTGTTCATTCTCATACTGTTTCATACGTTCAGCTGGAAGGTTTCATCCTCATTAGGCAGTTTGTATCCTGAATTGAATGAGAAATGCAGAGCAGTGTTTTTATTTGTTAATAAAGGTAACGTATAGCTGTAATGTTTTTGTGTATGTATATCTGTATAAATGTATAAAAGTATGAAAATAATTTCTGTTAAGAAGGAAGGGCCATCCATTCAAAGTATTTGGGTTCACTTATTCTCAAAGATCATGCTTTGTCATTTAAATTGTTATATTTCACCAAAAAGGAAACTAGAAGAATTAGGTGCAATCTAATTATTTTAACCGTTCATCTGAGATAAAATTGCGTCCAAACCATTTTCTGGATGAATGTTCACAGTGACTGTATAATGTAATTTTTTTGATTTGCACAGTAGAAAATGCACGTAGTATCTTCGTGACAGCAAACAAAACCTCAGTGGAAAAAAATACTCAGTTTCCTTGCCTTTTTTTGCCCTAGAAGCATGTGCAGGAGAATAATAAAACACTTGGTGTTGCTTGTGAGGATCCTAAAAATATTTCTCCGTATAGGTTTTAATAAAAAAAAAAAAAGGTGCATACAGCCACTTTGTACGCACTTTGATTATTATTTTTCTTTACGTGTGGTATTTGGTTAAAGTGATTTTTTTTTTAATAAGGATTAATATCGGATAAGATCGTAATTTAAATGCTAGCTTTCTTAGTATTTCACAGAGAACACTTGACCATTCTTAGCCCTGGTAAGGCCCATGAATTTTTAAGCTTCTCAGCTCTAACGATACTAAGGAAAAAACATCAACAGGGAACAAACTACTTGTCTGTAAATTTTTTTACTTCACGGTTGTGAAAGACAGTGCTATGCATCCCTGGAATGACAAACTGGTAACTCCAGAGAAATATTTTAATTCCCTACTAATTCAATATACTTCATAAAAAAGCCTGTTTCAACAAAACTGAAAGTGTTATTAAAAAAGGAATTTCAGCACACTTCCTGTTCTAGAGAAGAGGTTTAGAGTGTTATTGAAATGGCTGATGCTTTAACAACAACTCATGCTTTCAATCTGAAAGGACTTTGTTTGAACTTTTTATCTCCTTGTGATTAAAAATATAAACAGGGTCCAAATTGAAATGAAATAATCTGTAGTAGTCAAAATGAAATCCAGAAAGTTTCAGACTGATCCTTTGTGACATTTTAGATGTCAGCTTTTCATCTCAATTTAGAAAAGAAGTAAAATGAAATAATGAAATTTTTCGCAAGTGGAAATGCTGCTTCCTGCCTGGTCTGTAATACCTGTCCTGACGCGCAGAGTAGTGCAGCTTTTGCCTTTCTAAGCCAGGTGGGACCTGATAAGTTATTGTACAGTTTTGTATGTTAGACACCCTGGGAAAGGATTTCTCTTACGGATATCGTGCATTAAGTCTCATAGGACATTGTAGCGGTGTGTAGTTATGCAGAGCTTCAGTCAAACCCTTCTATCTCCCCCCTCCCCAATTTGAAATTAAAACCTATAAGAAATTTTACCAAAAAGTACAGGATGAGACTATTCTCTCAGGTTGGGAAGCGTAAGTGTTGCTACTATGCAAACTCCTATTTGTGTGCTTACATTAGTTAAATACTTTGCAGAACATCAGCTCAGTTACTCCTTCTGAAAGGCTGAGCTAGTTCAACTATAATACTGAAAACGCTGTCTCATGGCTTTTTCTTAAATCGTTCTTTCTGCTTGTTGTTTTTGAAGGTTCTGTACTAGCATTGTCGCTCAGGATGACAAAGGAAACATTTACCACGGTCGGAACCTGGATTACGATTTTGTCGATATATTAAGCAAGATTACAATTGATGTGCGGTTTATAAAAAGCGGGCAGGTATGATCTGTGGCTGTCATGGCTGGGTGGTATTCCGAGAAGGGACGGGGTATGGTCATACAGCTGCGTAGGCAGTGGGATTTAATGTAGGAATGTGGTTCCCATCCCAAGTTTACGGGATTAGTAGAGCGCTACAGCCACTCTAGGAATGCAGGATGAATGCCGGTTTTCTTTGTTTTCTGGACGCCCAGTGTGTGGGGATAAACTGAAACAAATAGAACAGCATAATCTAGTATCTCAGGATCATTATTTGGAAGGAGATGTTGAAAGAAGGAAACGTTGCGATATTAAAAAAGAGGAGAAATACTAGAGAGTAGAGAAAAGAGATCAGTTTTGGCAGGGACAAATTCTAAGCCTTTTTTCCAAGGGCCGCGTTAATTTTCGTGACCGATGCGTGTGTTTTAGGTGAAAATTTCCGAAAATGAACTAGTTGCTAGTGCAGCCCTCGTTAGTGTGATTTTCTTAATATTCATTAGTCCGTTTTGCAAATGAGAACTTCTTGTTTGTTTCTTGCTTGGCTACTCGCTAACTTGAGCAAAACTTTTGTCGCAGTCGGTGATCGTTAACAAATGAAATGCAGTGAATTTTGGTTCTCAGAGTCTTGTTACAATTTACTTTGCAAGTTTTACTGTAATTTAAGGCAAAGTGTTTTATAGCAACTTACGTATGAAAGTCATAGAAAAAGGTACAGGGTGCTGCTTCAGAACGTTGCCTGTGTTTTAAGTAGTGTTCTGTTCCAGAATGCTAAAATACTGCGTGTTTCCTGGTTTTCAGATAGCATATCAAGGCACCACGTTTCTTGGTTATGTAGGCTTATGGACTGGACAAAGTCCACACAAGTTCACAATCTCCGGTGATGAACGAGGTAAAATAAATCTGTCTTCCACGCTTGATGTTACGTACACTATTCCGGTGGATAGTTGCCTGCTCTGGCCCTTCTCTCGCATGCTCCCAGAGGGAAAAATACACTTAAGGTTGCCAGGAAGGAGCCGAAATTGAATGAATTCTCTGGCCCTCAGGGAGCAAAAGCATGCATGCTGCCAGTTTTTGGCTGCCGCGTAGGAGAGAGGCGTTTGTTTGTCAGCATGGTGTCATCTGAGCTTGAAAAGTGTCAAAAGAGACGGAGAACCTTGGGGAAAGCAGTAAGACACAAATTAACGTGGTCTGTTCAAGAGATACAGTTGGAGACGGCAGAGTACGGGTTGAGAGAAAAAGATGCAGTCGTGTATAGCAAATAAACGGCTGCTTTCCTAATTCTCTGTCCCTGCCTCTGTATTCCGTATTTCTCTGTCCCCATAAGGCAGCTTTAAAGAGAGGACGGGAAGAGAAGCAAAGACCAAGAGATCTAGGGCAAAGGCAGTAGAATGTGAGAGAATGCATGGAGATACTGGAAAAGCAGCTGAGGAAAGATCCGGTAGTAGAGGAAAGTTGATAGGTGTCACTACGAGAACTAAAACTGGACAACAGAAGGGCTTGTGACAGTCAGGAAGGCAGAGGAAAGGTCACTGCCTTTTCCATCAGCGCATGAGTTTCACAAATACTGATAGGTATGTCCAACTCAGGGCTTGGGTTTGCCTCTTCCATCCCTTCCCCCACTCTTTTTTCTCT
>JAVKLA010000007.1:7654314-7686981 GCA_034782735.1 Sagittarius serpentarius
TCTTCCCCCCCCCCCCCCCCCCAAGAAGCAGACACTTTTTGCTTTTCTTTGTTTCCAGTTCTAACAAACAGCTAATAATGTAGTCCGAGTCAGAACCAGCATCTAAAATAAATGCTTATTTTTCACTTGTGATTGTGGTAGGCAATTTTTCTTCTCTTTTTAATCTTTTAATTAGACAGTCTTCTGTTTTCAAGAATTTTTTTAGATGTTATACAAATCCTATTCACTGTATACATTATATACACGTTTATTATCTCTATGAGTAGGGATTCTGCTATGGAGCACGTGCACCTTCTGATTCCCGTTTCCTTTATTAATACTGCCTTGTTGCATTTGCTGGATTCTTTCCATAGTTGACACTAGTGTATGTTTTTAAGAGCCTGCTTCGGATGCTAGTGTAGTTATTTAATACTTTCAAAAGGGGAGCATCCTGGGCCAATACCGAGACACGCAAACTACTTTTAGTTCATACTATCATCAGCTTGGAAATAAAGTCTTAAGTGTATCGAGTCTCTGCAGAAGGCTTGATTTAGGAAACCTTGCTGACCAAAGTCCTGTGTCTGTGAACCAGGCACAGTTTGGGGACAAAACCAGTGTCATCCTGTTCTCCCTGCTGTTTCTCAGCAGTGTGCTTCAGCCCTCAGTATAAGGATCATCTGAGACAACAGCAAGGTGGTTTAGTCCATGCACAAACCCATTCTGTTCTCCCGATTCTGGTAGAGGAATCGAGTACTGCAGACTTGCATGTGTGATGGGCCCCTCTTGTCCATCAGGAGCTGATGTGCTGTCACCCACCTGTGTGCCTCGATTTCAGTCGCTTTTTGACTACAGACAATAGTCATTCACTCAACACATGCCGCGCTCCTGTAAATCAGTTGTTGCTGACTGCTTGCTCCTTTATCTGTCACCGTACAACTGAACTAAAAATTTAGGGAAACGAGCATGTGAACTATAGCTGGAAAGGGGGATGACTTTAAATTAGGGTGAAGGTCTGTCAAGTGACAAGCATATTGTTTCTGCTGGCTTTTTCTGGTTTGGCATATGAATAATTATAAACTTGACATTCTCTTCTTCTTAGTTCTCCTAATTTTCTCCAGTAATACAGAAACACCATCACTTCCTCTTTTTTAGCTGTTTCATTATTTCTGTGTAATTCTTCTTGTTGCTGTAATATTTCAGTAAGGTGAATAATGAGGGGATTAATGCTAATATTTGAGCTGACAACTGTAGACCGTTTCGTCACATGAACAGATCTGCAGTCCTTTTGGAAATAATGTGTTACAAAGTACTGGTCCTTGTTACAGTCACCTTTGACTCTTCATTGCTTATCATTCAGCTACGAGTAAGAACGGTTTGAAAACTGAGCAGCTAGCAAGTAATCAGCACTGAAAGGAATGTGATACTTTTTGATTGAAATTGTTAGCGCTGGCAAGTTGTGAGAGATACTGTGTATTCTCTGTACAGTGCTGAACACTGTTGTCCTCATTGTCCACTGTGCCTCAGACTCCGTACCATTTTACGGCACCCTCTTACGGCACTGATCACAGGAATATTCTACCTTTCAGAAGACACCAGAAAGCGAAGATAATGATCACTCCTGTCATTCCAGGTCTGAGATGCTTTCTGGAAAGCAGGGGTGTTAATCCAGCTGCCATGGTTGAACTTCAGTGGGGATTATGTTGTCTGTCTGCATTTTGCCTGTAGTTTCACCTGCATGTTATGCTCTTTGTCAGCCCTTCTCCCAAAATGTTGACATTTTATGCTGATAGGTAGCTGCCCTGTTTCACTGAGGATTTAGCTTTCTGCGTGTCGTGGTTTAACCCCAGCCAGCAACTAAGCACTACGCAGTACTTCAGTATCCAAATCTAACGATACAGAAAGCTGAGCATTTGAAAGGCAAATTTTGTAAAATGAGGGCTTGCCAGGGTATGTTTTATGTATAGGTATCAGTAAAGTAACACAGTAGAAAAGAAGCACTGCCAGCATTCAGTGGTTTAAACGGTGTTGATAAGCTCAACATGGTACAGAGGCTCCGACTGCTTTCAGGTGGCGAGTGCTTTGTCAGTTTGGTATGAGCTGCCTAAGTTTGATGTTTTTATGATAGTGTTACGGTTAGGGAATTAAAGAATTTATTGCACCGCTCTTTTGTAACGCAGCAGAGGGAAAGGTTGCAGAGCTAGAGATGGGACGTGGAGAAGAAAGCAAGCAGGAGGATAGATTTCACGGAGCATACGTAACATGCATGTAAAGTAATTTCTTTTTTTTTTTCCCCAGCGGGTGGTAGATGGTGGGAAAACGCAATAGCTGCTTTTCTGAATCGGAATTACCCTGTCAGCTGGCTTGTCCGAGACGTAAGTGCACTGAGTTATTTTCTCATATTTCACAGTGATGTCACTTGTACTTACAAACTCCTAGTAAATTTGATGTTCCAACTTGCAGTTTCACAGAAGATTCAATAAATGGATAAGTGAATGCATTTCATAAGAGGAGATAGGTATTGTCCCCGAATCGTCAGTGATGTGTATGGGAGGCAGTTCCAGTCCTTCACGGGGGCAATCTCTAATCAGTGCCAGAAGTCTTTCAGAAGCCGTGCAAAGACTTCCTTCCTAGGGACTATTTCAGCTAGCTGTGATTTGTAATTTAACAAATCGAGGCAGCTGCGCTCTTAGATGGTTAGTATCTGACCCAGTGGTTATTTTACACTACATTTGATATGTTACCATACTAAAAATGCAGAGCTCACTGGTGAGCGGAAGGAGTTAGACTGGTATTTTAGATAGCACACTTTATGAATACTAGGTTAGGGTTCTACTAAGATAAAACAGCTCTGCTGCTTCTCAGATTCTTGAATTACAGTAAACGTGAAGGATATGGTTTGTAGGTAAACTCCCTGCAGAACCGGAATGTCTACTGGAGACTTTGTTGTTCGTATTTTTTGAACTTGAAACGTGACTTGAGGCTGTGACTCGAGACTACTAGCTGCAGTGGTGTTGTCAGAAATGCTTAATTGTTCTCTAGGGCTTTCTCCCTCTTTCCGAACAATTTTGTTTGATGCACGTTCTCCATATTTGTTTTTAGTTCCTGCACAGCGTTCATTTTTAAAGATGTCCTTCAGTAGATTGTGGCCCGATGCCTGAAAATAGTAGCTTCATAGGCTGCGGTGACTGTCAGTTTATGCTAAGTCAGTCACCTGGTTATGGCAGGAGAAGCCAGGCTTGCTGTAAGCAATGCCTCTGCCTTATTCACCATTCTTACCTAAATCCTCTTAAACCACTGGCAAGACAAAGACACGGAGTGGTTTTCTTTCCCCCTTACATTCACTTTCATCTGTCCTGTCGTTCACATTGAAGGACATTGCTGAGGATTGAATTTGCAGAGTATGGATATGCCTCCGTTCTTGGAATGGCAGATTTTTCAGCTTTTTTCACTTTTCACTATGTACGTATGTGTACATATATGCATGTCTATATGTGCATGTATATTTACTGTTTTCTTTGAGTATTTGCAAAGCTGGGATTAGTGAGTTCATTTATGAGTCATACGCATTTCATGTTCATATGCTAGTCGGTTTGGAAAACTATTTTCAGAGAAGAATTTTCAAGCAGTACTTTACAGTCAATTACCATTTTCAAAAAAACTGGACCTTTTCTTCTTTCTAAGATGTTTTTGTGCTTGACCGTGCTCTGTGATCTTTCTTTCACTGTGATCTCCTTTTTGCATTAGACCCTGAGCAGAGCAGAGGACTTCCAGTCAGCTGTTCTCAGACTAGCTGGCGTTCCCATCATTGCTGAAGTTTACTATATTGTAGGAGGTGTATCGCCCAAAGAAGGCATGGTCATAACGAGGAACAGAAGAGGGCCCGTGGATCTTTGGCCTCTCGATCCTTTAAGCGGAGCGTAAGTAATAAAAAACCCAACACATTTATTTTGTTTTTTCGTATTCCCTCCTGAGTGACAGGCAGGGTTAGTGACACAACTTTCTTGAGAGATCTAGGGCATCTCTTACTAATGCTTACAGCTGGACAGGGAAAGCTTGAAAGCCTCTGAAAGGAAACCCAGTTCCTCTTTGAGAAGAAATCACCCCACCTTGTTCGGGTTGGGGCAGTCCAGAGGGTCACGGGTGGAAAAAGCATCTGTATGCGTTTGGTTTTTTTTAGCCAGATTCCAAAGGAGGCCAGACTTGGGAGCTTTTCCTGTCTGTCTGCCATGTGTGGCACCAGGACATTCAGCAATTCCAAATTAGTTTTGACCCAATGTGGTAGAAGGGTTGAAGGCTCAAAAATAAATGTTCCTATCAATTTTGTGAAATCGGCAGCTTAATATATGAAGGAGATCCTAAATAGCTGCCCCGTGGTGAAAAACGGCACTTAATGCATACAGTCAGGCAGTAAGTACTGGCTTGGCAACAGCCAGATGGCCTGTTGGCTCTGTGCCTCGAAAGTGAATGCTGCAGGCTGCGTTGTACCGCACCCATGATCTTTTCTCCGATCATCTCTTTTAAAGGTCTGATCTTGCTTTTATTGTAGTCAGTAGTAGTTTTGTCACTGATGCCGGCAGGAGTTCAGAGGTCACTCCTTTTTCATTTGCGTTCAGTAGTTTATGGTAAAGGCTGCTATGTATATCGACATAGGGTCCCCTGGGCTTGCAAGAGACAGAGGAAAGAGGCTTTTGAGGGAGGTTTTTTTTTCCTTTTGCCTATACAGAGATACCGACTCTTGGCCTCTATTCATTACCTAATGATTCGCCTTTTGTTTGCTTTTATGTTTGTGTGTATTATAGGTGGTTTCGTGTGGAGACAAACTACGACCATTGGACTACCCCTCCTCCTTTTGACGATCGAAGGTAAATTTAGTTCGGAGCTCTGTGGTGAGATAACACTCTTATTTTGAAAAAGCTTAGAGACTTGGGTGTTTTCTTCTCTGAGCAGGTGTTAGCTCACTGAGCAGGCAGCTTGTTCAGTGTCTGTAATGCCACTCAAGAGGGAAGAGGTAAGGTGAGGAGCGATATTCACGTACGCCAGAGGAAAGTCTGTGTGGCATTGAATGGCATAAAAGATGAGAAAGTGCAAGGATAAGGCAGGAACAAAAAAATTCTTTACAAAGCGAAGTTTCGTAAAAGCTAAAGTATTTAGATTCACAGGGAACAAGTATTTGATGGCGCTTGTAAAGTGCTCACAGACATAATTCAATCTTTAGGCTGAGTAGTTTGTAAAAAGCTGTTGGCAGATTCCCTGTTGGTCTCTACTCAATGGTGTAGTAGTAGAGTAGCTACAGCAATGTGAGACTAGATTCAGTCACACATAACTCTGGATTATTTTAGGCCAAAGCAAGCATTGCAATGTAAAGACACGTAGTGAGAAATTTTTCACATTGGTGCTTTGTAGCCTCTGGAAGAGTGAAGTGTGTTTAATGATACTGCATTGTTTTCCTGCAGAACTCCAGCCATCAAAGCTCTCAATGCTACTGGACAGCAGAACATCAGTTTTGATACGCTCTTTAAGGTATTTCTTTTAAATTCTGCATTGTGAGTTTGACTTAAAAGTTCCTTTTCAAAGCAGAAGTGCAGTTGCATTTTTGTCAGGGATTTAAAAGCTGTGCAAGGAAGGTGTGGTGAAAAAGGTGTACTGCACAACCATCTCTGGAGAGCTTAAGACTGGTAAGTTTGTTTGTTAAAATGTTTCTGAACTCCCTCGCGTAGGCATTTCGTAATAGCCTGCCAATCCAAGCGGAAGGTGCAAGAGGTGAATCCCATCACCATCGTCTTCGTGCAGTTCCTTATTTCAAGTACAATTATAAATATTACAGCAGGCAGATAAAAGTGTTAGAAATGAGTGATATTTACCAGTTACTTTTGAGCACTTACATGTTGCGTATTTCAGAGGGCTTTTTAAAGATATTTTTGTAAAATGGTCTGGTGCTTAAAAAAAAAAAGGGGGCAAGAGAAATCCTTGAGTTTGCATTTTTCTTTTTCATAACTTCATCCTACTGCTGTTTCTAAATAGCCTTTTAATTCCCTCTTCATTTACCAAAATGACAACTCTTCAAACTTTCTGTACAGGTGTTGTCAGTGAAGCCAGTCTTAAACAAGTAAGTATTAGATTCAGAGATGTCAATCAGTGCCTCCCGCCGTGCCTCAGGCCACTTAGAAGTCAATCACAAACTTCCTTATGATATTCCTATGCATCTGTCTGAGTATCTTGCGGTTTCCCAGCTTAGATATCTGCTTGTGCACGTGGCACTCCGTTTTCGCTTCCACAGCACTCTTCCTCTTTGGTCTGCCACTCTAGCCAAGAAACTACACTTTGTTAGGCTCGGTCTGGTAATGGGAAGTTCCTTTGTACTACTGAAACAAATGACTGCTTAGAGGAGCCGCTGGACTTTCTGCCGAGTCATTTGTGCCTTTCACTCCTGGAACCTTTGGGTTTGTGTTAACGCTGAAAACGGCTTTCTCTGGAGTTTCGGATATAGCTCTGCTGGGTGTGTAAAAAGGAAAAAAATAGGAAATGGGGACATAGCTTTTAGGTACCATTTACTGGATTTTTTAAGAGAGATTTATTTCAGTATACCATTAATGTTCCACAGATTGCACCTTTGCAGGCTATCCTGTTCTCTTCTACTTTTATACGGAGCTCAGTGTATTCTCTGGATCAGTCATTCGCGTTAGAGCTTGGCAATGGCTTCTTCAAAGTTAATACCAGGACTTCCTCTCCTCTGTCCTATCGATGTGAGGAGATTTGGAAAGGAGAAGATTATACCTGTGTGACTGCTAAGATTAGCAATACGAATTTTTTAATACAGTGGTCAAATGGATGTTGGAGTACAGTTCCTTTGCTGTACTAAGTGGGGAAAAAAATTACTAAAAATTTGTGCCATCAGCCCTCACTTTTATCAGTCTCTTTCCCACTTTTCCTCCCCCTTCTGTACGTAGGCGGAACATTTGTTTCCACTAAAATTTCTTCTCCTGCTTTGCTAGTTTTATAAATTGATCGTCTTCCCTTTGGAATGTCACTCATTCACTTTTCCTCTTTCCCTACCAGTAACACAGTGTATACCACCGTAATGAGCGCTGCACTTCCAGAGAAGTACCAGACATGGATCAGAACTGTGAAGTGAAGAGGTGTAAGTAGTGTGCTGGTACCCCTGGCTACTTGTACTTAAATAAAACTTCCAGCTGAAGAGTTGCTGAGGGACAAAACACTGCAGTGGCACTCACGTGACCTAGTCTGAATTCCTAGTTCTCCCCTTGGTTTGCTTATTGACCTTGGGTAAATACCTTCCCTTGTTGTTTTAGAGATAGACTTAAGTATTGACTTTCTTTGCAAAACTCTTGGAGATTATCTTAGGAGAAGTGCTTTTATCAGAGAGGAAGGGGTAGGTGGTGTTGAGACCTAAAGCTAGAGGTTCCCTCTGTGAACAGTT
Organism: Sagittarius serpentarius; assembly: GCA_034782735.1. NCBI lineage: Eukaryota > Metazoa > Chordata > Aves > Accipitriformes > Sagittariidae > Sagittarius > Sagittarius serpentarius. Next base: position 7,661,732 of record JAVKLA010000007.1, read on the forward strand.
TTAGCTGTTATTTTTACCAGTCCCACTTCTGCCATACGTTTCGCTTGTCTCCAGGTGGTTAACTATGACAGGAAGCCCCGCCAGAGTGAACTGAATCCCAGCGGGACTGGGGGTCGGGGCACTTGGCAGCAAGAAAGATCAAGCTGGATTTGCGGCAGCCGCTCACAGGCGGCTGAACTTTAGCATCCTTCGAGGGTTCTGTCCTGTGAACTTCCGGAAAAAGTCAAAGTGCTTGAACTCGCAAGATGCCTCACGTGGTAGCTTTGGTGTGTTCAGAGAAAGGCACTAAGTTTTGTTTATTGCTATTCCAAGAAACTCTGGTTGCGTGGTCTTGGCAGGAGCACAAGAAGCTGCGTTCCAGTTTGAATAGGTTTTTAAACTCTTATTAGTATTATATTTGTAGCAGTTACACTGGACATTTGATTTTAGCAAGAGTAATTCCTTTCTTTTAGAGATTCTGAAGAGTTTGTTTCTTTCTTGCTCCGTACAAACCTGCGCTCTCTTATTTATCTATTTATCTATCTTTTTATTTCAACAGACAAAATGAGTGAAAAGCTGAAGCTTTCCAAGACCGGCACATACTTTTAAAATCAGTCTCACAAGCAATACAGTTGTTTTGGCTTACTAGTTTTGTGAACCGTTCAGGAACTAATGACGTGCTAATTGTTTCAAGTGTTGCAGATTATACTGTTAATGAACTGTAATGGAAGTTTGATTTTATTGTAATTACATTGATGTTCTGGCAGATGTTGATGGCTAAAAATTGCTTTTACTGTTTTTGGAAAGAGTTGTGCAATTTGAATGTACTTAGCTGCTGACTAATAAATAAAAATTTCATATGTTTTGCGTGGCCGGTAGGTCTGAATATAAATAAATAAAAGTATGCAGCTGATCGCTTGATTTATGCAAGACCCGTGGTGTTACTGCTAATGTCGTCATCCTTTTGCCTGATCTGTGAGGGTCTTGTGATCGTGAGGCTAGCAGGGTCAGATGCAGCAGTCAGCTGCACGCATAGACTATGGTGATTTTATTCATCAGAAATCGGGAGGTGTGATAATACAGACTTTTCCCCCTAGTAGATGAGAGAAGCTTGTGATGGCATAGCAGTGAGGTTAGAAAAGGGATGGTTTTCCTTTTCTGTATTTGAAAATTGCCTTCAATGGAAAGTTTACAACTAATTTCTGTAGCACAGAGGGGCGGGTTTTTTTGTTTGTTGGGGTGTGCTGTGACCGCATGTTGAATTCAAGCACTTCTTGGGAGCACCCCAGAAATACTGAAGGATTTAAAGAGAGAATGAAGACAGTGGATACCTTCACGTAAAGCTTAGAGGTCCCGTTCTTCCCTGGACAGAACTCCTGCTCATGCCACTGAGAATTTTACCTGAGAGAGGAAGGTATGATCGGAGCGTTAGGTCAGAGCACCGCTTCCACATACGTGCAATGTTGCCTGCAGTATTTGTGCACCGGTTATGCAAACTGTTCCTGAGAGAGCTTTCTGGAGATGTGGGCCCTTTATCTCCGCGCGCTGAGTCTGGCTAAGTGTTATAACCTACTTACCTGCATCCTCTACTTCTGCCTGGATAAATGTGCTCCCTTGACCCAGTTTGTACAGTGATGTTAGCAGTCGTAAGCCAGAATGATAAATTTGAAAAACGGAGAGTTCCTGGAGGAAGATTTGAATAACAGCGGTCGCGATATCTTTGAGATTTCAGAATGACGTTGCTTTGATTCAGAGAGCAGGCACTGACTCCTGATCCCAGCAGGTTTTCTTTATGTAACAGCCACCCACAAGTAAAGACAGAAGGATCCTTACAGGTGTAACTCCGCATAGTCTTCTTGACCTCAGCAGTGTTAGGCTGATTATCTTCTGGCAGTGGCGTGCCCAGGTTCTCGGAAGTATATAAATTCAACCAAACGTATTTGTTTCAATGTGTACAAACAGATCCGGAGTGTATAAATACTGGGCATCCCTGAATATTCAGGAAACAATTGTCTGCTCCTGTTGGTTTTGTGCCTTAGCAGCTGTTCAGAACTTGCTCGGGCCCAGCCACAGAGCAGATTATGGAAACGTGGGGGTTTTTGAGACTTAAACAAGAAACGAAATTAGATTTGAAGAAGTCTAATTTTATTTTATTTTGTTTTGTTTTCTTTAAAATTATTTTCTTGAAGAAAACAGTGCATTTCATCCATTCATAAACTTTCAAGACATTCTGACTGCCAACAAAATAAAGCCTTTATGCCAACCTGAATACTTTTTTTGCTAACCAAAAGGGTACGTAACTTTATGGTTGTAGTTTAATGACAAGCTAAAACCACAAACACTAAGAAAGTGCTAAATGACACGTCTTACAAACTAGATGATTTAACCTGTGAAACGTGGTGAGCTGCTTTTGCGTAAGAATCGAAAGCCGATAAAAATGCAGAGAGACAGGATTGTTAGTACTGGAAATAAAACCATCTTGACAATGCTGGAAACATTAAAATGTAGCGCTGATTGGTTTTGGAGGGTATGGGTGTTTCGTAGGATCTTGTTCGTTTTTTAAAAAAAGGATCATTCGGTGTTACTTGAATTGCTTGCTGATCGTCCTTCTGTTTGAGATTTCATCTGCTTTGTGCGTCCACTTTTTAGGGACTGGGAAATAAAATAACTTTTCTGCTTTCTCAAGCCCAGTCAGATTCATGACATAGAATTGTTAAGTAATTAAATAGAACTAAGTTAAATACATTATCCTTGCTTTTTCCATCCTTTCATTTCTGCAGTACAGATTGCCTAGCTACAAAGCCCAAACGATTTTTCAGAGGGAATGGGTGCAAACCTTTAATTCTTTCTCCTCCAGAAGTTTGCACTGAAGCAAGAGGCAACCTGAAAGTGTGTAAGAGCCGACTCTTCAGATGAGAGAGGCCAACATACTGTATTTCTCATTCATAATCCTCTTCAGTAATCCTAATCCATTTCAGAGCTGTAGCCTTTCTTAAGTATCACATGGGAGAGGATTCTTAAGGCTGCTCAAAACAACTGTGCAGTAAATAAATCGAAGGGTCTATGCTTGTTGCAGAGCAGCACACGCTGCTATACTGCAGGTTCGGAAAGACGTGGCACTTTCTGCTGCGTGCCCAAGGGAACAGCTTACTTGATTGTTTAGATTCTGAGGAGGATTTTCTGAATCTGTCATCGAGCAACTCACTTCAGAGATTACTGATCAGTTTGGGTACTGAATAGAGGCAGAAATTTAAAAAGCGGAGAGCCTCTATTGTGTTTATCTTAATAAATCCATGTTAGAAATCGACGGCAAGGTAGGTTGCATTTTTCTTTTTATTTCTCTGTAGCAGTGTTTTGTGTTCAGAAGTACTTACTCGGCACCCAGAGTTTGAGGCAAAATATCCTTTTTGTATGTCAAGCTGTATAGTTTTCTATCCGAAATTCTCCTTTTTGGCACGGCAGTAACTGTGGAGGTGCAGAGGGTCAGTGCACGTGTAAAATAAAACAGCTTCGCCATCTCGTTTCCAGCTACGAGACGTGCCGAGTCCCATGTACACGTGGGATATACATAGATACTTATTGTAGGAGGGCAAGGCAGGATCATCACTTTCCCTAGTGCTAGCTAGCATTTTTATTCTTGGGAGATGTATTTGATTTTTTTTTTAATTCACCTGTATCTCTCAAACAAACCGTTTCTGGTTTTCTTTTAGCAGAACTTCAAATCTCCGTTTCCCTCCGACATCTTTTACGGTTTTTTTCCTAGTAAGCTTTCAGTAAGTCTGTTGCATCCTCTCATTGCCTTCCGTATTCTGCTCATCTCTTCCCTCCGTTGTGCAAATGTCTATAAAATTGTCAGGTTAGTGGGGATTCAGTTGTGCACGTGATACGTGAAGTGTGTCATCTTTCCTAGGAGGCCCGTTGTTTTGGAGCTAGCTTTGCGTTCCCTTCGGTGTTTCCTTGCAGGAAGCCTTCGATTCACGTGGGTGGAGCACCAAATGCTGCAGAGATCTGTAATGTGGACAAGCTCAGTGATATGACGAGGTGTGTAGGATTTGATTTAAAGTTCTGTCACTTGCTTTGGTTTTGAAGGTGTAAAAATAATATTTACGGTAAGCCAGGAAATTTACCTAGGCTTTTGTTGTTCTTGTTTTAGGGTGGTTGACACAAACGGATTTGTGCAAGTTTTCCTTTAAGGAGTTTTATGTGGTATAGTAGGGTAGTATTAAACAAATCAGCAGCTTGTGTTTTAAGCGCTGCAAAAACGAGCGTATTATCTGTTGGCTTGGGAGGTACATGCGGAGCGTGGCTGTTAGATGTTTCTCCTGCCTTTAGAAGGCTGACCCCGGAGAACAGGGAACGTGCGTCTTTTCTGCACGTCTGTGGTCTTCTACTGAGGCACTGAACTTCGTTGTTCCCTTAGCTGTCTACGTCCGCGTGTGGCTCTGGAGTCCATGCTTTTTTTGGTGGTGGTTTAGTTCTGCCCTGGTGTAAGTGCATACAGCGGGTTTTATCACCTTGCTTTACTCAGCATGCGTGTTTGCTAGCAGATGCTCTATGCAGCGGCGCGTACCGGGGAGAGCCTCGTAGGAATGTATTGCTGCTTCTCAGAAGGCGTGAGGAAAGCCTGTTGTAGAGGCCGTCTAGCTGCGCCAGAGAAAATGTAAACAACTCTGCCAGAGGGGAATGGTGGCCAAGAGCAAGATGAGAAAGGAGCAGTTCGTAGCCAGCTCCTTCCTAGCTGCATCGTTTTGTCTCACCCGGTTGTTTAATACAGCCTGTATCTGAGATGATGCCACTGTTCCACTTCATCAGGTCTTCCAGGCTGTGTTTTTATGGGCCTCGCTTCCTTTTCTTTTTCTTGAGTACAGGATTTTAGGAAGGGGAGGGGTGCACGTCACTGTTGGGTGGATGAGGAAGGATGAGAGGTGCTGAGCAGTTGGACTGGCTCTATTTCTTCCTCACTCCTCCCACCCTGGAAACAAGTTTGGTTCCATTGGAGCCTCTGGTTTACTGCTGTGCGCTCCTTTACTCAGGCCGTGGCCCTCAGAAAAATCTGAGGGTAATGAAGTGAAAAAGTTTGCGGCTCCAGGAATTGCTCGGGAGGGACCTGTCGACAAGACCATTCACGTCAAGATAAAGAGGCAGGTGCTGTCGCCTGTGCTTGCTCTCTGCAGGGGCTCCTAGGGCACGCTAATACTACACCATCCCTCAGTATGGATGGCCAAAATTTATGTTGAAAGCAGGGCTGTCCAAATAACAAATGCCCGTTTGTTTTGCAGGGAAGGAGGGAAATGAGGAAAAGTTTTATTCTGAGTCTCCAAAGGTGCTCTCAGATCCAAGGTCACGTTTTATCAGAAGAGATAGGCAGCACCCCTGAACGCATCCTAAGCAAGAAAAGTACCTAACCCTGTACTCGAGCGCTTGCTTCACATTTGTTGTCCATTTTTTAAAAGTGATCTGGAGGTGTTCTAGTTCCCGAAAAAGGATTGTTTTTCCCCTCACGTTTGCATTTTTAAGGGTATCTGTAAAGGCACTCACCTCTTCCAAAAAGCTGAAGCATCCGTCTTCCTTTGAAGCTGGTGCTGTCGGGTTCCAAAGCAGCACTGAAGATACACCTAGGCACGCAGGCTGTGTCAGACTCCAGTGTGGAGGAACCGTTGCCCACAGTAAGCATGTTTCAGTTTTTTTTTCTTGGGACTGGCTTGAATCTGGTCCTGTGGACTGAACTCCCATTAGTAGCTGGAGTGTGTCTTCTGGTGTCGTTTCAGCTGAAAGGAACCTGCGTCACGCTGTTGCAGGCTGCTCTGCCAGGTTATACCAGGATGCAGTAAGTAGAGGTGCTTGGGGGTGATTGTTTCTAAAGCAAGCTCCTGATAGAGAGCAAATCATTCACATCAGTGCTTTTCTCGATAGCTAATACTGGCTGAAATCATCAGACCCGTGTCTGAAAAGAAATTTTTGTTTGGCTAGCCAGATAGGAGTTAGAAGTCTACCCTCAGAAATTCTGAGCTTCAGAATTTGTTTTTCCCGAAATGGGATTTGCCTTGTACAGGAGGTTACAAATAAGAGCCTTAAATGCTAGGGATTCTGATTTTTGTGTGCAATTGTCTGTTTGACTAGTTAATAATCTGAAAAGTTGTCAGAGTACCTGCATTATTTAAGCACAAAGGCCATAAAGCACCAGATATAACTGGGCATAATTCAGCAGTGATTTCAGGCCATTTCTGACAACGTTACGAATTAATGTTGTTAGAATAAAAGTAGAGCGATCGGTATTTTGCTGAGAGCATTGCTACATAGCCTCCTGTTGCGTCACCCAGTTATTGTGAAGATGTCATTGTGCAATTCGGCGTCTGGGGCAAGGCAGAGAATTTCAGCATTTGAAGCTTTCCACGCCAAAATATTGCTTAGCATGGCTCATCTTCCCGAGCAACCACTGCACACGTGCACCTTATACAACACCGGACGTGTTCCTTCAATTAGCATTTGCACAGATCTGTAGCTATTTTGAGAGGAAAGACGTGGGTTAGGTGGAAAGAGACTGAAGGAGGCAAAAGGATTGCGGGAAGTGAGAAAAGGAGAAGGACTTTTCCCTCTGCTGGGGAGAAGAGCCTCTGTAGTCACACTGTCCTGACCCTTCAAAATCCTTTGAGCTGTGGTCTCCTGCTAGAACCAGGCTTAACATTTTTACAGGTGTTTATTTCCTTCCCTTCCCTCCCTTTCTCAGCTTTGTCCTCCCCTAGTTCTGGGTTAGAGTAAGAATCTGTGTAATTCTTACTCGATACGGCCTGGGACCGCTTTGGCAGTAGTGCATGATTGATCGTTTTTTTTTTCCCAGAGGAAATATGTCTGACTGCGAACGACGTTCTGGTTGTCCTCAAAGGGAGAGATTTCAGAATTTGACCTAATCGCGAGACAGGACCCCTTTGCTCTGACCGGATCTTTCCGCAGCGGTGAGGTTACAGAAGTGTGGCTGTCCTGTCCTTTTACGCTGGCCAGGATCTGAGCAATTGATGGTATAATATGCTCCCACACTCAAGCAGGTCCGCAAGGTGAAGGAAAGCAGTGTTTAACAAAGCTGATTATTTTCTTATGATCGCCAATTGTTATTTTAGACTTATCTCCCCTCTCGCTGCGGTACTGCAAATAGATCTAAATACCATTTGCGTGCTCATCCGTCATCATGAGAGTTATCCTTCGCAGATGGCTATACGCATGAATATTTGTCTGCATATACTGATTGTTAATAAATCACGTTAATGACTTCTATGGTTCCTGATCAGTATTGAAAAACTTCTTTTTTTCTATACAGTGTACGAATGCCTCCCACATGCAGTCGTGTAGTATTTTAGCACCTTCATCCACGCGATTTCTTCTGTTTTTATATAATTACGAAAGGTGCTGAAATGATTCTCGTTCCTATAGCTGACTTGAAATTTGAAACAACAACACAGAAATCCTCACCTCGGATTGTCTAGAAGACAACAAAGTAGCTGGGAAAACCTGGTAGTGGAAGATGTACTTGGGCAGAAGACAGGCCATCTGCTCGTTGATCTTAATAAGCGTTAATGTATTTAATTATAGGTTCTCGGCACTCTGGGACATGTTGCAGCTGTTTTGATTCTGACCGAATGGTCTTTCCTGCACATCTTTCGTGGTTCTGCTGATACTGGGCCAGTCTGCAACGTTCTAGGAGCACTGGTTGGAGAACATGGGATCTGGTAGTTCTGTAAATGCCAACTACAAGTACTCCTTGCAGAAGTCTGAGAATGGTGAGTGATTCTTTGAAAAGTAATCTTTTCCTGTCTGCTCCTGCACATGCCGTTGAGAGGTTGCAGTGGATGTGTTTCTTTTCTGAGTTACCTGGTTTTCTTGATAGTATTGAGGCGAGGTTATGTCTTTCAGTATCCGGTGACAAGGATTCTTAGCTGTCAGGCAGAAGACCAACAGGCTTGAGAAAATAACAGCTCTTGAGACCACGACTAGATGAAAATCAACCAAAACCTGACCAGGAATGAAGCAGCAAAAAGCAATTCTGTTAGAACTAACATCTGATGGATTATCAATTGCTGGTTAATGCGTGCGTTGTCACGTGCTGACAGTGAGATAGATGGCGTCACCCTGCTGCTTCTGGTGGACTCCGTTTTTAAAGACACTGTTAGCAGTGCAGGACTGATAAAGCAGAAGCATTAGCAAAGACAAAGTAAATCTGGTTCTAAAGAAGGTAAGGTGGTGTGGCTAAGAAGAGCTGAAAAAGAAGTGGTGTGCTTTTCCTCTAATTACATCAGAGCGATGCTCTTAATCTCTGCTAATAATCTAGACTTTTTTATGGCTCTCAAAGATGTAATCATTTATTTTTATGAAACCCTCTGTATGATAGTATCATTTTTCTGAGTGTGTTCTTAGGTCTGCTATGGAACAAAGGGAGCTTATGAGTGAGACTTTACACAAGTGTAAAAAAGTAAACAGATTACTTTGTTGTTTGAATCATTCAGTCATCAGCATTGGCAGAACAGCAGTGTGGTGCAAACTGTTTGCAAGTGCTTTGAAAGGAAAACCCGTGATTGCGTTTAGAATGAGGAAAGCAGGGATACCGTTGTGACTCAGCCCTTTTTGTTTGTAATTTTTCTGTGTTGAAAAACTCACCTTTTTTTTACAGTAAGTTAGACTTGTCTATTGCCTATAGCACCAGAGAACCGTGGACTTTCCCAAAAAGTTCAGGGCTATTTTATGATAATGGCTTGTCTATAACAAAGTGTAACATAAAACTAGTTACCGATTTGAAACTCTGCATTAGATTTGATCCCTCATCAACAGTTTCCCATGACAGTAAAACCTCTCTGAATTTCTTGCATCTGGTTCTCCAAATCCTTCAGCTCTGCTGATCTGCAGATGTGGAGCCAATTAGGACTTTCCACCCAAGTATAACATGCCAAGCCGTGTCCTGTCCCCCTTGTACAAGGCCCAGAGGCTGTTCCCGATGGAAAGTGTAGCCAGCAGAGCTCTGTTAAACCGTCCCTGCACTTGAGTGAAGAAGCGGATGGGGAACCCGAGAGAGGGTGCAGACTCCCTCCTGTAAGCTGATGTGTGAACTATACTGCTAACACGAACAGGCATATTTTAGTTTGAGTGCTGCCACTCTGGCATGCTTTCAGTAGCTTAGATGGTGATGTATGATTCAGTTTACTGCTTGGATCCTCATAAAATGTGGATAAATATCTTTCTCTTCCTTTTTTATTATTTTTTTCTAAACTAGTACAAACACTGCCAGACGAAACTCACCCAGGTAAGCTGGTAAATTAGAATACCTGGCTTTTCCAGTTGCAGAGTCAGTCTCTGTAAAAGTAGTGTAAAAAACCAATGCCTTGCCCATCTGGAGCTTAAAATGCTGTAGATGGTGGTATATATGCTCTCTGTGCGCTTGATAATGAGTCTTTCGTAGATTTTATTTTTAATATTTCAAAGGATCTAGTTTTCATCGGTATATGTGGAGTCATAACTATGAATTTCTGCCTGGGATTCAGCTGAAATGCATCTGACCCTTACTGCAGTAATCGGACATTTATCCACTGATAACAGAATGCAAGATATTTACAAGTTGTTTATTTTAGAGAGTGAGTGTGACTGTGTTTCTGGCTACATGCCAGCCAAATTACTATACAGGGAGTAAGGCAGCTAGCGTTGGGTCTGTTAGAAAGGAGGCTTGAAGAGGTAGGAAACTGCAGGAAGAAAAGTCGGCCTCTTTTATTTTTTCACAGCCCAGCAGATCACTAAGCATTTTTTCAGCAAGATGTAAGGCTTAGGCAAAGAATGCATAAGTTATTCTTGAATGAAGGCTAGCCGAGTCTTACCTTCTTGCCCGTGACTTCACGGTGACTCAGTTCCCCAGCTGCACAACAGCAATAGCTCTTCCGTTTCTGTGCTCCGCAGCTCCTCGTGCTGTAACAGTAACGTAATTTAGAAGGATTATTATTTTCAATACATAAACCATCAGGATATCTTATTTAGGTAAAGGTCAATGTTTCCTGCTGAAGTACGTGAAGGGTGGTTTATATTACACAATTAACACAAGCTAATTGAATTAATGTGATCTCTTTGTCTCTTGCCAGCACTTAGCAGCCTTTGGGGTAGGGGTGGGGGGATTTCCTTCTTTTTCTAAAGCTTTTCCACCCCACACACCCCATTGCTCTCCCTGCTTTGGTGAATGCGGTAGTGCTGTCTCACAAACCAGATGCCAAGGGAATACGAGCTTCTGCAGCCAGTCTAACTCTGTAACTGTCATCTCCATTTGATTTTGGGGCAAGCCTGTGGACAGAGCAGTCGTCCCTCCCTCCCTCCCTCAGCTAAAGATGACACAGAGAAGCATTGTTAGAAAATGTTTTAAACATAGGTCTCTAGGGTAGGGCTCCAGAAATGAACAAGAAGGGACACAGAGCGTAATCAAAAGAGAGATGGCAAGCAGCAGAGCTGGTTGGCAAGGCGCTGTGAAGTAACCAGGCGGTCCAAATGGGGCCAAGAAGAGCTAAGGAGGATGGAATTGTTTCTAGAGGTGCATAAAGTTCTGTGGCAGAACTTGAGAAAGGAAATGGGAAAGCGCACCAATGTACTTCACTTTAAATATGCACACACCGCGTCTGAAATAATCTTCTCATGAAAAACACTGGGATTGGGGAAATGCAGAGGAACGGTTATGTTTTAAAGATCAGGGCAAACAGCCATCATTTGGAGGGAAGAGCCTGGTGCCAGTGCTAGCTGTGGACTGAACCACGACCCGGCACCTGGAAATTCCTGGCACTTCATTCCTTCTGTGTCATTAAGCAGCCAAAGGTCTGTCTCTCTTTTCGCTGTGGGTGTTGATTTTGTCTTTATTTTATTCCAGAATAATGGTATGTTAACATCTATGGTAGCATAGATCCCTTCTGAAGTTTGTCCAGAACTGCAAAAGCCAAGGTATTTATTTGGCTTAAAGGAAGGTAGCCTGACCCTGTATTTTTAAGGCTCTGGAGGGGCACCCGGTGTCTTGTTTTCCTCCCAGCAACTTGTGTGGCCTCAGTCAGATCTCTGCTTTCCTGAAGCCCCAGTACCTAGACTGCAAGACGGACGGGAAAATGATCAAGGTAGATAGAAAGGGAGGAAGTTGTCTATTAATACTGAAGAGCGTGTTTGGGTCTTTAGGCCCTAACAGGTTGCTGCTGTTAACGCTGGTGCTGTGGAGCCAGCAGTGATGGTTAGAAGTGTGTCGGAGGTCTCTGGTCAGGCAGGGTCAGATCAGCCTCTCGCCATATGGTGAAAAGAAGTGGGTGTTTTGTTCTCCTTTAGGCATCAGAACACCTTTCCTGAAAACTTGCTCCTGAAAAAGAAAGGTCCCTCTTCAATTTTCAGGGTCGGGAAAGGAGCGGTAGCCGGGTACCTCAGCTGCAGGCACTGCAGCTCAGCAAGTTGGTCCTGGTTTTATCCCCTAGCTTTCAAGGCAGCTGTCTTGATCCAACGGTGGTATCGGCGCTACGTTGCTCGGCTGGAAATGCGCCGACGTTGCACCTGGAGAATCTTTCAGTCCATTGAGTACGCTTGTGAGCAGGATCAGATCAAGGTAAGGTGCCAAGGAAAAGAGTATGTAGGAAAATACAGAGGAGGGTGGTTTCTGTGCCACAGACTCACTTGTTTCTGGCTGCTGCCTGATAACCCTGTAAGTGCTTCAGAGGGCCAAGGACTAGGTTTCCTGCCGCTTTTTAGCCTATTGATTTCCTGCCCGCTGATGTCTGATGAAACGCTAAGTAAGGAGTCTTCAAAGAATGCCATAAGGACCATTTAACATTGTTTTTCCTGAGTCTGAACACAATAGGCAAGCCTGGTTGGTTTGTTATACTTTAACTTTGACTAATATTCTTTTATATGGCTGCCTTGCTGTCAGGCAGGGAGAGGGAGGGCTTATAGGTGTACTTCTGTCTGTATGGCTGAAGGTAAAGCTACTTTTTTGACTTCATCACAAGATAGTCGAAACTAGAATTGGTGTAGTATGAGAAGGGCAGAGAGAATACTTCCAGAAAGAACAATCATGTTAAGTTGCCACTCTGCAGAATGTCATTCCAAGCTGAATGATGATGGGCTCTCTCTCTTCTTGCAGCTTCACAACTTCTTCAGTTACCTCATGGACCACTTCACGCCAAGCAGCAGTAAAGAGAGTAAGTTTCCGTGTGCCGTTTGTAGATGTGGCACCAGCAGCTCAGAAGGTTGCACCCTGTATTGATTCGTTGCCCAATGCTGGCCCTTTAGGATGGCAAAGGGGGCCAAGAGAGTCTAAAGAGCGATGGCATCAGGAATTTGGACAGGGAGTGGATTCTCTGGAGACTGTCAGAGCTGTGCGAGGGATGCGGGGCAATGCCTGCTCCTTAGGAGCTGGAAGGGGGAATAAAAGCTCGGTGTGTTTTCTAAGAGCGGTATTAGAAATCTGCCTTTTTTCAGTGATGCCTGGTGACATGGGCTTTGCAGAGTCCATTTCTGAAGCGAGAGAATCCATCTTTAGCAAACTGTGCTCTAGGGTATCTATTTATATTTAATCTCTCACTTACAACTGGCGGGGGGAGGGGGGAGAGAAGTGCTGTGGGAACCAATACAGTGTCTTCCTGAATCAGTAGAGAGCATTATATGTTACTTCTTAGCGCTGGGAACTTGCTACGGAACTGAGCTCTGAAATCTGACGGTAGTAAGTCAAAATTAACTATTTACTTTGCTGACCATAACCTGCTGAAGTCCTCGCTCCTTCCTTTCAAACTGCCACCCTTTTTCTCAAAACCACCCCACATATTTTACAACGAAGCTCTGTTGAGGAAGATTTTTTTTCAATGTCTGTATAAAGCAGGACAACAATGTCCTGTTCCTTGAGCTGGGCTCTGAGATGTTACAGCAATAAAAAACAATGCGTATTTATAGAAATGTTGTGCAACACTGAGAATGTCGGTGAAAGCTTAGAAAAAACAGTGGGACTTTGGAGACAGTTCCTTATTATACAGTTTGCTTTTGCACGTCATTGAAAATAAGATTTCAGTTAGCCACGGCAACAAATGTCCACCTCGCTCTACCAGAGTTTTGCAGAAACTAGCGTACCTGCCGGCACTGCCCGACACGTAGCACACAGAAACTTGTCCCTGTTGCCTCTTCCCCGCTGCAAATTCTGTAGCGGTGTCAAACTAGGAGCTAGCCTCCGCTGCTGCCGTTGCTCATGAGCTCTAGCCTCACCAAACAGCTTTTTATTTAGCAAACTACTAGAATGGTGTATTGAGCCAACTTAACTTTTTCTTGTCTCTTTCTCTTTTAAAAAAAAAAAACACAATCAAACCCACCAATCTGCCATCCAGGGGATTTTATCAGTCGCATGTTCATAAGTGGGGAAAGCTTCAAAGAGGCAGAGCTGGAAAAATACTGTGACTATGAATCCATGGAGGTGCCAGACTCCTACACTGGACCCCGTCTCTCTTTCCCTCTCCTTCCTGACCATGCGACTGCCTTGCTGGAAGCTTTCAAACAGAAACAAGTAAGCATCCCAAAAGGAACCATGCTTTCCCCCTTCTCTACGCAGGAGTGTAGGACAGATATTTGGGTTTTGCCTTCCTGAGAAGCTAAGTTGATTGGAGTATAATGAGCTGGCAGGCTGTTAAGCAAAGGGGGATGGAAATGATAGGGTATTTCCCCCTGCCACAGGAACGTTATTCTTTTCTGAAAATGCAGTGCTGACAAAACTGAAAACTCTTCGTAGGTGTGCGCCAATATTAACCTGAATTTCATTTTAAAAGGAAAAAAACCCCACAACAGTCCATGTTGAAATATTCTGTCATTTTTTCCTCAATTTGTACAAAAGTATAGGATGGCCCAGATGGAAACAGCTGATTAAAATGATGTTTCGTGCCATGCAATTCTGACTTACATTTAAAATGTAAAATGTGAGTTTTTTGATGAGGAAGTCCAGTACCAATTCAGCAGCAGTAACAAGACAAGTCTTCGTACAATTGCAGTGTCCTGCTGCCATCCCTCAGTCAAGGTGCTGAACTGCAAAATAGGCCAAAACATCCCTTCTCCAAACAAAACGACGTCTAAAACAGAGGTCTCTAGTGCCTTGACTAACATTAAATGCCTACACCCTGGCCTTGAGTGAACATATTTCCTCAGAACATATCGCAGCTCAGGGCCTGGCTTAATGTGGAGAAGGCTAAGAAAGATCTAGAGGAGGAGCTTCTTACCTGTGATACTGGGCTGGAATTTCTGCTGCTCTAGGAGGTGGTGTTGCCTAGCGGATATAGCCTTGACCACAGGGTGCTCCGGCTTTTGGCTTCTCTTGCCAGCCCTGCCAGTGCCGAGGCTGGGCTGCTTTGGGCGAGTCTCCTCCGTCCTGCTGTTCCCCGGTATTTGCCTCGTCTTGGTTGCAAGCACTGAGTGTCATCCCAGGGAGAGTTTCTGCCATCCAGGCTATCGTGGTGGGTCCTTGGGGCCTTCGCAGACAGAGCTGCGCTGCTGCTCAGAGATCACCGATTTCCTGCTTTAATCCCTTCGCTTTCTCCTAGTAGCAGCTCCACGCTCGCTATGTCTTAAACCTTCTGCACGAGACCAGGAAGCACCTCAAGCAGTTGCCAAACATCAGTCACGTCTCCACCTGCTACAGCGACGAGATCACCGTGTGCGGTACGTCTGGGTGGGAGGGCACTGCACGGTCTCTGGGGCAGAACGCTCGCGTGGAAGGGGTGGGAAAGACACAAAATGGTAGTGTGACCATGATGCCCTCCTCTGTGCTGAGTGTGGAACGCAAACGCAATCTGTAAGCCAAATGCATGTTGCATAGAGAGGTAACCGGGGCTGTCTAAAATATCCATGTTTACCCTACGATGCTGTATGTGAGCTGCTGCAAAGACAAACCTGGAGACTGAAGGGAGCAAGTCTGCATCGTGGCCCTATTTCTGCTTGGTCTGGAACGGGATGGGGGTGTTGAAGGAAGGTGGTTAGTGTCTTCGTAGTCTGCCTTGGGCTTCCACGAGAGATTTTGGGATACATCATTAACAAACCCTGGCCCTAGATGGTAGCATTCAGTTTGGCATAGCCCGCTGTAGCAGTGGTGCTGTCACAGTGACTATAAAAACGCAAGGAGAGGAGGAGGTATGAATGGAAAAGATAGGGATATACATTTGTCTAAGGCAAGATGAAGGGTGATAATGATGGCCTCTGGCTTTTAAAATTGTTAGACATTACACCAAAGTTTTAAAGAATTTTTCAACTGGATTCAAATTTGTCTTTGTTCTGTCCCCCCAACCTTGGAGCCCTTTTACTAAACCACAGAAATTGCACCCAGCGGAGGACTGGCCTCAAAACTCAGTCATTTTTTGTCCTGTTCTGCGGCCTGGGATTAGTTGAACAACAAAGTCCTGGAGCTGTTTTGGCTGAGTCTTCACGAGCAGCAGCGTGTGCATTCACATCCAGATTACTAACCCATCTTTGCGTCCTATCAAGTAAATTTGAAAGGGACAAAGCTTTTCACCATTATTTTCCTACTAGGAAAACAGGACTAATGTTTAAACTTTGAGATATTTCTGAAAAATGCGTACTTAGCATAGACTTCTGCCTGCAGTCAGCTTCTGGAAAACAAACCTCTCTCTCCAGTATCACGTTAAATGAGAATTTAGTTTGATTATTATTTTGTATGCAAAGCTTTGTCCCATGTAATGATCAAAGTCAAACAGTGTCTTGTGCCATGTTGCGTCATTCTAAGAGATAAATGAACAAAGCTTCTGAATCGGAGTCTTCAGAAGCTGGTGTGGCTATTTGCTGCCCTTCTCAGGCTTCAGCTCAAGCCTTTACATCATGTCCTTTTCCTTCGGGCCCGTTGCCTCTGTGTAAGGAAACGTGCTCTTGAGCTTCCCAAAATATTTCAGTGGTCATTAACTTATAGAGAACATACGTCATTGGAAGTTATTTATTGGTGTCTTTTTAGGTTAAAGGTAAACATAGTGTGACTTGTCTTTTTGTGTCCGTTAGGAGACTTGCACGGCCAGCTGGATGACTTGTTCCTCATATTTTATAAGGTAGGCCGCCGTATTTGGAGAGGGAGGCTGGCCAGGCGTTGTGAGAGGTATCGCGTGGGTCATGCCGAGAAGCGTTTGCAAAACTGGGCCCTTCACGTGTGATTCTCTAGGTCAATTTGATCGGTTCTAAGCGGCTTCACAAAGCAGCAGCTTATTCCCTTGCTGACTTTGAAATCTGATAGACGTGCACATTTGGGAAGTGCCAGTGGACATTTTTGTAAGTGCTGATACCAATGGCAACCCTTCCTGACTGCCAGCTTTCACTTTTCAGTGCATTTGCCACAGGGAGCCTACAGGATAAAAGTAAGCGTCAGGATCTATTGTATAAGGTAACCTGGGACAGGAGTGAGAGAATGTGCAGCTGCAGGGGGGGAGGTATATGGAGATCACGGAGAGGCCTCTGTTGTAACATCCGCCTGTTCCTTGCTTTTACAGAATGGCCTTCCTTCCCCTTCCAAGTCCTACGTGTTCAATGGGGACTTTGTAGACAGAGGCAAACAGTCCCTCGAGATCCTCATTGTTCTCTTCACCTTCCTCTTGATCTATCCGAAGGAGGTTCATCTCAACCGCGGGAACCATGAGGACCACATGGTCAACTTACGGTACGGGTTCTGTGCGGGGCTGATCGCGATGTCAAGGGTGTTGCTGCGAAATCCCACTGAACTTCCTCTCTCCTGTTCCTTTAGTTACGGTTTCGCCAAGGAAGTAATGCAGAAATACAAGGTAGGCATGCGTTTGTGTCTCCTTTACCATGTGAGACGTGGACTTTGAAGGCTTGATGCTTCTTCTTTTCTTTTCTGACCTGCCCTCCTAGGTGCATGGGAAGAAAATCTTGAAGATGATTCAGAATGTCTTCTGCTGGCTGCCCCTGGCCACCCTGATTGATCAGAAAGTCCTTATTATACACGGGGGCATCTCTGACACCACTGACCTGGACATGCTTGAGAAAATTCAAAGGAACAAAGTAGGTTTTATTTGCTAGATACTGCAAGAGACAACAATGTTGCTGATTTGTGGCGAGGGGCTTATTTCTGCATGTCAAATTGGCTGTTGACGAGACAAATCTAAAGGATGGTCTTCCTAGACAAGCCGTGTTTAGGTATAGGCTTGGAGCGGATCGCTTTGGTTTAATAGCGTGTGTGCAGGAGGTGTGAAGGGAAGAAGCACTCTTGGCTTCTGGAAGATGTAAGAACCGTAGCCAGGGAAGTAGTGGGTAATGGCATCGGTAAATAGGTGGTTCTGGTGCTGACTGTAAAAAAACAGTGATGATGAGATTTTGTCCCACAGTTCCTTAGCCTGTTTTTTTTCCTCTAGATTTCCAGAAGGCTTTTGATAAGTCATTTAACTTGTCTCTGTCTCACTTTCTAGTTGAGAAATACTACTTGCCACTCCAAGTGTAACGACAAGCACTTGCGTTAGTCATTAGTCCTTCCCTCATTCTGCTGCCCAGTTCCCATTGCAGATTAAATCCATGTACTCTACCCTTTGGCAAATGTCTGAGCAGCATGAAGTCAATGAAGAAGAGAGAGCTCTGTAGCCAGGATGGATGTGGGGCCCCAGCTGTAAACCAAGAATGGCATGTCCGAGAGGATGGCACTAGTAATCTCCCACAATGAATCAGCATTCGACGGCAACAAAGGGAATTGAGGCTCGGAGGCTTGGGTCACGTGACAGTCTGCCAGTGGAAGATGTTAAGAGCTGGAGATGTAGGTTTCCAAGCGGTGTGACCAGCTCTCTTTTCTCTCTTTCCTCTTTCAGTTTATTTCTGTATTAAGAGGGAAGAAAAGAAGGGAGTCGAATAGAAATGTGGAAATACAGGAATTAAATGGGGAGAGCAAAGAAGAGGCTGACCCAGCAGGGAACGAGGCAGCTCCCAGTTTACCTCCACAGCCCCGGCCGGCCCAGGCTCCCAGCATGGCCAACAGGCTGGAGTTTTCCAGGTGGGTCCGGCAGACGGTGCAGGAGCAAATCGAGTGGTGCCGCCGGCTGGTGGACGTCAGCGAGTCGGAGTCAGAGGAGCTCACCTATTCCAGCGTGGTCTCCCTGACGGATTTGGACGGGCCATGCTGGACTCGCCAGGAGGAGTGGAAGCAGGTGAGTAGTCTAAGCGGGGCCCTGAGCTCGGTGGGCTGTGGGGGCCTCCTGCAGGTCTGCTGTCAGTTATGAGGAATCTCCGTACAAAATATGTGGGTCAGTGCACAGACCTCTCTGCAGAGATTTTTGCTGCTTCGTATAGTAGAGTTAAGGAGCAACTCAGTGTTGAACTGCCAGCGGGCAGGCTAATGGGGTTTGCGCTATTTTGTACCTACCGCTCTGTCCCCCGAGAGAGCCTGGCATTGATCATTCAGTGGTAAGTGGTCAGGAAGGGCTGTACTGTGAGCACGTGATCTCTGCTGCTCGGGGACGTTTCGTTAAGATACCTGCACTACATCCAGCCCATCCTGTGGCATGGTTCCCTAGCAGTTGAAGAGCTGCGCACGACGAGTCACGTAGGAGAACGTAGGCCGCGTGCAAGACCGGCGCTAGCTGTCGTTCTGCTGGTGCCTTTCTCCTACTCTTGCGAGTCAGCCTCCTCACCGGGCTTTCGCCTTTCTGTGCTCAAGGCTCTGTCCTAGCGTTTGCCCCTAGCACTGCACTCATCTGTTGTTGCATAAATAAAACTGCTGCTTAGGCATAGAGTGGGGCAACAGGTTTTCTTGATTCACTGCAGGGGAGAAAAATAATAGACAAGACTGATTGTAGAGTCCCGTGGTTATATCGCTTACTGTGTATGTATGTGGCGTATCTGAAGTCAGCTCTGTAGGTAATGAACGAGCGCGTCACTTGCTGGTGAGTGAGTCGTGATCTTGAGACTGAATTTGTGGTTTTAGCTGGGCTGCACTGCACGTAGATTGCTAGGCAGGCTTCCTGTTTGCGTTGGACCAGTCTGTCTGTAGGGCCCTTCTCTGTGCTCTGAAACCTTCTGAAACTGTTACTTACTTCACGTTACATATGACATCCTGGCATTGCACGCCTTATCATCATAAAGCTATATATTGAGGTCAGGGTTAAAGAGATTAAACTTTAATCCAGATAGCGGTTACTGAGTCAGCACTTACTACATTTCTGGAGGCTGCGGAACGTCCTGGCTAGAGAGCAAGGGAGTTTAATACTAAGCCAGCTCACGGCCTTAGGATCTGCTGGGTGTTCTTGCCCTGGAACCTGTGTTTTGGGATGGAGGAGGACAGGCAAGGCTCGCTGAAATCTTAGAGGCAGCAAAGGGAAAGCTTGTATTGGGCCTGATTTATGGACACCCCTCTTCCCCCAGGCACTTCGGGTGTGCCTGTAGCTCCAGGCCAACAGTACTGTCACCTCTGTGGTGGACCAGGCCTGTGACAGTCCTGCGGAGACTACGGTAGTTCAGCTGGGATGCAGGAAACATCTCTTTTTCCTTGCACTATGGTAATAGCAGCAGTCCGGGGAGGGATTCAGCGAGAGAGCTGCATTTGCTTAGTAAACTTTGATGGGTGATACCTGCTGGGTACACTTTATTCAGTGAACTTTTCCAATCCTTTCAGATTTTAGACATACTCTGGAGCGACCCCATGCCTCAGGAGGGCTGCAGAGTAAATACGGTGCGAGGTGGTGGCTGCTATTTTGGGCCTGACGTGACAGGGAAGATCCTTGAGAAATACAACTTGCAGTTCCTCATCCGCTCCCACGAGTGCAAGCAAGAGGGCTACGAGTTCTGCCACAACCGGAAGGTTGGTGAGGGGGATGGTGTGAAGGATACTTGGGTTTCCATCCTGCCAGGGTGCTGTGGTGGCGTGTCTCAGCTCTGCATTTCTTCCAGAGGGGCTTTGTTAAGTACATACAAAATGGCTGAACAGCCTTATTGTGAGTTACCGAAGTGTGTTCCCACCTGAGGTCTTAGGTCAGGAGTGTCTGGAGCCACCTACTCTGTTGGGGGCATCTGTTGTGCAGGCAAAGCACGTCCTTGTGCGTGGTAGCGGAGAAAAGGCCTGAGCCCATTTGTGCCATTGCCCCCGCTTAATGCAGCTGTTTCTGAAGATGACGTACAAAAGGGTGTTACTAAGCCGCTGCAGCAAAGTTGTGCTCTCAGAAGGTTCAGGGTCACTTCAGTGACTTCAGCAGGGGCACTTGTGACTCCGACCACTGCAGGGGAGAGCAGAAGTTTGTCGGGAGAGGTACAGTGAAATTGCAGAAGCCCAGCGTGTGGCCAGATCCACACGAGACCAGTGCCACCCTCGAGGAACTCGCACCCATAAGGCTCTCGGTCCAGCCACTGCCTCGCTCTTCCTTTTGCACGTAAAACATGGTGCTTTCACAGTCTGTTGACTCCAGACGGGGTCGGTTGTGTTGTTCTCACTGATACATGTGTATATAATAGAGGATGTACGTGCTGACTGTAAATGCCTCTCTTTTTTGGTGGGTTAGGTGCTGACCATATTTTCGGCCTCAAACTACTATGAGATTGGCAGCAACAGGGGAGCCTACGTGAAGCTGGGACCGGACCTCGTCCCCCACTTTGTTCAGTACCAAGCGAACAAGACAGCCCATACTCTCACTATGACTCAAAGGCAAGGCTTACCGGTTGCTCTGTATTCACCATGTCAAAATTCCAAAAGCAAAAACTTTGGGAGCTTTGAGAAAGTTTGACTCCGGAGCTGAACTTTCACCGCTTGACTTACTAAATAATAGCACTAGAGGAGGATTCAAGCTTTGTGCAGAGCTTACTTACTGAGGGAGGCTCGAGGGCTGAGGAGGGGGCTTTACAAGACGAGAAGGGGGCTCTTTTTCACAGACTGCTGATTTTCTGGCTTCTCTTTTCAATGCCAAGTTTTAACTTTTGACCCTTGCTGAGCTTCCCTTCTGCTTTGTTACCCCACAAACTGATGCAGGGATTCACTGCATCAGCCGCGCGGAACTGTGCGCCAGGCACACAGTGCCTTGTCATGAGCATTGAGATGCAGCTGTAGCTGTGCAGAGCAGTTGTGCGAGGGTGTGGGCAAGGCGTGGACAGGCCGGAGGACTGGGAAGGTGCAGCTTCTCTTGCGCTTCATGGCAAGTGCTTAATGAGCTTCTCTCTTTTCTGCATCCTCCAGAATCAGCAGAGTGGAGGAGTCAGCCTTTCGAGCCTTGCGGGAAAAGCTCTTTGCTCACACTTCGGCCCTCATCAGCGCGTTCAAGGCCTACGATAAGGACAATACGGGTAAATGTGAGCCGAGGGACACTCAGGTTAATTCCCTGGCAGGACAGGATTGAAGTGGCTAAGTTGAGTGTGTGGCTGGTTGGGAGAGTCCTCACTGATAGCTGTCAGCGACTGTCACAGCGGGGAGGCTGTGCCAGACCTCACCAGAGCGTTGGTCCCGTTTGCTGTTTATTCAGTGTCTCTGTTAGGGACCTGTTAACGCCCCAGAGTGGCATTATAATGAGGGGGCATCGGAGAAGCAAGAGGTGATTTGCCTAATGTGTAGCGATTTAAGCTTGGTACTAGGAGAACCCTTTGGAACACGAGTATCGATGAAGCATTGGAAAAGACGACCTGGAACATGTCTGTCGTGTGTCGCTTGGGAAGGGCTGGGTAGTCTCTAGAGGCCTGTCATCCCCGGAGTCTAAAATCACTGGGAAGAGGAAATCAAGGGATGTCCTCTGTGGCAGTTGCCTCTGTCAGAGCCCTAAGGAAGGAGCTGAGAGATCGTAATTCTCTGGCTGACAGGAGTGCTCTGCCGGTGCAGTGACCAAGATGTGTTGCCGAGATCTGTTCATTTGTGGGCTCGGGGAGGAAAGGGACACGGAGGTTAGCAGAACTGCTTTCTTGTGGGTAGAACTGCTTTCTTGCCTGGCAGCAAAACTGTTCGCAAGAGTCCAGTTCAGCTGTTACAGCAGCTGCTAAACTGGGGGCTTTTCCATGCTCCTGGGTCACAGAGGAAGTACTACTGCAGTTGTGTAGGCCACGATCTGCAGGGCGACCCTGGCTGTAGGCCACACACTTGTAATGAAATATCCAAAGTTGGTGTCTTTCCGTTGTCCAGATGTTTGCAGCCCTGTGGCCCCGATTTGTTGCAGTGATGAAAAGCTTGCTGAGGCTAGGGGGAGCAGCAAGTGCACTGGTGCCTGCAAGCGGCTGATGTCTGCCCAGCCATGCAGGTTTTTTTCCTGTAGCAAAGTGCTCAAGTAAGTGTGCCATGGAGAAATAACGCTGTTGCTGTCAGCAGTGTGGTAGACTGGGTATGTGTACTGCCGTAGGCTTTTTACTTTGCCGTCACGGGCTTTTGGCTGCTTATCTCTCGGACGTCTCCGTGGCTCTCCCTTTTCCTTACAGGAAGGATCACGCTGAGCAATTGGGCGACAGCAGTGGAGTCAGTCTTGCACCTGGGATTGCCCTGGCGAATGCTGAGACCGCAGCTGGTGCGCAGCACGATGGACGGCATGCTGGAATACAAGTCCTGGCTCGACGACTTGGCCATGGAGCAGCGAAGCCAAGAGGTAGGGACTCACCCCCTTCCATCAAAGCACGATGCAGAGCAGCTCACCAGATCCCCCAGCGTGTGGAACCAGGTATGGTACGAAAGGAGAGTGGATGGTTCCTGTATAATCCAGCATCATACTGAAGTCGATGGAAAAGCTTGCATGAATTCAAGTAGTCCAGAGGCATTCAGTCCATTGTAGAAACATGATGCACGTGAAATCAAAACCTAGAGGTACTTTTGGATGCAGGCTTTTGAGTAGGAAATCTACATTCCATTCTCTGAGTCGCAGTTTCTTAATTACACCCTGGAAAACCAACTCTGTGATGGTTAAAAAATGTAGCCCAAGTCACTGTCTTCTCTGTTAGCCCGGAAAACTCTGTTTGGAAGCGATAGGTTGCTCATGTGCTATAATGCAGAGCTGCGCAGAGGGTCCAGTCATTGCAAAGCTGTTTCATAAGGAACACACGATGCAAAGCGCATTGCTGGCAAACTCTTGAGAGCAGTAAACATTTTTATTTACGGGAAAGTCTGCAGTAACTGCTCAGAGAAAGCAGAGCACTGTCAGAAGGGTAGAAGAAGTGTGACCATGTTGTCTTTCAGCATATCCAGTCGAGCTTGCTGGAAGTCATTTATCGAAACAGATCCAACTTGGAGACCATATTCAGGATCATAGACAGAGATCATTCAGGTAAGCAGCTGTGCAGGAGGTGGTGGTCACTGCATTGTATTCCATTCTACTTTTAGGCTCCCTTTAGTACATACAAAGGCATTTTTACTTAATGGTTTAAGGCTTAGGTCTTTCTCTTCCCTTAGGAGCTTCTGAAATGTCATTGCAAGTTTCCGCAAACATGACGCATTTTGAAGGACTGTGTGCAGTCCAGGTAGAGAATTAATAATTATTTGTTCTGGAGGAGTTCAGCAGAACAAAAATTGTGATGAGAGAAATGACAGTAATGCAGCGTACCTGGGATCTTGAGTGTCGCCTCCTTTCAAGCAGTCATCTCATCTCCACCAAATTACTTTGGGAAAGAGAAAAAACAGTCTTTGCCTTCTTTTGTTTTCCTAAATTGTATTATGTCTCTTTGCTGCTTTAAGTTGTACTTTAGCCAGTGTCCTCCACGCTAGGAAATTTAGTTGCAGCACGTGCAATGTACATGATGATGAGTGATTTCTTGCCTTCCTTTAGGGTGCAGCTGGCAGCAGGGGTGGGACAAGAGATCAGACCTGAGCAGGGGTCCCTTGCTTGCACTCTGAGCAGTGACTGACTGGCAGCAGTGCCCGTGCTGACCTTGCAGTGAGGTAGCTGTGCCTTCCTTCTCCGCAGGTCTCATCTCATTTGAGGAATTCCACCAAACCTGGAAGCTCTTCAGCTCCCACATGAACATTCAACTCACGGATGACGGCATCAACGACTTAGTTCGCAGCATTGATTTCAATAAGGACGGAAACATTGACTTCAACGAGTTCCTAGAAGCGTTCCGCCTTGTCAGACAGTCACAGGAGTGAGAACCTGGTGAGGGTTGCCCCATCCACTGCCTCGACTGTCAGCGAAGCTAGGGGGAACCGCTTCCCACCTCACCGCAGAGCGTGCCTGCAGAAGTGAAGCAGGAAAAGGGAAGGCAGGTACCTGTAGCACTTACTGGTTGAAAACAGCAACCGCCGTAGCCGACAGCTGTGATCCATTTTGGGAAGGCAACAGGTAAAATAGAGAAGCACTTCAATTCAGACCATTTTTAAAAAGGAGCTGTTTTTAGTAAAAATTCCTGCTCAAAGGGAAGATGCACCTTAGTTTATCTTGTCGATGCATGTGATGAAATGTTACAGGTCTATTCAAATGTAGTAAAATGGAAGCAAAGGTATTTTGTGTAGGCAGTGTTTTAACTGGGTAGCAACTGCTAGAGCACAGCTTTCCTTTTAATAAACAGTTTTTTCTAGATTGCTGGTTCTGGGTTGTTCCTGCCTTTTCTAGTTTTTTTAAGTCTGTTAGCAGCAGTGCTATTTCAGCAATACCTACTTCCCCTCTCTTGTGCACGTGCTCTGTAAGTTTGAAGCTACTCCATCTGTACGGTGCAGCAACACTTTGAAAAAAATATCTATCATCTCAAACATGCAAAACAGTCTCTAGAAGGGGAACTTTTTTAGGAAATCTATTGAGACCAGTTCTTTTGCAAAGGCCAGGGTAGTAGATCAAGTGACCCTCTGCTGGAGTGTGGATGGTGCATGTTCAAGGTATTTTCAAAGCATGGTACGACTGCAGCTTCAAAGGGGGCGGGGGGAGCGTGGGGGTGTGTGTACGTGTTTTTGAAGTGTTTGCAAAGAAAAAAACAACAACTTCCTTCTCTCAAACATGCAGCGTAGTCACTGCAGCAGGTGCACAACGGTAGAAGATTCCACTTAGACTGCAACCCTGGCCCTTCAAAAAGAGAATTCTAGCCTCATTCTATTTCTTAGAACAGCCCCTCCTGAAGCCTGCATTGTATAGTTGAGATATTTTATTAATTGGAACCATGCTTCCAAAAATAAACTAATCCTTTTCCCCCTTAAGTAGAGTTCCACATCTGCTTTCTTTAACAGTAATGGAACCATGCTTCCAAAAATACTCTCTCTGATGCCAAGGCTCGAGCATGTTGAGGCAGTATTTATCTTTTTGTACCTTTCAAATATTATGAAATGAAATTTTTCTTTTTTTTGGGGGGGGGGGGGGGGGGGGCAAGAGAACAAAAATATTGTGTGA
>JAVKLA010000007.1:7687081-7701952 GCA_034782735.1 Sagittarius serpentarius
CCCCCCCCCCCCCCCCCCCAAGAGAACAAAATGATTCTGTCATGACCATCTTTGAGTTCTTTCTGCTGTATAAACTCCTACTGCAGAGAATAATGTATTTTTATTTCAGTTCTTTTCAGTGACTCTTGTAATGAGGAAAAAAAAGGCAACCTGAGGGATAGAAAAAGACCCTGTTTCTCCCATTCATATAGTAGCCACCTCCTCTGCAGTACTGGGTAACAGGCAGGATTTACAGCACAAGACCTTCTGCTTTAGTTTGGGGACTGAGGCTGCCAAGCTGGTCTGTGGCATCAGGCTTGATAGCCTGTTACCTGCAGCGTCTGGAGGAGCGTGAAGTGCATTAACGTGGAGTTGTTAGCAGTTTCACTGCTTTGCTGATGTAGCTGAGAAAGAGCCAACACCATGCAAAAGTTATTACAAAGTCAGACTGAATTTATTACTCTCTGCAATTAAAAAAAAGGCAGAAGACAATGTCTAGACATTGTTGTTATTTATGGGACAGCAAAGCTTTGTATAATTCTCATACATAAAGTGATAAAACATCACCTTCAGATCCTTGCAGTCCAAAGGAAGTACAGAAACTGGAAACATGAACTTCCTGCAGCTTGCCCCAGTAAACTACTGGTGCTGCAGAGACCGACATAGTTACGGCAACATACACATCTGTAATGACTTAAATTAGCTGTTTACATAATGATGTTACTTGATTGTTTTGACAAAAACATGGAAGCAGGCTAAGCTTTCCACAAACTAAGTCACAAGTGGAACAGTTCTCTTGGCACTGCAGTTCTAGGACAATGCTGTCGTAAAAAAAGGGGAAAAAAAAAAAATGTACAATAGTACATATAGTTTTATAGTAAAACAGTATCTGAACAGATTCAGTTTTCCTTCTTTTATTAAAGCATATAGAGCTTTATAAAATATAAACCTTCCAAAGGTCAAGTTCAAAAGCTTAGGAGAGGCTTTGCTAATTCTAAAGATAACAGCCAAAATACCATTGCTCCTAGAAGATACATGTTTCATTTTACCTCAACAGTTTTAGCCTTGGAAGGTGAACCACAAACTCAAGTAACGTGTTCTGCGTAAGCCCAGCAGCATCCACCACATCAAGTGAAGACTCCTCCTCTGATGGGAATGCTCTCGTTGAGCCCATGTTCTATAAGTTTGATGTCCTCCAAGTCGTCCTTTATAATGCTAATTAGGTGACTCAGGCCTTCCTGCTGCTGCTTCAGATGCTGTAGACAGTTTAAAAACCAGCATTAGCATAGCTCAACTTCACAGATTTTAAGCAATACTTCTCAAAGGTGCCATGGCTGGTGGCAACTGCATAGAGTGGTTTTGTACAACACTTTGATGCACTGTCACTGAGAACAATAAAAAGGACGTCACCCTTTTACAACAACGTGACATTCTAGATACATCTCCCAAGTTGGTGCGTAGTGGCTTAAATTATGAAGTTCAAAGAGTAGCCCAGCATCCTCCCCAGTAATACTTACTTGCTTGATTTCCCTTAAGAGGTCTGCATCGATGTAATAGCGCTCTTCAGCCCGCACTGCTCCAAAGTGGTTTTGCATCCTTATTTGGGACATGAGCTCGTTCAGTCTGCCCTGGGAAAAGAAACAGGCTTAAATCAAACGCAACTCATTTACAACCATCACAGCTCTGGTGTGTACCACTCCTCGAGTCACCAGGGCAGGAAGCAGCGCCACTCATTCCATTTTTAATTTATTTATTTTTTTTTTTTCGGAAGACATGCAAACAGCAAGCAACTCCAATACTTCTGAGAACTCAAAAATACTTAAATATCTATTAGTCATGCAGCAAAGAGCATGACACAACAACCTAGTAACACGGATGGACTTCTCTTTTGAAAGCTTTCCACAATAAAAATATACGTGTGGTTTCGAATACTTACATTCTTTTGTGAGGAGAAAAACAGACTTGTTGGCAAAGTTCTATTAACTACTCACCTTGAATTGCGTAGGTGCGTTAAGTTCACACTGGATTGTATCTAACTGTACACGAAGCTGCTCTTCATCTGCTTGAATGGCATAACCGCTTTTCCTTTGGATCTCCTGCTTTATTAACACCTACGAAAGAAGCCTTCGAGGTTCAACAGAGAAGACTTTGCCCATCTCCTTCCCCACTAGCCCATCCACATGTCTTTTTGCCCTTCCTCCAGCATGTCTCTCATCACATTTGTTCTGTCATTTAGTCTACTGCTCCGAGACTCCGGGCAGTCCCACAGCTTCTGAGTCAGTCAGAGCGAAGGTTCCCAAAGTAGTAAGACGTACTACGCGCCCGAAACTTTCCCTGACAGCTCTGCCTGGTACGTAAATCAGTACCATTTAGATTAAGTCAGAATTACATTTTCAACACTGGCCATGCACAAGATGGCACAGGTCATGCCGCCCCCTCTCGGTTTGCCTCTGGCACTAGACTGTGGGTCAGAACGAGTTGTTTAGACTATCCATGTTACCTGTAACGTTCTGTGAGAAAGCGCCATCAGTTTCCTTTTGTACTGTGCAATTTTTGCCATAGTTGTCGTCTGGTTTTTCTGCAGCTCACTGATATCTTCTGATATTATCTGCAGAGGAGATGGAGTGAGTCGGAAGTCGTAACAATTTCTGGTAACAGAACACATCAGTCCTGACTTGAAACCGGGAGTTACAAAACAGTACTCAGTCCAGCAACTTAGCATCCTCGCTAAAGATGCTTTCAGAAAGCTTTTTGCTAGGCCTCTACTGTTCTGATTTCTATTTATTTTCACATGCAACTGGCATTTTCAGAGGGCAACAGAAAACTGGGTGCCCAAATTAGAGTCCGTGCCAGTGCAACTCAATTCATCTGGTTTGAATTAGCCTTAACAACACAGCAAGCTTGAACCTGAAAAAGAATGAAAGCCAAAATGCACTGCTCAGTTTTTGGCCAAAAGATATAATTAAGGAATATATTAAGAATTAGTGATAAAGAGTCACAGCCCCATTCATGTGGTTCCAGTTTCAGTTTTCAACACACAGGAAGAGGCTCATTTAATAGCACATCCTTTGTCAACAGCAAGCAGTCATGATAAAGATGAGAAACCTTACGTCTAATCGAGTTTGATGCTGTTTGGTCATCTGATCTTGGACCTTCAGTCTTCTCAACAGTTCCTTGAAACCCACCATGGGCACAGGAATAAGCCTACAAGAATACAAATATTTCTTACAACACGTTTTTATATTAGACATGTGGTATGGATTAATAATTACAAATATAAAGTCACAGATAATCGTGGCCTATTATAAATTCAGATAATACATAAACATATCTTGTTTTGCTAAGTTCTAGAGTCCTCACTATTGCTAACAACCCGTTCCTTTTTCATAAAGAAATCAGCCTAAGTTATCTGTAACCACTGGAGGGTACAAGGGTACATCACTTCCAGCTGCAGGAATAAAGAGGAAAAAACCATAATGGCTGCAAAAAATATGTCACAACAACTAGTCCATGGAATGGAGGACACAACTCAAAGTAATGCAAGTAAGGCTCTTTATCCTGACAGCCCTTAAGCGCCTAAATAGGTCCAGGGATTAGACAGGCATTTCTAGTAATCCTCACTGCTTCAAATGAGATCAGCACTTGACAAAGTTATTCTCTAGTAAGTTTCTTAGGAGTTACCTGAAGGGTACTACACAGTATTACCTATTTCTCCCCTTTCCAAGTCTTTTTGTAATACTCAGGTAGACTATTAAGACTTACTTGTCAGGATCAGGATTATCAACTTTGGCTTGTTCCCATATAATAGGATCAACACCTTAAAAACCAAACAAAAAAACAAACAAACAAAAAAACCAACAAGTTTTTAGTACGGATACAAGTGAATAGAGATATCGTATCTTACAGCTGTTAAGCAGGAAAAATACTAGGAAATACACAAACCCTATAAACTATGCTAATATGAACGACTGCTATACAAATTAAGATTAATTAAACAATGGTAGTTCTTAAAAGTCTTGGTCCTGGACGGCGGCAGTCAGTTCAGTCCAAAAGGCTGTCAAGCGCTTCTACTGGTTTGAAAGCATGGGAAAGGAACAACCCATAGGGGATCAAATAGGACAATCCCTGCTTCAAGGGGAAAAATTCCTTTCATTTCCACTGTATGCTACACTTTGGTCATCTCTCCTTTTCAAGTTGCTTATTGTATAAAAAGAAAATAAAATTAAAAAAATCAGTAATTAAGTGATCAAAATACCAAACCAGTGGGCAAAAATAATCCCAATAGGAATTACCATGGTTCCTAACAGGATTTGTCTAAGGATTTTATCTGTCGACGGAACAGTTGCTTGTTTTGCCACGAACTGCTTCATCAGGTAACTACGCAACATAAAAGCAGTCTAATTGTACATCGACATCATGATGCAAGTCATTACATCCTCCAAACCTTACTGAAAATCAGATCAGTGTATTAAATGCACATACCTAGGTATGCTGTGGGGGGGGCAGGGAAGGACACCACCTATAGGGAAGCAATTGACTTTCTGACCAGAGAGACACATGCCAGAAAGAAGGAGGAAAAAAAAAAAAAAGTGCTGGTAATTTAACAATTTCAGGCCTGCTTAAAGAGGAGACCCAAACAGTCAGCTATCATGAAATTTTTCACTGCACAACAGTCCAGGTCATTCCTCATAAAACCTATTGAAACCTATTGTCTTTATAGCAAACCTCACCTCTCGGGGTGTGACTGCTTCTCTGGAGCTCAGCACCAACACCGCCTCTTGCACATCTTTCTGCTTGATTAGCCGGCCTACAAACCCAGCTTCCTTCTCAGTCATGGAGTAACAAGCTGTGCCCAACCATTGGTACACCCGCCTTTTTGGTTTATTTTTATGGACAAATTGAAGTGATTCATGATGGTTAAAATATATAGTATGGTGTTGTGTGGCATATTACTGGTACATCATATGACTGTCTTTGGGCAGACCACATGGTACTTCAGTGGGAAAAACGGCTGTAATTTAAACCACTACGTCAGTATGTCAGAACTCCTTGGAAACTCTTGTAGCTTTAAAAGACGCTTTCCAGTGGGCCGACACCTGCATTTTTCCCAGAGACCCTAAAAAGCCCCAGCAGAGGCCTAACCGTGCCCCAGCGCAGCCCCAGACCACTTACCGGCAGGAGGGTTCTGCAGGAGCTGTTTGACTTGTGCCGGGGAAAGCTCTGTTCTGGCCATGGAGAGGCTGACCCCCAGCTGCTGCAGGGACGACTTTATGTTGGCTTGTTCAAAGTGGGCGTAGAGGGTCGTTGCAGGAACTCTCCTCGAAGTGCCGTTGGGCGAGCGCTCCACAACGTAAATGATCACTTCTGTCCTGAGCGAGACAAAATGCGTACTGTCAGAAAAAGGTCGGCAGTGTATAGAAACTAACACAATGAAGAACAACCCTAAATCAAAGATACCACTTCTCCCAGCTGACTCTTAACTTCCTTTAGCTAGCTGAGATACAAAGTACCAGTAAGTGCAGGGTTTAACAGAGCAACGCAGAAAGAGAAAAGCTGTAAATACCCTACAAAATTACATTCTCCCCCCCAGCCCTGCCCCAGTTTTAACAACCGTATTAGATGGTGATACTAGTACTACATCAAGAATAAACTAAAACCTTCCGTCTTTAAAACAGAATGAACAAACCGTGGGGAAAGTAAGAAGCAGAAGCGTCAGTGTGCTGAAGTACTTCAGGCAGACTAGCCTGAGGCCCCCAAACAAGTCAAAGCAGACAGCACTCTGACATAACACACGCAGAACAAGCCAGCTCAACTCGCCTTGGAACAGCTTTCCCACCGAAACAAACATTTGCAATATGGAACACCGCAAAGACACTGCTACTACACTCCCCCATGCCCTTCTACCTTACGCATGACCAAGTGAAGAATACCTCACAGTTCCTAAAATACTATTTATCCCACCCTCATGGTTAGCGTCCTCATCTCCAGTTTTTGCTGCTGAGCAGGGCCTGGAGAAGCCTATTTGCTGAACAGAGCTGAGGTTCTCAGCTGTGCACTCCAGCAAAAGCAAGTAACATACACAGGAAAGATACTGGACTTGACACCTTAAGAAGCAGCAACACGAAGGAATGAGAGACACAAAATCCAACTCGGGATGAACAGATCTAAAACCAAGTAGAAAGGCAGACAGAGAAGACTAAGCGCTAACCCTTTATAGCGTGCAATACCGGATTAAAAGGCAAAACTGTGTGAAGTTCACGTACTGGTCATCTGGCATCGTTTTAACACCTTCTACATTGACGGTGAGGGTTTGATTTCCTCCCAGAATTTTGTGTAGTGATTCTACGAGCTGCTGCTGCTGGCTTCGAATATCTACTTCTTTTCTGTTAAAGACCAAGACCACAAGGCCATCTTCATCTTTGTTGTTGGGCATTAAACTGTAACCCACAGCCTGCAAATGAACAAACAAAACCTGGGGATATATTACTTAGCAAAAGCATATCTATGTGGCATCAAGGGGAGGGGCTAAACCCCTCAATTTTTAGAGCAGCTGCTTCAAAATTTAAGTTACAACATATTCAGAGATGCAGAAACATAAAAATCAATTAAAACATTCTCTCACAAGGCCACCAGTAGAGTAGCTTTTGAAACAATCCAGATTTCGACAAAAAGTTCGTAAGTATCCAATCACCATCTCAAAAAAAAAAAAAAAAAAAAAAAAAAAAAAAAAAAAGAAGCTACAGACTGGGAGATGCCAACTCAGCAGGGTCTTTATGCTACATCAGAGCTGTTACCCATCAGGAACATTTTACAAATCTACACTTTTTCTAAGTTGCAAAAGTAAGCAGAAGACCAGACTTCAATACAGAAAAATTACTAGAGTTCCACAAGAGTTTTACAGCATTACATTTCCAGATGTCTGAACAAAAAACAGTTGCTGACATAGCCTAATTGAAAGATAAGCCAGCCATAAACCTTTATGGATTTCTTAGCATTTTCCTACTGTAGGTCTGGACAGTTTGCCTGGCAGTACAAGTCAAAACACTAACACAGACTATTTCTACGAGCTAAGGCATGCATCAAGCAAGCTTCTTACACAAGAATTTGGGACAGCCAGTTTTCCTTGTGTTAGCAAGTGTCAGGCTTTTTTGTACAATTGCTTATCAAATTTAGCGTTATCTTTATCCTTGCTGTGATAAAGCTGTAGTAAGGTTAGATGTTTAATTCAACATCATAATCTAATACAGGACCACTTGCTGCCATCTGTGCTAAGTAACAGCGTGCTTTCCGTTTGAAAAAAACAAAACAAAACAAAACACCAACCCTGTCAGCTCCAGTGTAAACTCCACGTGAGTTCTAAGCAAGATGCAAACTGTTAGCTCATTATAAGCAAAAGAAGAGCAGCAGTTTTCATCTCATCTTGCCCATGAACTGTTGCACCAACATATCACTGGTGACATGTTGGACAGTGGGTGCTTTCTAAGGCCCTGACTGCATGAGGGTGGGTGACTTGCGCCTTTCCCCTTGTGCACGTTCAGCTGAAGAGAGAAATGAGTTGGGGATGTGCCCAAG
This sequence comes from Sagittarius serpentarius, assembly GCA_034782735.1. Classification (NCBI taxonomy): domain Eukaryota; kingdom Metazoa; phylum Chordata; class Aves; order Accipitriformes; family Sagittariidae; genus Sagittarius; species Sagittarius serpentarius. The sequence continues at coordinate 7,694,633 of JAVKLA010000007.1, forward strand.
AGCCTGGTCTTTGTCAGCAGAGGATAATTCCCCGCGATGGTGAGCCTCGCAGAATCAGTCTTCTTCGGTTGGGCTGTCCTGTCACGGAGCACAACAGTGACAGCTAAGGAATCATTCGGGTTGAAGCACACACCTTTCACTTTCATAGCTGTGAAAGAGGCCCACATTGTGGGGAAAGACCTGCCAGTACACGGAAGACCAAATCTCATTATGTGTAAAGTAGTACTAAGACCACACAGACATGACTCCTCCGGTATTTCTGTTTTAAATAAGTAAATCAATCTTTCACGATTTCTTTATGCCATTAAGTATTTTCAAACTATAAACAGATTTTTTTACTTTCTTGTGGTCCTTCAAACGACAGCCCGTATCACATACTTTAGAAGCACACTTTCCCTGGTTAAGAGCTGCATGCTTCTCATTTGTTCTAGCGCTGGAATTGTGTACAAGTGGATTCCCTGAACACCTGTGAAACCCTCTGGGTAATGCTTCATTCTTATCAGGTGTCTGATGTTTACAGAGGCAATAAACCAAACTAGCTTAAGACACTTTGCTCCGATACCTGGGCCACCAACTTCTCCACTATTTTTCTTAGGCATTCGCCACTGCTGGCACACATCGAACTTTTCAGTATTTCACTTAAGGTACGTGAATTCATAATGGCATTAGTAATACTGAAGTCACAGAGACAAAAGTAAATCTACTACGTGGCACTGTCTAACTTGAAAGGAAAACTTCTCCTTTTGGTAAATGGAACGCTAAAGTGACCGGTTTTGCATCACACAACTTACCCTTTGCAATTTTTCAAAGCCCAGAAAACTCTAAAGCCATTTCAGGCAATAGCTTACAAGAAAGTAAGCTTTCAGGTGCATTATCAACAAAATATTCAACATACGGCCTGAAAAGGTAATGCAACAGAAGCCAAGCATTTGTTATGCAGGCCCTCAGCTGCTGCAAAGATTTTCTAAAAGTGTCATGATGTGCATAATCAAAACTAGTCTTAATCAGGTATTAACCTACATTCAGGTTAGAAAGTTTGCACTTCAAAGAATCAGCTCGGGAAAGGAGGTTATCACCATGCCTGACCCAAATCCACTTTCAAGTCTGAAGCTTAGCAAGAAAGTCAGCAGGCGTGAGATTTGCGGAAGATGAAGAGCCACGTATTCTTTGTTGACACCAGAAGAAAGACCTGGAACTGCTGACGATGTAATACAAGGAATGGAGTCGGCTTCAGCACCGGCAAGGATAAAGGCAGAAGAAACCTGAAGGCTGGTGTATTTAAAATGGTGTGCACGGGCCAGGCCATAGAGGGTCTTTCTAATGTAGGCAAAGCAATGAAGAAAGACCCTGAAGTTCTTATTCCAGATGTTAACAGTTTCTTTCAGGTGCGAAGGTCGTTTTAAATACTTTCTCTAATATTGTACCCTAAACAAATACACGTTAAAATGCATTTCCAGAGATCTGCTCCAACTACAGACACCCTAGTCTGAATGCCATCACATGAAAACGTTAGTTTCGTGATCCACACAGGCACTCGTTATCTAGTACCTCAGCAACACCCAGATTTCCAGCGTCTATACGTCTTCAAACCTTTTCATTAGCATGCATCAGAACTGTGTACATTACCCGGAAAAATACTGTTTCAGAATACTCTTGAGAGTAACAAAATCTGATTTAACACTTGTGAGACACTCAGCAAGCAGAGTAACTGCTTCAGAACTGTTTGGAGGCAGTTGAACAATTCCATACCTTAAACCTGCAAAAGGGGTTTTCCTGCGTGAACTCCACTGGAGCGATGTTATTGTTGAAGTAACCTTTGCCTGTTCCCCAGAAGGCCTGAAGCTGGTTCCATTTTGCCAAAATAGCATCTCTCTCATCTCCCAAGAGTGTCGGAGCCGAGAGGGCGCTGGCTGTATTGATGAGCTGGTTCGACTGGGCAGGTGTCTGTGCAGGCTGGCTGAACAAGCCGCTTCCTAATGCTGTGTTGGATGAAGAATAAGAAATGAACTCCTTTACCGATCAAGACAGACTCGCTTGCTATAACGTCCCATCTGTGTATCACTGGTATCATGTCTTTTCACATTTTGAGAAGCAAAATAAATGCACAGGATAAATAAATCGGTATCTCATAACATTTTTGAAAAGTGTCTTTTTACACCCAATCTTCATCAGCAACAGAAGTTCCTGAACGCTGAGTTAGATGAAAATATTTATTATTTTATCTTTAAATGAGATGCCTATATTCACCCATGACATGACCTGGCACCTTCGATATCTAAATCTGAAGGGTAGATTTGATACTATAAATTCAGTGGACTCAGAGCCTGCAGCTGGTCATTATCGAACTCGCATTTAAACTAAACTCAACACTTTTTCTGCCCTTTCTAGTAATGCCATGACTGCCAACATCAATTGTGTAGCTACTCTTTCTACCACTGCCAAACCGAAGAGGTGAATATTGTTGTTGGAAACTCAAGGGTGAAGCTCAGAAACTTGCTTGAGCTCTAGTTTAAGAAAAAGGCAAGGGCTGCAAATGTAGGCATTTCAAAAGCCAAGTTTCTGAGAAGTCTCCATCAATCAAGAGATAAGTGTAACAGCCTCCTTTGGCAATATCCTTCTGTCCCACTACTTGTGCGCCTGTTGCAGTCTTATGCTTTTGTTGCTAAGGAAGGAGGTAAATCGAGAGAAGGCCATACTTACTGGTCTGTTGCTGCTGGGTACCGAAGCCTCCAAAGCCTAGCCCCGTTCCCAACCCACTACCCAAGCCAGTTCCAGTTCCTGTGCCAAAACTAGTGCCAAATCCAAAGCCTTTGTTCTGGGTAGCACCAAAGAGCCCTGGGGAAATAAGCAGAGAACTGTTGAGAAAAAGAGGAGAATAGCACCTGTGCAATCCAAAACATTATTGTGACGGGCCGATGCCCTACAGTTCATTCTAAAGCAAAAACTTTCAGACTTGTACTCTCTTACCACTGGTGCCTGTATTGGTGGGAGCAGAAAAACTAAACGCTGGTCCTGCAGTGGTGGTAGTTGTCCCAAATCCTCCAAACGCACCTAACAAACAAAGTTTGCAAGTAAGGCAGGCGGCACGCTGTGAGCGGCAGCTGTGCATAACGTGACAATAAAGTGCACGCTTCAAGGAGTGTTATGAGATGTTGACAGATGGATGTATTATGTTACAAGCATGTAGTTCACATTGATCATGGGCATCAAGTTCATTGTCTGAGGAAATGGGGGAGAAAACATGAACCAGAAAGCCAATACATCTATGGTGTGTCAAGAATGCAAATAAAAAAGCAGCAGTTAACTAACATCCTGTTCCTCTACCAGGAGAGCACGCTTTCCTTAGTGACAGACACAACTAATAATAGTATTTCTTAGATTTACTCTCAGGAATACTTCTAGTCAATGTTGTTGCTCAGCGTTTAATAAACCATCTGATGTTTTTAAACATTCTTAACCTCTTGAGAGCAAAACCAGAAACAAATCAAGTAAAGCCTGAGGCTAGGGTGGACACAATCACTGCGCTTACATGGGAATGCTGTCACAATTCTTTCTACACACAGGTAAAATCCTACAGGGTCTTTTTTTTTTTTTTTTTTTTTTAACCCTAGTTTCCCTATTATCCTCCCCATTAAATCTCATTTTGAGGTTCAACCACTATCAGAGGAAGATGGATGCAAAAGCAATCAGCCTTCCACAGATTTTCAGGAAAACCAGTCACTGGCTAGCAGGAGGAGACCTAAGTGAGGGCCTGAGCTCTACCATGCCAGAGAAAGCTCCAAGAAAGCCAACTTCCCATTTGCCCCCTTAGACGAGGTGCCCCGATACAGGGCAGCTGTGCCGAGACAGCGCATGAGGCTGCACAAGTGCTGGATGCCACCACACCATCGCTTTGCTACGGTGGTGCCAATGCACCGTTGGCCCAAGGTGCAGCCTGCGGCCTTCTGACTAGCCCTGGAAAACCAAGTTCTCTCCATTTCAAACTGTTTTCACATGTGTTCAAAAGCAGAAAGACGGTCTGCTACAAAGGATTTGTCAAAAAGACAGCGCCACCGCTAACTCACACATCAATAGCAAAAAACCCCCGTCTCTTGAGACCTGCTACGCTTACCGCCCTCTTGTACACATACAAAATAAAAAGCTTAAACCAAAGCTGACATGGATTCGCTTCTAATTTTCATTCAGCAAACATCTTAATGTGAGTGGATATAGGAAGTTGTTCCCTGTAACACTGGCGTTTCAGTCCTACCAATGAGTGAGAAACCCTAGCAGGAGCACCACCAGATGATACTGGTTTTCGGCAGTTTTGTACTCACAGCAAATTTAGTCATCCTTTCTTAAAAAAGGATCTAAGAGTGTAAATTGCTAAACAAAATTAAGCATTCAAGTCCTCTTCCGGAGTAGTTCAAATTCAGCTAAAGAAATACAGCCCAATAGCGTTCATACCAAATAAAAACAAAACCAGATCCCTCGAGTGCACAAAACAGGCAAGAGTACACTAACAGAGGGAGCAATGACACTGTGGAATGAATATAATTCCTATACGAGCAGCGGCAACGAGACCCCACAGGCTAATTCTACATGAGTAAAAGCATTAGAAATCCACGCAGTTAAGTATTTTTATATGAAATGGAAAAGATTTAACTTGAAATTATATCAGCTGATCACTCAGAACTGATGGATCTACGTAGGGCCGTGAACAGTTTTCTTAATCAATACCCAGCGCACACATCACGCACAAGATCCTCCCAGAAGCGTAGAGAATCTCTTAAGGAGAGCCCGGGGTGTGTGCTATTTCAGGGTGCAGAACGGCATTTAGGAAACGGAGATCACAGCGAGGGCTGGTCATTTTGTGCTGATCGTATAAAATTTGTTTCTCCACAGAAACTACTGAGGTGTAGTGCATTCATGACAGCCAACGGAAGGCCAATGAGGAGACACAGGGGAAGATGAAAAACATGACCGCAGTAGTCCAAGAATCTCATGTCAGGAATCGTGGCGTTAGGGACCAGCTCTGCAATTGTTCGTGATTGCCTGGATCTGAACGGAGATGTTGCTGTTTTGCTAGGTAATCGAGGCTCAGTTCTAGAGCGGGTCAGACCATTAGGTTACCACAATGCTTTCCATTTCAGAGACTGAGCATTTGGTACACGGTTATTTTTCCTCCACAGCTATTTCTTGAGAATTTAATAGGCAAAAACCCCTACAAGCCTGTGGCTCTCAAACCCATTCCACTTTCAGAGCTTTTACCTCCAGTCTTCACTGGATATGAAGATTAGTACTAAACACAGATTCTCAGTTAGGAATGTAATTCTTGGACCCCTGCTATTAACATTTATTACAGAACAAGTATTTATGCATTATCTACCTGCACTTGCCAGACTGTTACCAAAATTGAATGGTGGAGTTGAGGTAGTGGAAACACCGAAATTCCCAATATTAAAATTCACTGCAGGATTAGCAGTTAATCCGAAACCCCCAAAATTAAACCCACTGGCAGTGGAGTTTGTAGTTTCAAGCCCACCAAATCCTGACAAGCGGGAAGCAGAAAAAGAGCAAGGTAACATTAGTTCTAAGTAAAAGGTAGGTTCAGGAAAGAAAAGCTAAAATATTTTTCCATCACCACAGACAAGACAGGCATAGTTAAAAACAAGAGTAAGGTATTAACTGGCATTAACCATTATTTATTGAACACAAGGAGGACAGTTCAGAGCTTTCTGTTCAACCCACTCTCCCCACATCACTACTGTGAGCATCTTATTTTTCACCTATACTGTATATAAAGCAGCTAAGACTTTCCCATCTTATTTCAAAGCTATACATGAAAATATCCACGTAATTCAACATTCTCATTAAGAGTAATTTTTAACCACCAAAGATTGCTCGATACAGCTGCATCTGTACTAATGTAACTGACAGTAGCATAATTATTTCATAAGCTATCAGGAAAGCAAGAATAAATTATCTTCATGCTAATACCATACCCATATAAGAGCAACGATAGCAGAATAACCACAAAATACAACTCCAGCAGCTGAGGCAGCATGCGTGCCTCGAATACTCCAGGGCGGACCTCCTCAAATTACGTTCTGAAAATGTCTGCTTCAGCGCTTGCTGGCGACTTACCTGATACGCCAGGTTTTTCAGCGCTACGAAAAACGGTAATACAGCAGCTCCCCGATTCCCTCCCCAGGAGTAGCTGAGAAGAGTTTCATAGCAGACAGACAGACAGACAATGGGAAGTCCTGGGGTGTGATCCCAGCGTTCCCTCTAACGCTGGTCTGTGAGCACAATAAACCTTGCAACAGCGTACAAGCAGTACAAAATAATCTTTTACTTAAGATGGAGCCAGAAAATCTGTGTCTAAACTAGCCAGAGTCAGAGCGAAAGACCACACAGTACAGCCCAGGCTAACTGCAGTGAAGATGAGCCCTGCCCAAAGGACTTACTCGGAGTGTCTACTCTAAAAGCCAACAAAGAATTATTTTACTACGTGAGAGTAAGGAAGGCTCTGGCTTACGTTTCACCATAACTGACAGTCAATTGACAGCAGCAAAACAATAAGAGGAAAAAAAGTCTTTCTTCCTTTACAAGTTAAGCACTATTTTTCACACTGCTCTGAAATTAACTTCCAAGAGCATCTCGTCTAAACAGGAACATTAGTGCAATCAAAAGCGATGATCCGAGTGACCTGGCAGCATTAACCAGGCGCCACTGTGCATCACCACATCACAAGCACCCTCAGAGCAACCGACTCTTCTTTCGGCAGGACCAAGCCCTGGACGCCTCCCGACACCGACCTGCCACCACTGGGCGGGAGCTGTTCACGCGGAAGCAAGGAAAAAAAAAATAACAAAAAAAACCCCAACAAAACCCGGCTGGTACGGTGGGGACAGCGTTTGACCGAAGGCGGGCGGGAGAAAACAGCGGGGGAGCTCGCCTCTCACCGGTTCCGCCGAGAACAGGCGAGAAGAGACGGCCGCGGCCACGGCAACACCCGGCCCCGCCAAAGCCCCGCCGAGGATAGCTCCGCACGGCCATGCCCGCCGCGCTCCGGACTCGGTGGAGACCGGTGGGGACCGGGCTGCCCGCCACCGCGGAGGGGCTGCGGATCGCGCTGAGGTGGCGGGGCGGGGGGTGGGGACGCGCGCACCGGCCGCCGCTGAGGGACCCGGGGGTCTCATTGGTGGGGGGGCACGCGCGCACCGGCCGCCGCTGAGGGACCCGGGGGTCTCACTGGTGGGGGGGGGCACGCGCGCCCAGGACGGTTGGAGCTCGGCTACCGCGCCGGCCGCGTCGTGAGGAGAGAAAAAGGCTCCG
>JAVKLA010000007.1:7702052-7746179 GCA_034782735.1 Sagittarius serpentarius
AAAAGGCTCCGCGCCCCGCACGGCTCCTGCTGCCGCCGCCCGCGACCCTCCGCGCTCACCGGTCGGGTTGGCGGCACCGGCGCCCGCCGTCGCCCCGAAGTTGAAGGCCATGAGCTGCTCGTTGGTGGGACCGCGGGAAGCGCGTGCAGCCCCGGCGGGTCCGACCAGAAACAAACCTCCGCCGTTTCCGGCCGCTGCCGCTAAGCGCTTCCGGGTGACGCGGACGCCAGGTGACAGCCGCGGGCTGTACCACTACGCCCGGCTGGGGGGGTGGGGTGTGTGGCCGGGGGCGGGACACAGGACACACGGACGCCCACGGGGAACAGTTCAAAAAAGGGCTAAGAAACCTAAGCAGATCCTCCCCTTGTATCAGGAGGAGAAAGTGCCCTGCTTTCGGTTTAATGGAGATTTAAGAAAATCTCCCGGGGGAAAAATAGTGTGAGAAACAGGCGGTGGAGCGGAGGTATTGCAGCGATTCAGCAAGGAAAGTAAAAGCGCAGCTTCAAGTGCTGCATCACGTTAGAGAAACGCACACAAACAGCAACGCTGAGGCAGAAAGCCAAAAAGCTTCAGGAAGAGAACAGCCCTGAAGGGCGAAGTCCCAGGCAGGGGTACAGGGCCACCGCACCCCCGTTCCAAGGGAGCCGGGGCAGGCAGACGCCGGAGCCGAGCTCTGTCAGGACAGCAGTGCAGCTCCTTCAACTGGAGGCACGACAGAGACTCGTCAACCCCCAACAAAAAAAAAGGTATATGGACTCAAGAAAGAGATCTGCACGGCAGTACCGTGCTGACTGCAGTCCCCACGCAGCCCGGGGTCTCTCCGCGCTCGCAGCGTCCCTGGCTGAAGAAGACCCCTTTCTTATTGGGGAGCTGCCTTACAACAGAATCAGCAGTTTTCCCTTGCCCCCTTCTTGGCGCCGTTAATTTGGGGTCAGTCTTTCCCCACTGCACGACTTGGCAGGCAGCTAGGAAAAAAAATCCACTAGACTCTCGCTACGCGAGAGGTTCCTCCCAGCCATCGGCCAGGGAAGCACAAAAGCACTGAGGCGCCTGTAACTGCCAACACCACATCTGGCATCCAGAACGTGGCAAAAAGAGCAGCATCTGGGTAAAAGCAGAGCACAGGAAGTTCCCAAAGTGTTTTCATACAGTGTTACTTTCAGCCTGGCCGCCCAGAAAGCAACATTCTCGGGAGGGAGGGTTGGGCCACAGAGAGAAGAGGTGACAGTTTGAGCCCACGATGTCAAACGGAGTGGTTGCTCCTTGGAGACGACTGGCTGCAGTTAGTTGTGAGGAGTTTCTCGTTCCCTGGGCGTAGGCTTCCAGTTCTCAAGGTAACAGGCAGGCAAATGTCCTGCCGGAGTCGTCCTCCTCGGCCGAGGTTCAAGGTATCAACTCCGACCTTCTGCTGAGGCAAATGCATGGAAGAGGCAAAGCTGCAACTGCCGTACTGTCGGGACCCTAGGCTGTGCTTTTAGCTAATACAGATAATAAATAATGGCAGTCACCATGAAATGTCCCGGTTGGAACTGGCTCCAGGTGAACAAAACTGTTGAACAAACCATCAGCTAGGGAAAAAAAAACCAAACCAAAACAATGCAAAAAACAGTGCCTCTATTCAGAAGACAATAATACATTTTTAAAATACGTTTCACTATCTAGACCTAATGGAAATACTTCTCAATGAGAATATTCTTTTAATTGGGGGGAAAAATACTTTTGTAATTTGTAAAACGAGTTTCTGCTTGACAAGTAAAAAAAGGGTGATGACTTCTCAAGGCCCTATACATACCTTAATATGGAGGTGTGCTTTTATCCTAAACAGTAAAATGTAACTGCCGAGTCTGCATTCACATTAAACCACACAGCTGATAACTGTGACACAAATACCAGAGAAAAAAAGAACACCATTTCTGTACCCTCCACCATCAAGAACAATGTTGTGTTGTCTTTTGGTTTTCAAGTTGAAGGAAAAACCCAAAACCTCAAGGATAAATGCATTGCTAACATGCAGTGGGATCCTGTGCAGAGTTAGAACAGTTAAGAGGTCTGTACGGAAAAGCATTTCACTCAAGTGTTTTGCATTAGTTGTACAAATCCGTTTTGTGAAAGGACCAACAACATTAATAATAAATAGTCAGTGCATACTGGTAACAAGTAGCGCGCAACACTTTACAGAAAAGACAATACTAGGCCTACAGCAAAATTGTCCGTTGTTCCTGGGCGATACAGGAGCCTGCTCTGTTTCTAGAAGGGTACTTCGCAGCCCACACTCCTAAGGCCTTTTGCAAATTTTACCCGTGTCATTTCTGTAATGAATCAGGCCATTTTATTTTTCGCTGATATAGTGGTTATGATCGTCTATGGCTGTCAGTGCAGGTACAAAGAGAGTGCGGGGTTGAAAAAAGCAGGATCTCAAGTAGTTTTAAAATGTAGTTTTAAAGTTGCAACTTAGCTGGTAAGAAAAGTCTCCTCCCTTGATGACAGTGCAGATTCTCTTCCATCTCTATACCACAAAAAGTTATAAGTGACACGATCGTTTCTCCACAGTGGACAACACTGGGTAGTGGTAGTTGGTATTAGGTCAGCTCTACTAGCATATTCTCCAAGCTCACATGTTAAAGAAAATCTACTAAGACGTTCGGATGAGTGGGGACCTTTCATCTTCAGTACTCTGAAAGAAAAAAAATCGCAACACAGCAAAGTTCAATGTGGCATATTAGAGAGCTTCCACGGCGGGGACTCCAAACAGGAAAGGAAAAAGCTCTTGGCTCCTACTTCTAAGTACAATTTCCCGTAACAGAACCAGCACTGCACGAAAAAAGCGCCACAGGGTGGAGGGCAGGTTGGGCAGGCACCTGGGGCTCACTGTAGCACCTTACAGATGACGGCTGGCCATAACCACCCGGGTGGGAGGGGGAAGCATAAGGAGAGCTATAACTAGCTGAATTACTTTTGTTCGCTTGCAGGAAAAGCAACAAAAGCAATGTCGAGAAAACATGGAATTTAGGTGACCCTTTGTCATTTTAATCCCTGTGCAGCGTTCCGGAACACGGAAGAGAGCTGGTATGAAGCTACACACGCAGGGTGGGGCAGGAGTGCCTGGGACAGGGGCCTCAGGCAATGGGACAGTTTTGACTCTCTGGCTGAGCCTGCCAGTGACACAGGCAGGGTCAAAAGCTCCAAGGAAAAAGCACCAGTCTCTCTTGTGAAGTACAGTCCTGAGAGCATCTCCTCACGAAACGCTTCCTGGGTACCCAGAGAGAAAATCAAGAATGAAGCCAAGAGAGCCAAAGGTCAGCTGCTCAAAGCCACCGCTCGAGGCAAGGAGGCTGCAGACCTCACCGCCAAAGTGCCGCCACCGCTGCCACTACCATCACATCTCCAGTCCCACCGGAGATGTGATGGTAGCGGGTCCCACCGACCCAGATGGGTCCCACTGACTAAGACAAGGCATGCGCACGGTGCGGCTGGGTGCTCTGGAGGGAGGCGTGAGGGCGCTTTCTCACGCTGTTAGAAAGTATTTAGGAAACATCATACAAGCAAGGCCACACTCAGACCACAGCAACTACAAGGAGAAAACAGCCTACTAGAGTACCCAGTCTATTTCTCTAACCAAAGGGTCCACAGTTCGTCTCATCTGAACCCGACTGCCTTGCCTATCAGGGTGAAATTTTGGCACCAGCTTTCAACGTGACTAGCGACCTCAAGGCCAGCAAGTCATTCTGTGACAGAACTTTTCATAAATAGGCGTAGAAACTAGTACTGTCTGCATAAAACTTCTGCATGCTGTTGTCTGTAAAACTCATCTGTTCTTTGGTCATAAATTTGCATTATGATTCTGAAAAATAATCAACAGGCACAATGCAACTGTTTGTACTGAGAACACTGTCAGATTGTCGCTGACTGAACGTGTCCATCACATATGGTGGACTTTTGCATCTTATCCTTCAGGGTCCTCTAGACAGGCTGATTTTTTTTTTTTTTTTACTACTGTTGGCAAGGGATTTACGCACAGAAGATAGGACCTGCCTTACCGTGTTTCTTATATTAGCTCCTTTCTTTTGCTTTGGTGCATTTATTCTGAGTCTAATAAAACTTCCCCTCCCTAGAAAGGTCATTTTAAACAAAAACAACATATGAAAATGTTTGTGTGCAGAAAGACACTGAACAGGTAAAATCAGCAAAAAGAAAATCAAATACAGGCAGATGTATAGTAAGCAAGGTCAAGTTCAAGCACTGCTTACCTCTTCGCTTACTCCCCGGGACCTGCACACGAGCACAATAAAAACAATCCCAAAAACAATTCCTAGAGCCATGATTACGAAGGGGATTCCTGTAACAACACTGGCTTCCAGCAGGACGTGCTTGAGTTTCCTGGCAGATACTTCATCAATCAGAACACTCTGGAGCAGAGAGAAATGAGGAGGAAAAAAAAATAATTTATTTCTGTTCTTCCTTTATATTAGACTGCTTTACTTTTGTGAGGGGTAGGGAAACAACACTCCCACAGCTCTCCACCTCTGCTTCATTGCTTCTTGATATACTTTTCCTCTAAGAATTCTTAGCTCTCATTGCATGGCCAGAAGGATCATCTAGTCGGCATTTCAAAATAAAGCAGTGATTTTTAACTCTCGGTTTAGGAATGGAATAATACAGGCCTGGAATAAAGGTGTGCATCATTTAAACTAGTCCCCTAGCGTCTTCCCTGAATCCAAGTAATTCAGTGATCCAACTACAGCAAAGGAATATTCGCAAAAGATGACTCAGAAAGAGATGTGATCTTGTGAACTCCCGCCTCCTCATCTGAGCAGCCCTTTTCCTCATGGCCAATACCTCTGAAATTAAAAGGACTGTCTGACTGAGAGTGTTTTGCAGGGCTGAACTTACTACTATGGTCAACAAGCAGCAGAAGGATGTTAGTTAAGAAACAGCAACAGCTTCCCGCCTATCACCGTATAAAACAAAACCAGCATTTTCTTTCCTGGTTAGCTCAAAGACAGTATTTTTGCAAGCATAAACATACCACAATGCTGCAAAGAAATAGCAAAAATATTTACCTCGTTTATATACATCACTGGGAAAATTAGCGTTCGGATGTTGCCTGTTTCACTGTGTAAAAAAAAAAACAATAAAAAATTATGGTTTTGCAACTTTTCAACTCGAGGGTTCTGAAGATGGATTATAATAGAATAATGAACGCAGAAACGGTCCCTAAAAAACCTCTAGGCTGTTCCTTTTTATTGTTGATTTTCACCTCCCTACTGGAGCAGAACCATCTCAATCTCCAAGATGAGTAACAAATTCTGTTTTGGGAGCAATGGCATATTTTGGGACTCGGTGGGGAGAGAAAGAGAGGGATCCATAAGAGGCTCATTAATAACTGACTGAATGACAGATTTGTGCCAGTCAGCAGGAATGCTAAGTTAAGCTGATGTTGAAGGTTACTCATATTTGTAAAACACAGAAACTATTGTCCAAGCAACATGCGCAGAGCAGCAACCCCCCCCCCCCCGACATTTGGCACAGATGAAATAACAGCTTACTCTTAAGCTGTGTTAATGTAACAGCTCCTCGGCACTAGAAAAAACAAGGTGGTGCTATTCTGAAGAAACATCACCGACTTTCCCAAGAGGACTGGGCAGATAAAATACTTCTTTTTTTAGTTATAATATATAGCAAAGCTGTGCCAATAAACATCAGCTCAGAAGCTGAGCGGGAAGAATAGGTATCACACGGCATTGGTGACAAGTAAATCAACATGTCAGAAAGATGCAAGACGAAGGGAATGGTATTTCTGCATAACTGAGCTGCAGTTTGGGGACAACCCCCTCAAACTGGAACACCCAGAAAACCAGGCAGAATCCACTTGCAACAAAGAAGAAATGGGGCATTTTACACACACGTTACTTGGGACTGTACACCATTCCCATTTGCAGGGTTGTACAGACTGCCAAAGTTGCAGGACAAAGATTTCTCTTTATCGTATCAATGCCGTCACAGGCAAGGTACTTCCCTCCAGCTGATCAAATGAGCCCTCCCTCCTGAGTTTTAGACAGGACTTGCCTACGGTTGTGAGACACACCACTCGGTCTACTTTTTGTGCTTGTCGGGGAAAGGCACGGGCAGCCCTGTCTGGGGTCATGCCTTCACATTTGGTTTTCGTGTGACCACCGCTGAGGAATGATGGTAACTCCAGTATTTTTGTCTCCTAAGAGCTGCAAAGAGTAGGACGGCATGTGCCCACTGCCGTGAGTAGCCGCTCTCCGAGTTCTAGCTGCTCTCCACTGTGGCAGGCCCTCCGTCTGAGCAAACCAGCCAGTGTGGTATGACTGATGCCACCACAAGCATCAGATGGAACATCTTACTTTTCCTGAATACTGTCTTTACTCTGCAGATGGAACTGCAAAATCTGCTCGATCTTTGAGAAGAGAGGATACTGCCACTTGTAACTGAGATTTGACTGGATTCCTCTCTCTCTTTTACTTGCTCTCTCCAACCAATATTCCATCTGAACACTGCAGACAAATCCATTCTGAGTATCAAATCAGACCTGAGATATCCACCCCACAGCAGAGAACACTTACAAAAATTCAGGTAATTTTCTGACGTGAACATTGATCTGCATCCGCTTGGCTGCTTGCAGGACAAGCCCTGTCAGCTGGGGAAGAAAAGAAATCAGAGTGTCAGAAAAAAAGAAGAAAAAGAGCAAACGTGAAATAATAGCCACTGGGAGAATACAACCTAATATTTATGCTGGTGTGGACCTGACAAGGCAAGACAAGACCCACTTAGGGTTATTATTTATTTCCCTTCACCAAGACACTCTTGTAACTCATATATCTACATTCCAGTCTGCCTCTTAATTAAGGCGACGTGAAGAGGCTGCAACACAGATAAGGGTGCCATCGTGCTGTGCTGTGCAAACTTACACTTAGGCTACAGAAAGATCCCCTTCCTTCCAGACCCAGCTGTACTTTTGGAAAAGGCTACCACCTACAGCTGTTTGTTCTGGTTTCTGAGTACTGTTGCGGAGACTCTGCAATCTCAGCCACAAGACAAGCCTTTCTTTCTGCAGGGTGACACACAGATACTGACCACAGTCAACGGCAGCGTACGGCCACCGAGATAATGAGCGTGAAACACTTCTCACAGTAATGCCACCACTACAGTGAGAGTTGCAATTGGATGCACAGGAATCTTTTCCTCATTCAAGCAGCAAAACTTAGACTGGAGAGTGAGTGGGAGGGGGGAGGCGCTGAGCTCATTTTATGGTAGTATAAAAAAGCTGGCTAACTACAAGCAGGGTAACAGGAAGAACCTGGCACCAAACCAGATACCAAGCAGCATCTGCACTAGACCTTAAGAGAGGAACTATGCAATTTCCTCCTGCTTTAGCTACACATAACAGCTTGATGAGTCAGAGTACTCTGTTTCTGTAAAGGAGGCAGGTCATGGTTTTGCTCCTTCCCTTGACCTACATTCCGGATGTGTGGATGTAGAGATCAGTGGTGTACTGGTTTTAGCTGGGATAGATTTAATTATCTTCATAGTAGCCGGTATCAGGCTATGTTTTGGAATTGTAACGAAAACAGCGCTGATAACACACGCATGTTTTAGTTACTGCTGAACAGTGCTTACACAGCCTTAAGGCCTTTTCTGTTTCTCACGCTGCCCTGCCAGTGAGTAGGCTGGGGGTGGGCAAGAAGCTGGGAGGAGACACAGACAAGACAGCTGACCCAAACCAGCCAAAGGGATATCCCATACCTTATGACATCATGCTCAGCGATGAAAAACTGTCGGGGGAAGTTTGCCAGGGCTGCTGTTGCTTTAGGACTGCCCGGTGGTGATCAACTGGGATTTTTTTGCATCACTCATTTTTCTTGGTTTTGTTTCTCTCTCTTTTTTTTTTTTTAAACTTACCGAAGCGTCTTTATCTCAACCTGAGTTTTCTCACTTTTATACTTCTGATTATCTCCCAAATCCTGCTTGGGGGGGAAGTGAGTGAGCAGCTGTGTAGTGCTTAGCTGCCTACCGAGGTTAAACCACAAGTATAAAACCAGAGACCATCAGCTACAAGCTGCCTTTATTTTTGACATTTCATGGTGAGAATACCAACAGCTCTGTAAACTTCCATGAAAGACGTAATCACCACGCTTCTGCATCTCTCTGCTCATGACTCCATGCTATCTAAACTGAGTCCAACATCCACTGAACCTTTACCGATTTGCTCTCCTGGTCCACATGCCTAGCTTCTTCAACTTGGAGAAAACACAGTCAAGATAATACTCAAATGGTTGGGATGGCAGGGCGAACAGGAAAAGTAGCCTCATCTGCTTCTAAGAAATATTTTATCCCCTTCATCTCATCATTACCAGCCCGATGGCATCTCTAATTGCACAGGCACAATGGGAGAAGAAGTTTAATTCTCGCTCTCCAGCAACATTTGCTCTATACAAGCAAATACAAATAGATTAGTTCGACATAAACTAGTACAGCTTCCTTGAGGTCAATGGGACTAAGTCAATAGACACCATCCAAAAAGGTGACCTAAACGCACGTGCTTGGATTCACCTATATAACCCGTTAAAAAAGGCTGCACTTACAGGATTGATGTCCAGAAATGTCTCATGATACTCCTTTATTGGGTGCATGCCCTCTATGTCCTCTATAAACTTTTGATCTGCTTGGTAAAAATGTGGAGCTGATAGAAATATCGGAGCACCTGGAACGTGAAAACACAGAAAGTCACCGCCTAAAAACGGCAGAGCTGGACGCGAGGAAGTCTCTGAGGACCTCAAAACTCTTCCCACTGTGCCGTTTACAGTGAAAGGAAAAGTCCATTCTGGAGCTACCGAATCAACACTGACTCCCTGTCTTCAGAACAAGCCAAATTTTCTCTTGTGCAGCACCAGCACAGCTTCATGTCTCAAGCTTGCATGCTGGTCTTTTGCACTGTTTTCATTCACCTACTCAGATGTGACAGCTACCTGGAATAGAGCAGAGGATAAATGCCCAAGCTGTTCAGTACGGATCCTGGTACTTCCTTCCGATTCCTTGATTTAAATCATTGCTGCAGCAGACAGCATCTCACAGGAACATCCCCTCAGATCACCACTGCAATTTTACAACCAACCGATCGCTTGTCGGTGACCAGTTTCACTGAGCACAGTCATATCCCTACAGGCCTCACCAAACTGTCCCCATGTATTTCAGACAGAAAGGAGAAACATGTTGCTCACTGACGTCCTTCCAGTCTGCTTCCACCGCCTGGTAACATACCTTGCTTGCAGATGCTGACGTTGAGGACACCAGTGCCAGGGCAGTTTCCCGGTGGCACACAGAATCCAGCATTGTCTGGGTTAACCGTCGTGTTGGCAAATACCATAGCAGAGGGCACAAAGCGGTAGGCTGGGATGCCTGCGACAGTTCCTGAGCTGTCGTACACCAGGTAAAAAGATCTGCAAGGAAGAAAAGCGAGACCCAGATTTGTTAGTCTTGAGCACACACTGACACCTGCTGCAGATGTCTCTTTGCTGATGCCTGTGTTTCAACTTAAGTTTACAGTAAGCTAGAGGTTTGGCTTAAGCCCACTCCAACTATCTTCTATATTGAATTTAATAGGTTTTTGATCAGCACATATACATCTGGTCATTCTGCTGCTGCACAAAACAGACGATCCTGCGCCAGCTGTGCTGCTCCAGGGACAATGACACCTGCCTTCAGCAATTCAGGGTCTCACTCTGGTCCCCGTGTTGCTACGGCATGTTGTATGAGACAATGCTGGTACACGCTACTGAGAGGGACAAGGAAAGGAACACCGTCGTGGAAGACAGAACCATTTGGCAGGTCCTGAATTTGGTGTAACAGATATCTGTATTGATTTAAATAGAGAATTTCAGACCAGTTTGGTTCTTCACATCAGGGAAATGGGCAAGGGAGGAGACAAGGTGGAACCTAAGGAAGAAAACACCAGGATTTTCTGCATCTTGTTGCATTTCAAGGAGCATGATGTCAAGTCTTGAATCTCTGAAGAGGGCAATCTGGGTTCTCTAAAAAAGCAGGGCACAGAGGAAGATTTTGGAAGAAGGAAGCTTCAGGCAAGGTTCATATTAATCCTTCCATTCCCCTCATTACTAGCCTTGCAAGGCAGTCCAGTCTGTCTTTCCAGTCATCTTCCAAATTTTCACTTTATCTTTATTTCGAAGGAGCACATCCTTAACTTGATGCAGATGGGGGTTTCTTTGGTGTTACTCTCTCATCCTCCATACCATGAATAAATGCAGAACTCTCATACCTCTAAATAAAACCACGTGAAGAAAAACACCAGCCTAACATGAAATCTCAAAAGGAATGGATGTAAATGCTCTGCTTTGAAGTCTGAGCAACATTTTCTTCTCCTTACCTGCAGAAATCAGAAGAAAAGATATAAATGTTCTCATCTTTGCTTATCAGCGGGTGAAAGGATGTCCCATCTGTTCCATTGATCATGTTACACGTCTCTGTTGTCCACCAGCTCAGTGACCTGAAAAGAACGAAGCAAACAGCGTAAGGGTTAAAAGATCTTTGAGCAGTCGTCAGGCGATGCCAGCTCACCATCTAAGCAAACGAGAATCAGACCTGTACAGTGCTACGTCCTCTTGCCTCAGCCCCCCTAGCAAAAAAGGGGATTAAAATGGGTTTAAATTGCACCCATAGTTTCTTTAAACTGCCGCCAGGCAAGCAAGAATACACCTGCAAGAGTTGCTCCTAGATATGTCATGGCTGGCAGAGGTTTTGTTTGAAGGAAGACGGATGCTTTAGGTAGTCTGCCTTCGTCTTCTTGGTAACACGCGCCGCCCGCTGAAGCAGTGTTAGATACCCAGGCACAAGACGTCCCAGCCTTGGCTCTGGGTACAGAGCAGCAAGGAAGGGTGGTGTGTGGGAACACTGGCTGTGTGGATGTGGGAATACTGTCCTCACAGGTAGCTGGGATGGGTGCCCTAGAGGAGGGACTGGAGAGAGGGTCACCTCTGCCAAGGGGCAGTCGGGGGTTCAGAGGTGGGTACTCAGAGCAGTCTGCTCTCGAAGGGCGGGGGCTGTCTTCCTTTCACAGTTATATGACACATACCAAAATACTGGGGGGCTGGTCTGAAGCTACAGCTGCTAAGAGCTACCGCCATCCTCAGAATAAAAGGACCCTTTTTTTTGTAAACACTGCTTACGTTCATCCAAAATGTGAAAAGGGGCAGATTTTGAGAGAGGCCACACCACACTGGAAAACTTACTCTTTTCCTTTCCATTCCACAATCCTTGAGAAGTTCAGGTAGTTCGTTTCCCCACTTAGGAAAACATATTCTCCATCATCGGTCCCATTCATCTGCAAACAGATACATGAGTTTTTAATCACTCCACTCATTCTGTAACACCTGGTTGGTAACTACAACAGGGTGGCAGGAGTTTAAGCTGTCATCACTTCCAATCCACCCTCGGAATGATGGACTCCCCCTGAGGTAAATGCAATTCGTGAAACTCCACCTTGAATATAAATGAGGTGGAAGTGACCGGGCTAGATTCTTACACCTCCCAAGTGAAGGAACTGTAACACTAGGTTAACACCTTTTTCCCTTTGAAATTTGCCACTGAAAAAACAGCCCTTAGCAAAAAAATAAACCCACAGAAAATAACCTGGGCAATGCAGCTGATCTCCAGGAAACAAGGAGTCCCCACAGCCCAAAATGACGTGCAACCAGAAGCACTGTGGAAGCCAATAACGGCTCCAGCACAGAAATAACATGCAATTTCAATCAATTACTAAGGAAATAAACCGGTCAGGAAATTTTTCTAGTAGTCTGCACAACCGGCCCTGTAGCAGCTACAGGACAGACGGTTCCAGCCGGATGATTAAAGAAGACTGGATAAAGAGTAGAAAGAGAATAAATACTGTTAAGATTAAGCTCAGACATTAACAGATCAAACTAGAATTCAAGGACAACAGATTTCGTAGAGTTCTGTGTATGTCTGAGAAAGAATGACCAGTACAGGGGGGAGGACCAGTACACCTCTTGAGGAATGTGTGAGAAAGAATGTGAAAAACAGGTTGGGAATCTTGTCTAGAGAAAACAATGTGGAATAAACATAATTAACATGTCAAGATAATAGACAGTGCTAGGTTGTTGTATCTTAGAAATAGAATAGCGAGATTAAGCTCAAGACTTCAAAGAAACACCTGTGTAAATAATTATCTCCTAAAAAGGTATAAAAGTAGAAGTTTTCTGTAATAAAGCGGAATCGTTGAGCACTACCTCAGAGACCAGTATTTCTTTCAGCCGCGGCACGGCCCCACAAAGCCCATGTTATTCAAGCGAGCACAGGCAAGAGCGGAGTGGTTTACAGCCACCCTGGGAAAGCTTATCCATACCTGAGAAAGGGAAGTCAGATCAAACACTCACAGCTGTGCTACCAGCCAGTGCCTAGATACAGCCAAACTGAAGAGGGAACATCCTTTTGCTATCCCTGCAGCCCACCTCCTGGCCTCAGTCCAGGCACATCCTTCTCAACTGGCTGGCGATGTCAGCCCAAACTCTGTAGGAGTGACACCATTCCCCATCAAAAGCGCCAGAAAGTCTTGCATACCAGTTACCTTACTAAAGAAACCAAATACTGGATCGATCTCAGGATGCAAAAGATGAATGGTTGACAGGAGCCTGTCTTTGTAGCCCCACAGTAATTCATGAACGGTGTGAACTGTAAACAGGGATTCTTGGTACAGAAGCAGCAGCACCTCTGTGGCAAACTGAAGAGGGGTTGACCTGGTCCACTCCATTGCAGTCTGCCAGGGGATTGGAATAAGGGAGCAATGGTCAGATTCACTGTAAAATAAGTAATACCAGCTGCATACAAGCACAGACACAGAGACACATTTCAGCATTGCGCACGTTCCAGCTGTATTTTCAGTTTCACTGTTTCCACTCTTGGCAAGTAATGTGCTGGCTAACAGGTTCCTCAGCTTTTCTCCCACAGGGTTGTGCTCCTCCAGATTCCCGTTCAGCCTGGCGCTGGCACACAACCAGCTCTGTTCCATGCCATTAACCGCCTTAGTTAGTCTTTAAGAATGGATTTTAAGTGAAACGTGCAAAATGGCTTTATAAACAGCCTGGATTTCACAAGTGTATTATAGCTGGAGACTTGCTTTGAATTTCACCCTTAGGAAGTTTACATTTTTAAAAGCCACTTTTAAAAGACAGCCATTTCTCCAAAACGCAAACAGTACCAAAATTTATTTCCTTTCTAGCTGACAAGTGATTTTACAATACGTCTTTAAAAAAAGCAAAAACAAAAGCAGGGAACATTCCTTGGGTGAATCAACCTGTAGTTCTTCTAGTACTGCCTGCTACAGTACATCACAGTCAAAAATCTGAACAAGAGATAATTCTTATCACCAACGAAATGCCTGGGAGAAATGGTAAATACAGTGACTGTACTGTTTGCAACTTTTAGTAAGCTGAGTCCTATCTATTACTTTATACAGTGCAGTTATGTATTCATTCATAAAATCAGACAAGACATTTTTGGAAATGCTGGGGAAAAAGTAGAAATGAGTGTACCCTGAAACTGGAGTCAATTAAACTAGTAGAGGGAGTAAAGGCTTAGTTACACAACCAACAAGTATTTTAGTACAGTCTAATTCCCTTTGGAAGGTATGACAGCTTTAGCTCTGCTTGTTCTCATACTATCCCTGTACGAGACCAAAGATAATGGTCTGCCTCTGATCACCAAAATGAGACTTCCTTTGCAGAGTACGTTCACCTAACACAGTTAAGGTGTGCCTGTTGTAACTTTAATTTTATTCTGAGAGCCCCTTTTCATTCCGCTGTATCTGAAACTCCTCTGCTATAATTTCTTTTTTTTTTTCCATTTGAGATGCAGACGTGGAGGCAATTTTGACAAAAACAACTGCAAGCATTCCAAACTTTCTCATTTGAAATCAGAGTTCCTCCTATGCATTCCACCTCACTAATTCCCTAGTTTCACTCACTCACGGAAACCCAACAAGCCTGATTTCTGCTCATCTCTGAAGTGCGTGTCAGCTCTCAGCGCATTAACGCTACAGAGGCGTATGGCGAGGGAGTAATGCAATAAAAAAAAAAACCACCATGACACTCCAAACCAAAACTGAACGCAGTATCTGCCCCGGACATAAGCCGCGTCTCTCGTTCTTCAATCACGTTTATCTACCGCAAAGGGAGAGACAGCACAAAGCAACAAGCTGCTAGTTATAAAGGATGATTTCCAAGCAGAAAAGAAAGAGAACTCACCACTGCAGGAATATTAACTGTTCTAATCAGGTCCACTTCAGGGTCTCCAACTGACTTCTGAGGTTCAAATACATACGTCTTTGGATTCAGAGCAGATACTTTGGTACCGTTGTCCAAAAACTGAACGTGCACTCTTGGCCTGTATTCTCTGAAAAACAGAAGAGTTTGTTCTCTAAGCAAGTTAAACAAAAACACATAACATTAATTGCAATTAACTTCTGGCTATTCTACTGCTTTAAGCACATAAAGGGTGGGATTTCAGTTTGTTAGGAGTTGATTCATTTTTGCTACTGCTGCTGTCAGCAACAGAACTGCCCTTTGTGTCAGCGTGAGCTGAATCAGACCTCGCAGGGAGCTTCCAAAAATGCCACCGCACATGTTAATTGCACTTCATATTTTTCGCTCGTCTTTAAAAACCTCCAAGGAAAGAGAACAATTTCAGACAGTACAGAAGGATTTAGAGGCACTATATATGGGACTGCCCTTGAAGTACAATTTGAAAACAAAACTTCTGCCTCTTTGCTGCAGGCAAAATTCACTCCCAGGCAGAACAACATGTAGGCTTCACGTAAGTCTCATCAACCCGACCTAAGAACTTACCAGAATCTTTCTGCTGGCTTCAAAGTACTTTGCACTAGGAATTCTGGGCTTACATGTGACATGACCACAGGAGAAGCCTCATTTTAACTCTTCTCCTTTAATTCTCAAGCAGAGATCCTGGACACGACAGAAATCCAACTGCATTTTTGCCGTGAACTACTCATGGCCTGGGAGGTTGCTTCTGTTACCATCTAAGCACTCAGACAAGTAGCATAAAACTCAACATTGCTGACAAACTAGTGCAATTGGCAAGAAACATCAAATGCTAAGTGCTGGTCTGATGAGTATGTCAGATCTTAATCACCCTGAGGCACATGTCATAACCATAATTCAGTCTGCTGCCACTAACTTTTTACAAACAAGAAACACACAGTTCTGCAAAACCGGCTGGCTCAGGCTTAAAATGAGCTATACACGTGTCTTCAGCAAACCCGAAAAGGGAAATGGCAGGTTGTCTGCTCATGGCATGATCCTTTTGGCGTACACGTGAAGTGAAATGCACTGTATTTCACAAGTCTACATTCACTCAAGAGTTTGTTGACTTTTACATTGCTTTGCTTCCTGTGTAAATTTTAAATCCCAAGACGTGAAGGTGAATTACTCTGCAAGACCCTGTGCTATGATGTTTTTCATTCATTTCGGATCCGAGATCCTCTCCTGGCTGCACTAGGTCCATCAGCGCAGCTTCATGACAGGCTGTATTACTCTGCTTCAGTCTTTCAAATTTAAAGCAAAGTGGAAAGGCCCGTGAAACTATTCTTGTTGGAAACCAACCGTTTCCTATCTTCCTTACACAAAAAGCGTATCTACCACTCTTCAGCATCCCCTACCACCTAGGAACACTTTGGCCTGGCAACACTTCCAGCCTGATTTGGCAAGAGCCTCTTGTACAGCAATCTACTTTATACCCTAGGACTTGAACTGAGGGGACGGAAACGGACAGTTGTGAAGTGCCTTCCCTAAAATAGGCCAGAGTTAACCTGAGAAGCCTCTCCAACTCTAAAAGGGCCACAGAGGAAAATAATACTCCCTGATTAGGGATATGAGTAGGAGGATCTCAGATGTTAAAGACAAAAAGCTGTAAATGTGTGCAAGGCCAGACAATATTCAAGTGTTCTTTGGGACTCAGCAGGCTGGGGCAGATAAGCAGCTTGCACTTTATAATTAATTAATTATTTTATATGCTGCAAATTCAACTTCCAGGATTTAAAAACACAAGCACTACTGCACTTTTGTTACAGACTCTACGTTGCGTTAACTGGGTTTACAATGCATGTTGGTCAGAACTATGAATTGCAGGAAGAATATGCAGGAAGGGATTCTCTTTAGCCGTCCCACTTCCTCTCTGTTCCTCGTTAGGATTTTTTCCTCTGCCTGTCTGGGCCAGTTCACTTCCAGCCTTTCTCCCCGCTACCCTGTTTTATAAAAACACTGAGCCATGCAGTTCATGTTAGGGCATTTTAGGTGTTCTGCCACAAGCTAAACCTAAATGAGTCTTTAACGCTTTGCTACGTGGGGCCTGTGAGACCAACTTGGTATTTATTCTCTGGCTCGAGCATGCAGTATGTCTGCAACATCCCTCCCTTCTCCCTCTCCTCCCACGTGCCTCCTCTCTTCCCCCACCCACTGCTGACAGTCTGGTACAGTCGGCAGTGACAGCTAGGCAAGGATTAAAGAATCTGCTGGAAAAGAGCGCTCCACTTTCTAACTTTCCTCTTTCTTCTATCAGACAGAGCACAGCACAATCGAACCCTGCTCAGACATGTCAAAACCAGGCTAACCAAACAAGCCAGAAGCAACTGAAACACGCAGCCTCCCTCCCTCGCACCGCAATAAACAATTCAGGGAGAGCCTGCATCGCCCGACCCGTTCGCAGCCAGCCTGTGGCCTGCGTTGCAGGGGAAGGCTCTCCCAGCAAGCCACAAACCAGCAGCTCAGGCTGGGCCTCCCCTTGGGCACAGACCAACCCAGCCGGCTACACCACCAGCCCTGTCCATCCCACTGAACTCTTTCACGAACAAGGTGCAGCTTCACAGACCGGGTTGTGCGTGACACCCAGAAGACACTCGGAGCTAAGGAAAGGGAAAAAAAGAAGCTAGCAAAGGGGCCCGAGTACCAGGGTGCAGAAAAGCGTGGGCCTATGTGGTTTCACGCAGCCTTGTTACACCCAGAGCTGGCCCTATTTATCTTCCTGACGGAGAGAAAGCAGCGCTGACTAATTATCAGCATTATACTACAGAGACCTGAAGAAAAGCTTGGGAACTTGAAAGCTTACGTATCTTTTCTCCAGCTCTACTGGTTTATCTAATACAAGGTATTCTGCCAAAGTACCACATGTAGTTTGCTAAGGCTAAACAGAGACACAGTACTGAAATACAGAGGAGATGGGAAAAGATGGATGGCAGAGGGTGAAGCAAAGCTGAGGTGTGGGAGGAAAGAAACAGAAAGGCAAGACTCTCTGCAGTACTGCAGAGACGAAGGCTACCACAAAGGCTCTCCCTTTTATTCTATAGTATTTTTTTTTCTAATACTAACAACCAGATTCTGATCGTTTTGCAGCTTAGGTAAAGACAATGCCTTCTGGCACTGAGCCCCTGCCCAGTCTGAATGAGCGTGTGTGACCAGATGTGAGACTGACAATGAGAAATCAACGTTTTTGCCGTGTTTCTCATACCTCCACGACTTCAGAGACCATAATGCCTCCTACCACAGGACTGCTCCTGGTTTACACTGCTGCATGCAGCAGAGCGGAAGGAAGCTTTAAAGGACAACTCATTTGTAAGGTGACTTAAAAATCCCTCCACGTGCCGCAGACACAGACTGCTCAGTGTGTAGCCACACCATGCAGAAGGAGCGTTCAGGAGGCTGGATAAGCTCCAACACTGCGTGTGGCCTTAGTAAGTCCGGCTGTCTTTAAAAGTGGTAGACATGTCTGAACCTAAGCAGTTTTTAGTGGGGTTGGCTAAGGAAGATCCCTGTAGCACCACTCTCTAATTGGTTTTCTGGCCACATTTTTACTGATGTGAATTGTGCAACTTCCAACTAGGAACTAATTTCCGAGTGAACATAGGAATCACGCTTTTATGCAACACTCCTCTCCCCAGACCCTCAAACATCACCCAACTGTTTCTCCTCTCACAAGACAGTAGGCCAGGATGCAAACAACTTCCTCTGTGTTCAGCAGCTGAGGAACAGCAGCACACAAGCAAAATCTTGCCCAAAATCTGATAGATGTCACTGGCTTAATCCGAAACTGATTGCAGGTTCTCCAAGTGTCAGTCTAGTTGTACTGTCTGGGTGGTATATAACCGTACTCCCTTGGATAAACTTTTACTCACACATTAACAGCTAGGTTTTCTCCCAGAATGGAGTCCCAAGCTTTCCCGCTTTTTGGCTTCCTCACACACAACAGGTTTAGTGAAAAGTGAAAATAGTGAAATGGTCCTACCGGTAGGTGTATGGCCCTATTTCCTCTACAAGAGGAGTATCGCCTTGAAGCACTTCTAAAGGATTTGTCACATTAAAAAAGTAGAACTGCATGTAGACTGGTGGAGGAGGATCCTCCCAGGCTTCAAAGGTTTCCGTGCCATTTTTCAGTACTGTTCCCTGAAACAAGAGAAAGACAGATGAGCTGTTAATGACAGACGTTGTATGATGTTTATAGGAAAGAGAGGAATTCTATGCCCTCAGAACAAGCACAAGCAATAGGATTTGAGACCCCAATTCTACAAATGCTTATAGATATGTTTTACTTTGAAGCATCTCACTGAACATCAACACCATCAGACGCATGCTACAATGGCTCCCAGGCTAGGGGCATAACATCTGCTGCATTTGCTGTTCCACTTCTTCCCAGAAACACTTGTGTGATCCTGTTGCGTTTCCTGTGTCAGTAAAACCTAACCTGGTGTAAGACACCATGAAACACGCCAACGTGACAGGTAAAAGTGGAACTCAGCAGTGGGAGGCCACGAGGTCCTGTGAGAGACCTCTTAGGAGGAACAAGGCCAGAAAAGAAGCTTAGATTCCTTGTGTTTATGATTTCTTTGCCTAAGAGTGTCAGATTCCAGTACAGCTGTGAGATTCTGTCTCCAAAGCAATTAGACTTTGTTTTTCAGTGGCCTGTGAGGAAAACCTGCAAGTGACAGAAATTGCTTTCATGTAGGCATACCAGGATTCGTGCCTTTCTGAGGTCTCTGAATAGGGCAAAGATTCTTCGCCCTGTCTCTTTAATTACTTTCCTACAGCAACGAGAGCGCCTGCATCTCCAGACCGACGGAATGTCAGTCTGTTTTGTAACCAATAAGACGTGGACCTACAAAAGAAAAGCTATAAATCATTATTTTATGACGGAAGCACTTACGCAATGGATCAGTAATTCCTTGACCTACCAGCATATACATGTTATAAGGAAAGTCACAACCGTACCTGTATGTAGCTCCATTAGAAACATATAATACAGGTCTCAACCCCTCATTTTTTTACCATTCCATTTTAGAGAATATTCATGCCAACTATAAAAGCATCACTACCAACACCACCAAAATAAAGACTTTTCATAGTTACAACGCCGGTACTGCTACTGTGGTAGTAAAGAGAAATTTGGCCTGCAAAGTGGAATTCTCAGGAATAAGCACAAAGAAAACTGTATCTTTGAAAACTGTATCACCTGTAGGCGGAAGAAGGGGGGGGGGAATAATTTGCAATTAAATGGCTCTCATCAACACTTGCTCTTTTTACTCGTCTGAGGAAACAAGTCAAATATTGTAAGTGCAAGCTCAAAAGCAGGGCAGACTAGACAGCTGCCATTTCTTGGTTACTGTTTATGGGGTCTTAACTTTATCAGCCACAATTGCCTCAGGACTCATTCTTGGCCTTCCCACTTAAGGAGCTGTTTTCTCTCCATGTAGATTTTAATTTTGAATGACTAGTTAATGAGAAGACT
This sequence comes from Sagittarius serpentarius, assembly GCA_034782735.1. Classification (NCBI taxonomy): domain Eukaryota; kingdom Metazoa; phylum Chordata; class Aves; order Accipitriformes; family Sagittariidae; genus Sagittarius; species Sagittarius serpentarius. Next base: position 7,721,895 of record JAVKLA010000007.1, read on the forward strand.
GTTTCAAAGAAAAACTTATTGGCAGGAGCTTGGAATGGCAGCAGTATTGCTGAATAGCAATGAAAGCCAACCCAGCTGGTAGCACGTCGCAGTTGCAGTCTGCTTCCCTCTGAGAATTTCAAACCACGTATTCTGTGCACACCACAAAAAATAATGTATTTTAGACACGCTTCAGGAGCTTTGAGCATTTCCTTGGAACTACCAGCACCTCGTATGTACCATTTCCTACACAGCCCAATGCCTTTGATCCTGTTTTCTTGCGATCTATGCCAAGGAGGCTCACCCCTGTATTCAGACAGAGCCCTCCTGAAGTTGCTTTGTAGGATCAGGAACAGAAAATCTCCCCAAATCAGGCATACCGTTTCCATGATGCCACCATAAAGGGCTGGGAGCGAGACAGCAATGTATTTAAGACACCTACAGATGACCATGACAGCTTCTCTCCATATGCAAATAACGATATTACAAAGTCAATTATTTCAGAGGTGGTGGTGTAGTGAACTACTGATGTCTGCTCCCTTCCGAAGTTTTATAAAGCTCACATCTCTCACACGCATGAAACACAATGAGTATTAGCTTGACACTGATGAACAGAGTAACTATTGCCTGTCTTCACCTTAGCCATCCACGTCTAGCAATTTGAACTGTTCCCTAACAACTACTAAGCATATTCAGGACACCTACCTATTGCTCAAATGTCTCTCATATGAGGCAACTAAAAAGGAGAGATTATTACTTGGTCTAAATGTGCAATGTTTAACAAAAAAACCAAGGGCACCCTGGTCATATTCATTCCAGTCTTAGGCTCCAGCCTGTCCTTTGTGACAGAGGGATCACATTTACAATGTGCAGCGAGGCTGCGTCTGCTGTCCCCCTCTCCCGAGCTAGACTGAAAACAAGAAGCTCCCCAACTCGATGTAGCATCGCTAAATGTAACACGGGTTTCTACCGTGCTCTCTCTCTACACACACGTGCATCGGACTACACGCAAAGAGCGTTACAAGAAGGAAACGAAGGAGCTTTTCTCTGGCAGGTTGGTTTAAATACAGGCTGCTGAGATTTTGAAATCGTAAGTGATCCCGTGGGAGACAGGCTACAGAGCAAAAGGGTAGTGAAACAAAGTCATCTGGTGATTTATTTCCTAGATCTGCACGACACCGTTTGGAACTCCCACAGAAATGACGTGTCTATTTATAGCTCTGTACGCTGACAGCCCCTGTTGTAAACCCAGATTCACAAACTTCTGAGCGGGACTCAGAGAGACTCCCGTGCAACTCTCGAATAACAAAACACGGTAAGTTCTTTTCTTCTGTTTTTTACCTAACGTTACCAGGGATATTTGGGCCTATCACATGATACTACACAGCCTAGACCTGAGAGAAAAATGTGAGCACGTATTTTTGAGCAAGACATATGTCCACATCCCTCAGCTGACGGCATTCAAGTTTAGCTCTGCTGACTTCCCTCCACACCAGAGCAGGATCTGATGTTACACAACTGGGATTGCCTGGTTTTCTGTCAGAGCTTGTGTTCACTGCTAGGTTGGGCAGGCTGCAAGATACTAGATCACAGGACTGCTCTTTAATCTAAAATATGTAAAAGATACAGCTCCGCTGTAGTTATTGCTGCTGTACTGCATGAGTCCAGAGAATCAAACCTTTCCTCTTCCTACGTTTATATGCAAGAACAAGAGGCACAACTTGAAGTATTCAGAAACCTCCAGTCAGACCCTGGTCCTGCAGGCGGTAGCCTAGAGAGGCCTCAGACTCAGAGATCCTGTCTCAGAGAGCTACAAGGGCGTACCTGCTGCAATACCACAACCTAAAACCAGTGGACAATATGATCTCCTGTCTTCACCCACAAGCACGGCAGGGGTTCTCCTTCCAAGGTGGAGTCCACACTCATTGCCAGCGTACCAAAGCATCTTTCCTACTGACTTTATTTATCATGCCAGTCCTGAATTTGCAGCTGTCTCATTCGTTGGCGTTTCCTTGTCTTGACCATGCTTCCCACAAAGGAAATAAAAAGCGAGCTTCCCCTCCCAAATGCAACTGTTACTGGTAGTGATGGTGGGGGTGGGAAATGGCACTGAACAGTTTTGGAACCTACACAGAAAACTAAATTTCATTTTTCTTCTCCGGAACTGCAAAATGTTCTAATTCAAGACATATTTTTAGGCTTTCATCTATGACAGAATTTAATTGCAACTTTTTAAAACAAGTGATAGGGTAAGCTTTCAGACCAACATGAACAGACTTCTCTAACCCTGCATCTTGGGAACAGTCTGCTCAAAAGGAGCATCTCAACTGACCCTTCACCTAAGCCTCCACACTGAACTGTGCTGAGAGCTCTACTATTTCACATTAAACAACAGCAGCAAAAAAAAAGATCCATACATAAACTAAATCAAGGGACAAAATATCTTCCCTGTCCTTTTGGCTCCTAAACACTCCAGATAATCCAGCTCTAGAGATAGCTGGTAGCAAAAGTCCAGTGAAATTTCAAGGGGTTACAAGACTAAGCGTTTTCTAAAATTATCAGTGGAAGGTACGTGGCATAAAGAAAACACTTGAGGTAGAGGACTGACTGCCCAAGTTTGGAATTAGGTCCATAGATCAGAGGTCGTTATATTCATAAACTGCACGCTTATAGCAATAAAATACATAACCATATAAGCAGCATATTGCATGAGGCAAGCACTGCTAGCAGCTACGGAGGCCCTTCTCCTGTGGGCAGCTAATTTATTCTTGTTCATTATAGGTTTTTTTGCCCTTATTCGATGGAGTTTCAGGTGCTAGCCCCTGACAATGAACAGATTATCGGACAAGTTAGACATCTGATCTGCCACAGCGCTCTGATTCACAAAAAGCCCCTAAGATAGCAAATAAGAGAGTAAGTTGACGACATTTGAATGCCTTCTGGGAAAGGTGCTTCCACTGTCCTTGTCGCTACACATCTGCCTGCTGATTTTCAAGGGGATGTGAAGTCTGACAGCGGGCTGGATTCCCCACTCTTCCCACACCCCCACCGCATCCAAGAACTGACTTCCCTTTCCCTGCCTTTAGCTGGAAAGGATGCAGCACGCAAAACCCCTGCTGAAAAGCCAACCCATCTGCAGTGGTTCACAGGTCCTGGGTCTGAACACACGGGTGCTTCAGCTGCTCCAGTATGCGGTCTTCCGTTTCAGCTGTAGATGAGACTGCAAAGACAGCTCTTCAGTGCAAGTCAGCTCTCTTTCAGGACTGCTGGAAAGCCCTCAAAGGAATATGAACTACCTGTCGTAAGAGCAACCTCTTTCCCCTTCTGCAACTCCTCCAAGGACAGAGAGGTTGACGAGGCTAAGAAGGGCCAGAGCACAGAGATGACATTTCACGTCCAATGCCCTGGACTGCAGAGCAATCAGAGAGCTGCAAAAGCTCAAGTCTTGCCACATCTCAAAGGCAAACTGAGATTTGTCTATTTGTACAAGATTTTCTAAGCTGCACACATGGTTACACAAGAGACAGCAACTTTCTAGACTACACACAAATGAGAAAAAGCTCACGTGGGATAAAGCACATGTGGAAAGCAGCCAAATCAGCAGAGCGACTGGGAGTACACTGCTTTGGGGCTGAAAGCTGTACTTCTGCAGTTTGTGTGTGTGGCTCCTGGAGAAGGCCAGGAGGGAGTCAGTGGCTAGTGCAGGGAGCAGGACGCTTGATTCTGTGCAATCCAGATGTACGCAGCACGCTAGCACGAGCTGAAGAGCGGTAAGCAGGAAAAGACTGAGCTCTGGAAACTTTATCCTGCATTACTGAAAGCCCTGCTGAGTGAGTACCAACTTACTCTTACATAATCAACCATTAAGGGTAAGGAGCATGTAGCTAAGAGATAATACGCATAAGGAGGATCACGCCTAATTCCTGACAGTCCTACACTCTCCCGTCAAACCATGGTTTTTTACCTCACTGCTCTTTTGGTAAGAGCATGAAACAGACTTGAAACTAGAACTTCTGCTGTAATGCAGAGGATGACAGACTCCTTCCCGAAGAGACGTAAGGTCTGGGAGTTGGAACTGCACACACCTATGCAAAGCTGCGGTGATTTGGCTGGGTTTGCATACAACTTTGCACAGATTAACAATCACATCACTTTACACCTGGCCTTCAGACCGCCTAGAAAAGGTATGGGCTGACCATCAAATGGCTTCACGATAAACCATCCATTACCCATGCTGTGCTCCAGCACGGCAGAGGCACGTACCTGAGAACAAACACTGTAGGAGTAGTTCCTGAAGAGCAGCTGACACCCTGGCAGGCTGCATGACAGCTTACCCCATGGTAGCCTTTTTTTTTTGGCTATCCCCTGAAGTTTGCGGGCACGCTTCAAAGTGCCACAACTTGCTTTAAGTTGACTGCCAACCTAAAATTGCACTCGCTAAACCAAACTGATTTAAGACAATACAGCTTCTATGTTAGGAAATGCTCCCTGTCAATACCCCAAAGAAAAGAACACTACATTGGTTAGGATATCACAGGGGATCCGCAGACTTTGGTCACCAGTTAGACGACAGCACTGGTCAAATCCCTTCATTTGTTAGCGCTCTTGGTTTCTGTCAGAATAACAGAGAGGATGATATTCCTCAGACAAGGTAGATAACTAACTGCTCATTTATATGCTTCACAGGTATTTTAAGAGAGTGACTAACACTAACCCAGCTGACCCTTCTCACTTGACCACAGGATAAATGCAAAGAGCCAGTAGGAGAGAGTAACAAAAGCTTAGGCAGACCACGAATGGTGAAGGGCTCTGCATTCCTAACAGTGCCAGGATGGGTGTCTCCAAAGTGTGCTACAAGCAGCCCTTAACAGCAGGGAGAAACGCCTCGCTGTTATCACCCGGCCTGGGAAACTACAACATATTTCAGACCCATAGCACCTCTGGCAGTGCTCCAGAGGCGGCAGTGCTCCAGAGGCAGCAGTGACTGGAGCAGCAAAACAAGCTACTCTACAGAAGCTGCAAGAAATCTGTGATAGGGGTGGCAAAAGAGAAGGGGTGCTTTAGGTGTCCCCCGCCCACCTCATGTGCTGCTGCTCTGGAGAGGGCTCCTCACTACAGCTGCTGCCCCACAGGCAGTAAAGCTGCCTCAGGAGAACGGATTTTTACTCATGTTTGCTCAGTTTTTACCCAGCCCAGGCCCGATGCAGCCTGAGCTCCATCCTGAGTCCCAGCCTGGCCGGGTGGTGCAGGGCGGGGGGCGGGGGGGTCAGGGCCCAGGGATGCTCCTACCCTCGCCCAACCACAGCTGGTGGGTGCAAGGAGGGAGCCAGACAACGCCACCCGCCAGCCCCCTCCCTCCCTCCCTCCCTCCCTCTCTCTCTCCTCCCAGGGATATTTTGAGAGGGAATAAACCGGTCAGGAGGTATCGGGGCGGGAATCGGGCCGTGCTCTCTCACCTGCTTCACCTGCAGGTCCACCACTGTCTGGAAGACGTGTGCTACCAGCAAGGAGATGCTGGCGATGAGCAGCGTCATGGCCAGGACCCCCACGGTGACGAGGCACAGCGACTTCATGGCCGCTGCCGAGGAGGGACACCAGGCGCCGCCGCCGCCGCCGCCACAGCCGCTGCCAGGCTCCGGGCCGGGCTCAGGGGGCGGGCGGCCGCCTCGCCCCGCCTGCCGAAGGGCCGGGAGGAGCCGCCGCCGCCGCCGTTGCCGCCTCCCGCTCCGCAAGGACGGGAGGGTCCCGGCGGTGGGGAGCGGCTCGGCCGGGGCCGGGGCCGGGGCCGGGGCCGGAGCGCACCTCTGCCCGGGGGGAGGTTTGGTGACCCGGGTCTGGCAGGCCCTTGCTCAGTGCGCCAGGCTGGCCGCCGTAGCCGGCTTACCAGGAAAGAGAAAAACGTATCCGAAAAATAATCTGGTTTTGTTCCTGCTGGCAAGACGAGTCCTCGCTGGCACAGCCGAAATCTTCCCGTCTGCCGTGGACGGATCTGCTAGTGCGCGTCTCTCGATGCAGAGCGCATCTTTAAAAGGTTTTTCTGGAAAACAAGCAGGAAACCAGCTACTCCGCCGCAAGATGGTTAGGGAAAAAACTCGTAGGGAACCCGAGCTGCCTCTAGACTGAACTAAGCTTCACAGCGATCAGATTCTACCGTCATTCAATACAGTTCAGCTTCCACTAACACAGTTAAGCCGCTCCTAAGAAATAAATTGATGTACCCATTTCTCCTTTAAAAGACAGTGGGCACTATTGCTCCAGCTTCCCGCCCGTCATGGCCTCCGGGAGCACTGCTAGCTGGAGGGAAAGGTACGGGCAACAGGGGCTTTCCCAGCAGTGGATGTTGTGCCAGTTGCTTTCCATCACGGCCTTCATATTGCGCAAAAGGGAGGAAAGCCTCTGCGATACAGAGCTCCCGTCCCTTAACCATAATCAAGCCGCCAGCAGCACTAGCGTTTTGGAAGTCGTGAGTCAGTTCCCTCCCCTCTTGCCCTTCCAAACCATGAGGCTGGCAGCTTACCATCATCAGCCTGATCCAAATCATGCCTTCCCGAGAAGAGAGCAAGTAGACCATCAGGTGGATTTCCTGCAAAGAGAGACAGAAGCATTTTCCTTCATAAATACTACTTCCTGTAATTGTAATTGCTGTAACAGTGTTTTGTTACAATGTGCATGTTTCTTTTGCTTATGAAAGGTTATGAAGTCACATTTCACAGTTGTTTGGAAAACTAGAATTTTTGTGGTTCCACCCGTGCAGTAAAAGAAAACAAGGCTGTTCTGGCAGCTTGTTTTCATTTAGATTCCCACTCCAAAGTGGTGTTCTTAGCTCTGTTTCATGATCACCCCTCCAAAAAGCAAGCAACAGAGTAAATAATTAGAATCCGGTTTTGAAGGCTAATTTAGCTACAGCAATAGAATTCTCCTCCTGGAAAAAAATCTTCCATGGCAATTCTCTCTCTGAAACCATAAACCTTCTCTTACACCGGAAAATATTGGCCTTTGGTGGGGACCAGCTGTAGTGACCATTTTTACAAGCAGATGCCTCCTCCTGCAGCACATTAAACATATTTTCCATGGCTGCTGCAGCAATGGAATGGAGACGTCTTTCTCGTCCCACCTGAAGTACTTTAAGTGCTCCGTGACTTCCACTTTTAGTGAGGATATCCTGATGCATGCACTCCAATGTAAGTAAGAAGCCGATCAGGTCCGTTGTCTCTAAATCAGAGATAAATACAGAAGAACAAGAATAGATAGCAATTCTCTAGTTATGCAAGGCCATTTTTATCTTAACTACTTTTCACAGCCATTAAGCATTTTTTTATTAATGATATTAACGAACATGTTGTTTTATCTGCGCACTGAAACCCTGGAAAATCAAAAGAAAGGTGCGAATATTGAAGGAATCCCAGCAATCTGAGATAATCTTAAATGGGAGATGATACAATTTTTTTTCAAAGGCTAAATCTGGTTTGCTACGGCAACGAATGAAGCATTCTTGCAGCCCATGCGACCACTGAAATTCTTTTAGCTGAACCCTGGCATGAATATTTATAGATTAACCAATGATTTCTGCAGAATTCTGGTTTTGCTTCATTCAGTGTTTTGGTTTGTTTTTTCATAAAAATCTGCCCGTGTGATGTACAGAATCACATTGCTTCTCCATACAGATTTTGTAGATTCTCAGCGTGAATTATTTTCTTTTTTGGCAAACGATTTTACCTTTGGAAGTCAGGCAACTGCTTACTAGCCATGATACATTGAAAACATTTCCATGAAGAGTGACTCCACCTCTGAAGTGCAGCATGGGAATGCAGTGGGTGCACTGCTGGCTCAAGGCACAATACTGTGCCATAATTACAAATCCCTGAAACAAGCAGAGGCGTATCTTCCCGTTGCAAAATCACGATGATATTACAAGGGGAAAAGGCAGATAAGGCCCACATTCAGGAAAACTTGGAAATGTGCTTACCCAAGGAAGCCTTCATGCCCTCGTTCTTTTCCCTTTCTTACTCCCTTCCATTAATCTTCCCTCCACCCACTCCTGTCACATTTTTACTATTTAATTTGCCATTCTCAATAACCTCTGCCAATTAAAATGACAGTATTTACAGAAGTTCATGGCAGGTAAATCAGAGAACATTGAGTTGTTAGGGTCCAGAGAAACCCAACTGTAGGAGAACACACCAAGCGAGCGGCCATGGAGTCTGCCACTGAAAGCTGCTCTCTCTTGTTCTGCCCCCATCACCCACACACACTGCCGGGCTACCCTAGATTTTGCAGTGTCTCATGATGAAATGGGCAAGCTTCATGCTCCCAGGGGAATAGCTCCGGGCCTCTCCTGATGATTTCCGTGTGCTAAAATGACTTGAGAACCCTTGTGTAGAAACTAAACTACGAGTGAAATAGTCCTGTCCCATGCACTGGCAAAATCTTGAAGAAATAGAAAAAGTCATTACTTACTGAGGTTGTCAACGTGGCTTCTTCAGTTTGTGTAACAACAGTTACTTGGCTCCTTGGGGTCTACGTAAGGAAGGAAAAGGCTTGTCAAGGAAGGAATTAGGAAATCATGCAGCACGGTATCGGCGAAATCAGAACAGATCCCAGAAATCCTTCATCCTGCTCCTGTGGTGTAGTAACTATTAGATCTTTCTTTAGTGAATGTTTTATGTTGGCCACAATTGAGGGGTAGAAACAGGAGACAGGAGGGGTAGGATATTTTTCATTGTCTCTTTGTGTGCATCCATGTCACCTCATGGATCTCAGGTCTTCGCCACCCGAGATAGGAATCATGCTTGTCCTTACTTCAGACTTCGGTGCTACAATCTTCTGTCACTCTTGACAGACCTGTTCACACCAGGTCTAACCAGATCCAAATCTTGCATTGCTTCCTTTAGGGGCTGTGACCTGAAGGCATACGGAGACATGAAACAGCCTTTCCAGAACCAACTGTAGTTTCACCTCAACAGTGAGAATGCAACTGTAACTAGAAAAGTGTTTTTCTTAATAAATACTCTACCAGTTTGTGTCTTACCTAAAATTTTGGTAGACTCATCCACTCATCTCCTTCTGCTGCATGATGTTTGCAGTCCGCTTTCATCTATGTATCTCTGGTGCTCTGTTTACTTCCCTCTCCATCACCATGTTTATGAATCCTACCCCTATTTTCCTCTGGAATATACGGCAGAAGAAATTCAGACACAAATATTACAGGGACTCACATCTTCTAGTTAGCAAGAATGGTGCTCTTATGAAGGTGAGGCATCCCTCTCCTTTGCATACTGTCAGCAATTAACTCCTGGCTGCCATTTAACTCAGCCCAGCTCATCAACAGAACATAAAACATATTACAGGTAACTTGCAGGTCCTTAATATTCCAAGTTTCCTGACAGCTCACCACAAAGAACTTCTGCTCGCTGGATGTTTCACAGCATGGGCCAAGGAAGACAGCAGAAGAAGCTTTACATGCACTGCACTTCCAGTCTTGGAGGAGCAGCTCTTGGGAAACACCCAAGTGCATCAGTAATATACAAGGAAAATGTTTTCAGAGACTTTGCTCTTCTGCCTTTCACGCGCAGCTAATACACATACTTGTCATCAATGAATTTACACATACTATGTATGTTTCTAGTACTGTATGTGTAGTTGATAAAATAATAATCTAATTATAAGATACTGATTTCAGCTGAGAGTTGAGAAATTTCTGAAAGGTTTGTAAGTGGGTAGCGATCAAATTTCACTGTACTCAAGATTTAATTTATTCTTCCCACACAGTACAAAGTAACTGCTGGCAGGAAAGTAGTTCACTACAGGGCACAGCTACCCTACAATTACTAGGTTCAACAGCGACCTCGGAAAGGTCTGTGAACAAAGCTGCTGCTTGTGTCACAGCAGCCTTTGCTCTTGGTTTAGCTGCACAGGGATGCACATGAAGTAAGTGCATTGGACAGGCCAGGCTGGGATTTGCATTTAGAACACTGTTTGACTTCTAGATTTGGGACCATGACTTTTTAGGAGAGGAGAGAGTTGTCTACAGCACTTGTTTTTGCTTATGAGGAAATTAATACTTTTAACTGTCACAAGAACCGCAGCAAAAATGTTCTTCCTTCTGAAATTTGGTCCTGCTTGACTCTCATGGTTTTGACACTCTCCAGCTAAATAACCATAGTCCACATGAATTGTAAGCCACACGTACACACACACACCTCTATATGCATGTCGTAATTGTGATATAGCTCACGTAGTACATTTTAAAATGACACATACACAACCATATCCCTCATGATCTGAGCTATACCAAAATTAGCAAGTGCAGCGACTCACACCCGTCAGCTACTTCGGGTTCGGTTTGCTGCTTCCCTGACTCATCAGCTGCTTCTGCATATAGCGAGCCTCATGACTCAGAAGTGACAAACTGTGCCACCTTCCTAGGAGGACAGAGCATTGCTTCAGGCCACCTTTTCCTTACTGTTCTTTTCATCCAGATTTCTCTCCTCACTCAGCTCCGCGCTCTTCCAAACTTCACCTTGAACCTAATCAGCCCCCATCCTCTTCTCCCCACTGCATCGACCACTGACCCACACTATGTCCTCTCTACTCCGTTGCGCATCTCATTTTCACCACTGCCACAGAGCAGTGCTAGCTAGAGCCCTCACTGCTGAACTAGGGCACTCTCAAGCTGAACGTGGCCAAGGAACCATGCTAGCGGATGGGGGATGGAGGAAATATGTTGTGGGGTGGGAGAATGCCACTAGGGGTTGTGTAAGACGGGCTATGACTTCCACGAAGCTGTGAAATGGAGATCTTGCTGGGAAAGGAAGGAGAGGAAGCTGCAGGGCATGCACTGGCGTGTATGGCATGGCAAGTGGCACTGTCTGGATAACCTAAACAGCATAACAAGTTTGCTGAGGACCTGGCTTGCAGTGCCAAGCCTGTCTAATCAGTAAATCTCCTACTGTCAAAGTTTTAGTACCTTAAATCAAGTTATAGCTGCTAGACTGCATATTCCTCCAATGCAGACTGCAACAGTCAAGAACACTATCTTTTCAAGTGCTTGATCTTACACTCTTGTGCATTGAGTCCTACTCTCCACCTGGTTTCTTCCCTGAGAACGCCTCAGGTCATGGGAGGGGCCATTATGGGTTAGACAGCTAGAGCGCAGGGAGACTGACAGAACTTCTCCAAGCCCTCCATTTTCTATACAGTCCTGAAGTAGCTCCAGGACCAACCAGGTTTGCTTGTTCTGTCGCTGATGAGCACTGCGAACAGCCTTGGACTACTGGGGACACCCTCTGCACGCCAAGGGACAAGTGCAAGTGCTGGAGCACTCAGGGAGAAACTGAGAGCACAGCTGAGATGGGCCCATGCAGTTCACAGCAGTAGAGCAAGGGAGAACCTGGCCGTGCTGACACAGGAAGGGGCTAGCCGTAATTCAGCTCCGCTTTCTTATCTGCAACAGCAGTGAAGGCAATGTGTCGCCTGGCAGGGCTCCTGGCAGACCTGGCGCGCATGGGGACAGGCAAGAGAAGCGTGTGGGGCACGTGACCCAAGGACAGGGCAGAGAAAACAGAGAGAGCCTAGGGATCAGTTACGTGACCGAGAGCCTCTCTTGGCCCTGCAGGCAGATCTGGACACAGACTCCTAGCGACACAGAGTCTAAAAGCTCTGCCCTTCCGTGCTGCAGCCAGGGCCTCATGGAGTGGGGCCGTCAGGACGAGTGCAGCCCCGCGGCGAGTGGGAGCAAGGGACCCAGGGAGGTCTGGTGAGGACCTTGCGCTCCTTCATCTATCTGCCTCTCCTTCTGGCATGTTCACTCTTCCCTCCTGAGGCCCCAGCTGAAGTAGACCCACAGCCATCAGTTAGCAGCATCTGGACCTGAATTTTTCCCTGCTAAATGTGTTTGTGGGAAAACAGGCAAAACACTTTTCTCAGCCCCTGCCTTGTAACCTAGTCCCTTGTCTGGCTTCTGAATGTCAGCATGTGGCACAGCTCCTTTCTCACGCCCTGAGACCCTGGAGCCTGAGTGGTCGCGCATGTTTGGCCCTCAGCGTTGACACCAACCGGTGAACTCCCCTGCCGTGTGCCGCTTTCACACAGGGCAAACAGTGGAGTTCAACTGCCACAGCACAGGCCAGATGTGGTGAGCCTTTTACTCCTGCTTTCTTAATACAAGCAAAGTAAGTCTTAAAACACACTTCTTTATAAAGCCAGTATTTCCTGCACTATCTAGAGTTTTTTGGTTTCAGGTACAAGGAAAAACTCTCATCAAGATGCTTGCCAGCAGGCAGCACCAAACGGAGGTTCTCAGGTTCTTAAAAAGCGGTCTGGATGATTTCAGAAATGGCTTCCCTCTTCTGTGTGATAACATCATCATCTGTACCCCAAAGGGGCTCTCCCCCATCCTACCCACCTAGCTCAACAAAAGGCATGGAAAACATCTGCTAAACTCAGCTGCAAGCTCAGGTCAAAGCGAGAAGCCAGGAAGGATTTCACGAAGGAGATGGACCACCAGCTAAGCCACCACCCTCAGTTCTTTCACTCTCCTTTGAAGGACAGGATCTTTCCAGAGGTAAAGACAATATAGTTGTTGCTAGTCTTCCTTGAAGGGAGCATCCATCCAGCACTTGAAATGCAAAACCAGTCCAGGATTGTGTTCCCTCCTGCCTTATAAACCCCCTGCCCCTCACTATTACAAACAGGAAGCCAACTAAGCCTGAATCACCATAAAAATATATCTCTGATCTTATTATAGGGAAAGCTATAAGGAGCTGGCAGGCTTCTGAGACACCCTGCTAACATGGTCAGATTAGTCACACAGGTCAGTTACTGAACCAGTCCCACGCTTTCCCATCAATACAAGACACTGGAAAGCAGTGGCTTTACCCTCTAGTCTTGAAAACATCTCATGATAACCCTGAACATGCCAGAAATAGTAAAGACTCTCTCATTCAAACAGAATAAATGGTGATCATATACTTTTTCCTATATTACGACACATACGCCTCCTAAACAAGTGAGGATTATAGTCTACAGCTGTCAGTGGGACTTCAGGGTCCAAATCCCACGGCAGCGAATGAAAACTCTGGCCCGTGACCCAAGCCCTCTGATATGACAGGAGCCTTGTACACAGAAAGTGCCCAAGTGCAAAGCAAATCACAAGTCAGTTTATTCTGCAATGCTGCCAAGTGCATCTGTTTACTTCGGCATGTGCTGGCACGAAGGGAGGGGACAGTGAGAGAGACCTGTTATGTTTATTTGCCTCATTTTGGATTCAGCCTGACCGAGCACAGTTTCAACAATCCGTACCTAATTTTAAGTGAACTGTACTACAGAGGGCACATTTAAAATCAGCAAACCAATGGCAGATATTTCCCTGACCTGTGAGTCATATTCCACATGAATGCCACTCTGACATTACAAAGGTGAAGGATGCTCCACTGGAGTATGATAGGACAGACTCCGGGGAACATATCTGAAATGTGTTGTTGCTACATCCACGCTCAGCGCTCCGCATCATTCTTCTTTTCAAGTCAAAGACAAACTTTCTATATGCTTCCGAGGGACCAGGTGACCCAGTACTTCCAAAAACCCCACTGCAATGCTCTAGGAGTCTCTTTTTTTTTTCTTTTGTTCGCCTATGCTCAACTTCTTATTGATCTGAAAGAATTCAAGACCAGATTCTGGAGCTTAAAATGTATGTTGCTGCATTAAGACCTAGATGCACACTACCTCTGCATGCTGTCTTCTTGAGGAAAAGTGGAGGTCTTGCATAGTAAGCACGGGATTTTTGCAGTCTTTGCTAACTGCAGGTGACTGTGCCTGTGCATTTGAGCGAGACTGCAGACCTACAATCAGAGTCTGCTTTGTTTTGAGCCTGTCTTATGTCACAGGCTGGTATCTTCCCTCGTTCCTGAAATAAACATAGGTATTGAAGGCTGCGGTTTGATGATTTCGCTAGCCTGCATTACTTTATTATTTACTCAGGTGATCAACTAACTCTAATTTAAATTCTGAAATGTAAGTATCTTTTAGCAAGCAGTATCAGTGGAGCGAGGGGAGCACAGATGAACTCTCTGGAGTCTTACCATGCACAAATCCTGCACTCTCAGTCCTTAAGTGCATCAAACTTACTGGCACAGGTTAGGAAAGAGACCAAAATGGCTCACACTGGGAGTCTCTTCCTGACTCCCAATGTCTACTGCACTTAAACGCACACTCGGTACGCCCAGAAACAAGGCCAGAATGAGTCATTCGTATTCACTCGCCCTACTCCCGGCTACTCAGTGGCAGGCATTAGTAAACAAACGCTTTATATGTCAGCCTTGATACAAATAGCTCATGTCCACCAGCTTATACAATGAGGCTGTGTGTGTGATAGCCCTCGGCCGCTGGCGCGGGGCAGGGCAACACTAGCTAAAGGCATGATAAGCACTAGCTTCCCTGGAAATGTGCCAGACGGCGGCGGAGGTCTTAAGTGACCCGTGCAGGAGAAGGATGGAAGAACCGATGTTCGAAGAGCCCAGACTGGGGAATGAGAGAAATGTGGGGACTCCTAAGGGCCTGATCCTGGTAAGAAGCCTATGGCATCTCCTTCCTTAGGATCTGTACGCATGCACACATCTGGAACGAACTGTTCCCTTCAGCGGATGTAGTCCATCTCCCAGCCCCACCTGAGGAGGTGCAGGGACCTGCTGCAGAAGGTCAGCGGCTCAGAATCACTGCCCCGCCTGCTGAACGCAAAGCTTTCCCACCACCATGTGATGAGCACCCCGCGCTTAGCAGGATTTTATTCCAGTACAGTAAACAAAGTTCACCAACTGTTTGGATGGGCGAGTCGCCCGCTTCCCTCTAGGGGTACAACTGTTCACAGCTGTTGAAGGCAATGCTGTGTTCAATTATTTGCACCATTTTTTCAACACGAAAGCGGCACTGAGAAAAAAACATGGGGGGGGGGGGAGGGCGAATGCTGCCCGAGAACCTACCGTGCTGCCTGTCCACCTCCACCTTCCTCAGGAAGGCAAACAAGCCAGCACACTTTTGCTATTTCCAGGCCCGTGCATCTTGCAGCATCTAGCTCGTGTGTTTGTCCCCATTCCTTGTCAGACCCTGGGCACCAGCCCCAGTACAATGTTGCACTCTGTTGTGCCTGCCAGCCTCAATTTTTAGTATTTAATATCTTGTGACCAAAAGCAGTGCCGGTCCCTACGATCGGCACCTTTAAGCTAGACATTCAGCGCAGTCTGCAATACCGTGTAGAGGTTAGCTGTATCAGGGCAAAGCACAGAATACTTTGGGGAAGCAAAAAAAATCAGACCCCTGGTTGGTTCTAACATGTGACCTGGGTCTCGGGATGGAGTCACCGTATCAAGTGCTGCTGGCTTGTTAAGCAGAAATTTCTGGCTCACGTCTTGCCTTTTCCTCTAACGTGACTGGGTGGGAAAGGACTTTATGCTTTCTCCTGTCATCAGACCAAAGCAGCACATGACTAAGTGACCGATGACATCCTCCTCCAAAAATTTTACTCAGGAAAGAGGAACTTGCGGGAACAGGTTCAGAACAGGGCATGCAGAATTGATGTCAGCAAAACTGTATTTCAAGGCACATGAAAGATTCTTGTTGCTGCCTTATTTATATCCCCAAACCCTTCATTTCACAGTAAATAAACATCCCAGCTAGGCTCAGAGAACACACATGGGATGCTCCAGCTGAAAAAGGACATCTGCCTGTAAAGCTGGCCGACACGGGTAACACGCTGTAAGAACGAGTGTAAAATGATACCACACTCCACACCAGCTCTTTGCCGAGTGTCCTCTCAGAAGCTGTTCTTTCCCAGGAGCTAAAACCACATTTCTGATATTTTCTCAGAATCAGCTGTTCTCTGTCTCCAGCTTAGAAGATTATACCTATCAGCTACAAACACAGATGTCCTTTTTTTTTTTTTTTTTGGTCACAGCACTCAAGCTTTTATTTGTTTTCTCAGTGCTCTTCAGACTTTGGACTTTGATAAATTTCTGTGTTAAAAGTTGTTTGAAAATAAATACTTGGATGTCCTTTGTGCTTCGTATTTCTATGGGCCGGACAACGTAACGAATCTACGTGGAAGTCGAAGCATAATGTCTCTAGGATGTTAGACAACCATGAGAGTCTATCAGCATGAATTTGCTGGAGCATTTTATTTATGATTCAATTTCTAGGAGCTACTGGGTACCACAACTTCAGGGAACCCTGAGATGAGCTTCAGACACTTAACACTGCACAGAATTTAGCCAAATATATTATACTGTGTTTTAGGCTTTGGGGTCTCTGCTGCTCCCCATCACTGGTGAAATAACAGAATAATGTCGTCTTATTGTTTCAGTCTGTTCCTGTACGGTATATTGACCCTGCCACTCTGCTGCATGGAGAACTTCCACTGAGGAACAAAGTCATTTTCTCGGGCATATCTCATTATGTCTCTAAAGACTGAGGAGATTAAAATACCGTGCACAGGGAGATACTTAATTGAGGAAGATCTACAGATCTGCAACTTCGATCCCTTTCTATTGGGCTCCAAGAGGAGATTTTCACCAGTTCAGTGTTTCTTTTTCTCTGCCTTGCAGTGTCTTGTATCTTCTCCCTCCTCCTTCAAACCCTTAGAAGGGATTTGATTCTAACTTGGGAGGAGGTACAAAGCATCAGGCACCAATCATGAAATGGCATATGAAATGCAACTGTACCAGCCATGGAAAAGGAGAATGGAGAACAACGAAACGGAAAGCATGACTTGCAAAGAGAGTGACTAAGAAACTGAAAAAGCTGGCAGATAATGGCTCATGGGAAACAAATCTATGAGGAAAAGGGATTTAGGGAAAGCTGTCATTCCTTGATAGTACTGGCACAGTACACCAGTTCAGAGAAAGCACAGGAAATGCAGGAAGAGACTGGCCTGGGCAAGCACCAAGCTCTCCCTCAAACCCAAGAAGGAATTTCAAGACAGATTACTGTGGGTAAGTAGGAAAGAATGGCATTAGACCTGTTAGATGTTTTGAGTCAGCTAAGCGAGGATGAAATGCATTATAATATGGAAAAACAGTAGAACAAACTCAGAATCACAAGCTGTTTCCTTGAAAATTCATGGAAAACCGGTGTACTTCCAAAGGATCTATTCAATTTGCAGATGACATCCAGTTAGAAAACACTACAAAGGTGTTGAAGAGCTTCAAATGGATTCACAATGATCCTGACGCGTTGGACAAAACCTGGAAAAATAAGGGAGCGCGAAACCAGGGCCGAATGACTTCTCCCAAGCAGAACTCAGCTGCGCAAATACCGAATGAGGAACAACTGGCCAGGCAGGAGTTCAGCAAGGGAAGGATACAGGGATTTTGGTAAATAGCAAATGTCAGCAACGTCCTGGTTGTGCAGATAAAGGAAGCATCTTATCGTGAGAACAAAGACGAACATGAGATAACCCTCTGTACTTCTCGGCCTGGGTAAGACCACCTCTGGGGGTGACGTCTGTGTCCAGGTTTGGTTACTCTTCTTTAAGAAGGATGTAAACAAATTCAAAAGAAAACGGGGAGAGCTACAGGAATGACTACACACCTATGACCAACATGCCAGGATGGAGCAAACTGAGTTTCTAATACACATAAGAAGCTCCAATTAAGTACAAGGGTGACAAAAAGAAAGCGGAAATACTTTGCTTCCCATGTTTCTCTGGGACAGGGTAAGTGAGCTCAGGGGGAGCGGACAGATTTAGGTTAAAAACCAGCAAGGACAGTTAAATAATGAAAGACATCATCCTGAGGGCTGTGGTTTATCCCTCTTTCAGGATCAGCTTACCTAATCATCGGCGGGTTGATGTTGCCTTATGGCAGAAGGGTAAAACAGATCAGCATTTCTTGATTGTCAAGATAAAAAGTTTTTCTGAAGAGAATCCACAGACCCTCTTGTATTTTACTATTATTTTGGTGGCTATGAAGAACAAAGCCCTTAAGATATAGTTAAGCTTTACTGTCTTACAATACTTTGATATTACTATTAGAATTATAAACGTTCAAATTTTTAACTGGCAGTAGTTGGGAACCTGTGCCTGCTGACAGGCAGAAACATATTTGCCATCCATGTGCATGTTGGAGGGGAGGAAGCTAAAAATTAATACACTTATGGACGACCTCCAGGCCACCAGCAGCCTGCAGACACCGGCCCTAAACTGGACTCCTGAGGTCCCTTTCAGCCTATTGGCTTTGATTCTTTGGACACAAGGAAGGGCTCTGAGGGTGCCTGGCTTTCCTTCACCATGACTGTAAGCTATAAAGACACAAATGCCGGTTCATGATGAGAAACAGCTTTTCCTCCCTCTTCGCTGGCTGCCTTCCAGGTTCTAACAGCTGATAATATAAAGCAGGTCTGGATCTGGGGTATCCTCATTACTAACCATACTGAAGGCCAGTTCTGAGGACGGCACTCCCACCACTTGTAATCTGCTTGCTTCTCTGCTCTCCCTACATTCTTCAGTGCCTTACTGCAGAAAGCAACTTCTTGGTCAGCAGTCTAGGACAGAAGGTGTGGAAAACGTTGCTCTTCAAAAGCTGACGGGAACTGAAGAGAAACCATCCCTTCGCCGACTGGAAAGGAAGAGCTTTTACTGTCAGACCTGCTCCTCACATGCCACCTGCTGGCTACTGTTGAAATGCTGCAAAGAGAAGAGCGTCCAGTGTTCATAGCCGAGAGACTCGCAATTAATATGGGAAAAGGATGGTACAGAAAGACAGTCAGGGTTACGGTTTCTTCCCGAAGTGTGATGCAGGCCCAAAATATATGAATACTCCGCCCTTCCCATTTTTCTGCCTGGCTGGGTGGGGACCCAATGCAGAAAGAGTCAAGCAACTGCCAAGAAAACCTCGAATGTTAGATTTTAACCTGGCTTCTAGAGAAAGCTACTTTAGACTAAGCTTTGTGATCTATGGTTAAGATACCCATGAGATGATGTTGTTCCTTTTCCCATCTCCTTTTAGCTCTGCCTTTGGGCACATCTTCTCACTGGGGACACGAAGAAGAGATGAACAAAGTACTTCGGTACTTGCTTCCCCAGCTCCATCTGTGCTTCTCCCTTTTCACTATTCTCCTACTTGCCTTCCTCCACTCTCCTGTGCCTCCTCTTTTACTACAGAGGTATATTCCCAAGCGAATCTGACCACTTCCAGTTAAACTGTCTGCTCCTTTGGCTGTAAAGAAAAAACAACTCCCTAGCAAATGGCTGGGTTAGAAAACAAGAATAGTAGACAGGACACGTCTAGTATTCTTCACACTAAAAGAATCAGTTGTGCTGAACATGATTATACCTTACGGCTACTGCAAGGGGTAACGACCAAAGCACGCTTACGCAGCACTAGTACTTGGTATCATCTGCTCTGTCAATATGAAATATGATTAACAGAGCATTACTCTATTTTTTAGGAACCATGTCAGCCTGAAGTTGTTAAGAGTAGATATTGCCCCTAAAACATGGAAAAAGCAAAATGTGGGCAAAAGTTTAACGGGTCTGAAAGAAACAGGCAATGGCGTTCACAATTTTACGCCACCACCCGTTAAGAAGGCACCATAAGCACTGTGTACCACTGACTCTGAGCCCAGCGGAGTTAATGACTTACTTACAGGGCATGCAGGGTATGGGAACTTGCCTGTGGGGCACTTGCAGTGAGAATAAGAGGCATAATGTCTCTTACTATTCACCTGACTGGTGACAATGACTGCTTGTTCTTTCATTCGGTGACAGTGAGAATCCACAGCGTAAGGCCCGGCAATGAGCAAACACCGACAGCTCTTATTATCAGAAAGCTTCTACCTGCTTCCAACCTCACCTGTGACCTGTTCTCCTTTCCCTCCTCAACAGAGCTTCATGAAAGCACCCCTGGGTTTTTTACACATGCCGTCCTTATGCTCACGAAGAGCTCTGTGCAAACCTCCATAAAGCTTTCCCCTGCCAAACTCTCATTCTCAAGTTATCTGTGGAACTTCCAGATGCCTCGATAGTACAGCCACAGGGAACAACAGGGCTCCTTCATTTGTATTTCTTTTGTACTTGTTCACGTTTCCATTTTGTTCTATTCCGAAAGTAAAACTGGAAGAAGCACTGTACACACACACGGCTTGTTTAAGAGCAGTACTCTCCAACATCCTTAATACAGTAACTGTGGATACCACGGGATCAGACACTGGCCAGGCTCAAAAGCGCTCCCTAAATAGCATCCCCTACTACCACTGTCAGAGCCAGAATAGTGGGACTGCTGCACCACGGGTCTGATCCAGCAGAGCATTTCTCACTCACTCTGAAGCTACAGCTGAGATTCCCTGTCACCACACTAGATGGCAGAGCTTACAGAATAAAGTTCAGAAAGTTCATTTGCGACGGTGCGTGTGGGCCAGGACGTCCCAATGACAGCTATGGCTGTAAAGTTGTTTATGGAATTGTCATAGTAAATATCCACCCTACTGTTTTGGTTTTGAAACGCGTAAAGGTGGAAGGTTTGAGGCTCCTGATCTTAGGCCGGTCAGCTGGTCGGTAATTCCGCAAAGTCACACGTAGCTTTTCAAGATACGGTCCCGCAACTGCTATCACATTTACTGAATAAACAATGGTGCAATGAAGCCTCAGCGTTCACAGAACACTAACTTCCAAACTAATGTCACATCAGAAATGACTGCACGAACAAACTGAAATCTTGAATTAATAAGAAACAGAATTGTGTTCCTGAGACTTTGAGAAACTGTCTCCTTGCCCCTTTATTGTACTGTCACTGTTTGGCTCCAGTGAAAGCTTTAAAAAAATACAAGATATATTTTGGAGCATTTCTGTTATTCTGCTTTGGAAATTCTCTTAGGAGGCAGAGGTCTCTCATCATGTTCTACAGGATGTGAGCATTTCAAGAATTCCTAGAGAAGCAGGGCTACCAAAAACCAGGGGTAAGTTACCGTCTGCAACGATCTGCGCATTTGCTTCAGAACAGGAACCTCACTCCTCAGCATCCTGTGAGCTCTTGGGCTGGGACTCTGCTCACTTCTCTTCTGACCAGCATCTCTGCTTCTACCACTCGATAACTGATCAGTGATGCAGGAATTTCAGCCTTAGTATTCGCCAAGAACCTTGTTTCAAAAAAAAGGAAATAGAAAATAAATTATAGGCATCCTAAGAGGAGCTCCAAAGCACAAATTCGCTGCTACCTGGACAGGGTATCATTGTTACAACCACGACTGAACCACCTAAACCTAGTTATATCCAGCATAACCGGCACCCGTATTTTCTCCCCTCTGTTGACACCAGTATTTGTGTGGATGACGAGACTTTTTTTTCATTTTCTGTGTTAATTTTCAGATGGATCAGTTACCTAATCTGACTCACTTCAATGGTCACGTGAAAGCAAAGGCCTGCACAAAGCAGGCAGTGAGGACAGGGGAGCCGAAGGGTCAGACAACTCTTTTCTGCAGCGGTGTGGACTTACGCTGGACCGAAGTGCAATCCTACCAGGAGGTTTGCAAGTAAACAAACCTTTTCAGGTCCTGCCACCCACTGCAGCCACTGCAAACAGGTAATCATCGATAAAGCTGAAGCCCTTGCTCACAAAAACCTCCCTCACCTCTGAACTGTGGCTGTTCCACAGCAGATGGCCCTGGTCCAGGAGACCACAGCACTCAAAGTGCATTTGCATCAGTGGATGCTGATGGCACCTGGAATCGACAGGGCAAAAATAGCACGTGGCCTCCGGGGACTACGTAGGACTGGCACGGGAATCTCGGATCTGGGATGCAGAACTGTCCTTCCCTGCCTGGCTGTGTGGCAAGCTTGTCTCTGGCGGCACTTGCGTCCTTTGTGACTCCCTCTTTTTGTAATCATTCAAATGCTTTACTAGTAACAACAATTACTCTCTGAGCGCTCAAAGCAATCTGTGTGCTTTGCTTTAGTTTCTTCTGCAGATCCTGGGTGAAAAAGAGTCTGGCAACAGAAGAGACTTGTATGAGCATGGAGGATGAACAGAACCAGAGGAGACATTTGCTCTGTTCTTGCCTATTAAAGCAGCACCCTGCCTTTCATCATGTGCATTTTTGTGCCTTCAAAATCAACTGTTCGTTAAGGATTTCTGTAATAGTCACTTCTAAGCTGTGTTAGTTTGGTATCTCTTCCTTCCCAAGCTGTTTTATCAAATACATTTAAGAGAAGAAATAGTGGGGTTAGCAGCTCCAAACACCACCTCTTCATCTAGGCTGAGGGCTGGCAGAAGTATGCTCTTTTAGTGTCATGATACAATAATAAATGATTTTTGCCTCCTCTGCTTCAGGGAGATGACTAGGAATTTTAAATTGCAGTACAGACATACTGACTGAAGAAGAGCAGTATGCAGGTGCGCTAACTGATAATCCCAGCTGAGCAAGGTGGTGTACAAATACAGAGCATAGGACTCTCTCTGTTTTGAAGGCTAGAAAAAAGGAATATAAGTAAACTGTGAACATATCATCTACTACGCAAAGAGTTTCAGTAGTTAACACAACTCATTACTGTCAAGTGTCTGTTTTAAGTAGCAAGGCTAAGCTGCACCTTGAAGCATCAAAAGTGGTAAAAGACAGTGCACCCAAAACCACATTCACTGAGAAAATGCCCAGGCAGGTCCTAGCTTCTCAGCTCTTTTCTTTCACTGTATTATTGAGCAGAAGATCTGAGCAGTGCATCTGAGTTTAGCACATGCCTGAACGCATCCCACACATCAAAGTACCAAAATAGATATTTTTACTTAAGCACAAAGTCAGCACTTTGTTGGAGAAGGGCTTCAGAGAAGGTGTCTTAGCTACCGTGGTAAGGAAAGAAAGGAAAAATATTTAGATCATTAATTTTGTGTGTTCGCACAGGCACCATGTTCCATGTCAGCCAGGGAACTTCACCGCAAAGACTGCACACTTGTGCTTCTATAAATTCAAATGACATTTACTGTCCTGTTAAGCTGCGGTAGCGCTGCTCTAAATGACACCGAAAGATTAAGAAGTTCACACAGTGGAAATAGACTTATTGGGACATCCACTTAGCCATTCTCTTTTCTAATGAGATAGCGGATAAAATCTCATCAATGGGCTTTACAAATCAAGTAATGACAACACCTTTGTTCAGATAAAGAGAATGGATTTAAAAAAGGCAGCAGTCAAGACTGAATGGAACTGCCTCCCCTAACTCCTTCTCTGGTGTTAATCTTTGGTGTTAATAGTCTACCCTGATAAACATTTTTACAGTTTGTCACTCCAGGATTACCAATTCAAAATACAAAGTCCTAAATTGCATTTACTAAATTTCTTGGGTTCCTAGTAAGATTTATCTGTATAACCTTTTTATTTTGAAATAGAATTTCACATCATCACTTCAAGAGGAATATTGGGTAGTAAATGAAGGTAAATTAAAATAAACATCAAATACCCTCTGCACGAATGGACTCTGAAGTCCTGGTAGTCCAAAAAAGCTTCCCGAGCATAATACAGAAGACAGGAGAGTAGGACAACGTTAAGAAATCCAATTGTAGTCATTAGAGTATGATGCAGAAGTTACAAAATTAGTAGTGAATTCATCTCACTTCTCAGGGACACCAGAGAAAGCCTGGATTCTCATCAGGATTAAAAAGCATTAAAAGCACAACCAAATCAGTCATCCTCAGCACACCCCTGCTAGAATTTATAAATCTAAGGCCGCCAGTACTGCTAGAATTAAACTTCATGAACTTCCGCAGTTACTATAGCTCCAGTGCTTGCTTTCGTACAAAAATAGGAAAGAAACTCAAGCATTCAGTCCTCAACTTCTGTTTTGTTCTGTTGCTATGTCATCTCCCTTCATTTCTCGGTTATCTGTGGCTTAAGACACTTGCAGCGTGGCCACCCGGTGCGGAGTGCCTAGCCCTAGAGACAAAATGAGGAAAGACAAGGGGGAAAAAAAGGGAGAGATGGCAGAAAAGGGGCGGGGGGGGGGGCGTGGCAGAGGAAGAGAAAGCAAGCCTTTCAACTTTTTCTCACCTAATTTCGGACTTTCTTATTCTGACCTGCCTTTTCCCCTTCTTCCACCACCCCCGCCCGCCCCAGGGGCGGCCCGACGGCCCCGGCAGGCGCCGAGAGGAGCCGCCTCCCGCCCCGGGGGCGGCCCCTCCCCGGGGCCGGTGCCGGGCTTAAAGCGGCGCCGGGGGGCGGGGAGGGGGCGGTGGCGGTCCCGCTGCCAGCGTCCGGCCAGGGCCCGCGATCGCGGCCCGCCCGTGCTGCGAGAGCCCGGTGCCGCCGCCGCCGCCGCCTCGCCGCGCTTGCCCGGTC
>JAVKLA010000007.1:7746269-7855066 GCA_034782735.1 Sagittarius serpentarius
TCCTGGCTCTGGTACGGCGGCGGTGACGGGCGAGGCGAGGAAAGCGGCGAGGCGGCGGCGGCGGCCCCGCTGCGGGGCGGCGGCGAGGGAGCCCCGCAGGCGAGGGGCGAGGCGGCGGCGGCTACAGGTACCGGGCGGGGGTGGTGCGGGGGGGGGAGCCGATGGCCCGTGTGTCTCGGTGTGCCCAAGCCTGGCAGCGAGGACTTGGGTTTGCCGCTCCGAAGCCTAACCGCGTTGCTTAGACCCTGCCGGTTGTAATTAAATGTCCTTTTTAGAGGATCTTCTGGCGAGCGGTGAGAAAATGCTGCTGGAGGCCAAGGCTGCTGCCCTGTCCAGCCCTCGGAATCCAGGAGAGGATCCGGTAGCTGTACCAAGGAAAGAGCTTAACCACGTCCAAAGTAGTGGAGTTTCCGGCGAACCGCTGCAGCTGGAGCAGCTGCTCCCGAAGCAAAGTGCCACCGACGCCAGGGAGCATCCAGCTGATACGGACGGCAGCCAGGCAGGCGAACTGAGACCCGAGGTGGGACAGGCAAGCGATGGATGGTGCGTGATGAACTTGGCAGGAGCCTCTGACGATGTTTGTAAGGACAGAATTGAGCAGCAGCCGGGTCAGCCAGCTGAGAGTAAGGACTTGGACCATGAAGAGTGGGAAGTTGTGTTTGAGCACCTGGCCTGGGGGGAGGCTGGCAAGAATGGCGGCGTGGAAGACTCAGACAGCAAGGAATGGGAACAAGGGGACTGCCCTGATGGGGACTTGAAAGCCAAGAGAGTTGCCGCTGTGCCCCCCATGTTTCAAAATATCCACGTGACTTTCCGTGTGCACTACATCACCCACTCTGATGCTCAGCTGATTGGCGTTACTGGTGACCACGAGTGTCTTGGCCAGTGGCACAGCTATGTTCCCCTCAAGTACGACAAGGATGGCTTCTGGTCGGAATCTGTTAGCCTGCCGGTAGACACCAAAGTAGAGTGGAAATTTATCTTGGTGGAGAACGGGAAGGTCAGACGTTGGGAAGAATGCGGTAATAGGACCCTAGTGACTGAACATGAAGATCAAATTGTTCATCAGTGGTGGGGATACCATTAATGGGATTTTGGAAGCTGCTTATCTAATGGCAAACCTGCTTAGATTCATCACAGAGCCCCTAAACTTGACCCCCTCTTCAGTAGGAGACCACCTCAAGTGCAGAGCTCTCTAAGTCCCATATCAAACCTGGCTAAACCGCGTGAGCAGCAGGCCTCTGCCATCCCCTTTAGGAAAACATTTGGCAACCTGAAAAATCAACTTCAAACGCGTTCTGAAGACGTGCAAGGTAGGCTATGAAGGCATGAGCAGCATTCAAAGCAGCTGCTGCCTGTCCAGGTAAATCTGGACCCCGGACTTGAGTTTGTGTTGCTTTGAGTGGGGCTAAGGATGCATCTTTGTACTGACCGCTTAGGGCTTTTGAAGCATACTAGGAAGTGTGGTTACCTCCACTGTAATAGGAACTTAAGTGTTTTAACTTATGTAATGTATGAAGTAAACAATAAACACTTTCAGACTGACAGTCCGTTACAACTTGACCAGTGAACTGACGCGTTTTAATGACTTCGCTGGAAGTGAGTTACTTGACCTGCAATCTTAGTGCTAAAGAATTCCTGAAAAGTGGTCGGCGCTCTTTGGAGTAAGAGAGGTTTAAGCCCAAAGTACTTCATTCCCTACTCTCCAGGGAGCACCTCGGCTCAGATGGAAGGCTTGGCAGATAGGTCCCTGTTAGATCATCCTGCTGAGAGGAGAGTAAAGGTCAGAGAGGTCTGTCTGCGATTAATGATTTACTTTGTCAGGGTGGGATTAGGCTTAAAAAAAAACCAAAAAAAACCCCCAAAAAACCCACAAAACCAAAACAAAAAAAAAAAAACCAAACAAAAAACCCACCAAAAAAACCCTGGTCTGCTGTAATGGCTAAAGAATAGGATTCTTTCTGAATAGGAGTTAAGTGGCATATTCTGCCCACCTAGGAACAATCCCATAGTAGTGTTAGCAACTACTTAGCTTAAACTTGTATGTTTTTCTCAAGACTAGGCTTTCCAACACAGATTTATTTTAAGTTGTGATCTTCTAGTAAAGCAGATGAAGTAGAGTATTTCAAGCTTCAACCAGATGATGTTTTTTATATGACAGAAGCAGAAAGCTGCTCTGCTTGCCTGCTTTTTGTACTTTGGTTACAAATATATGATGCCACTTCAGCGAGCTCCTCTTTCCATAATGAGGAACCTAGCTCTAGCTTGCAAATATCCCTTCCCTAGAGTGAACTTGGTCTGAAAAGCATAGTTTTGTAGGAGTTCTGGAAGTGCATAAATGAGCACTTAGGTTTGCAGCATTTACTTCAAAAGCACATTGCTGACCCAATTGCCTCTGCTAATTCTTTCCTGCTTTGTATGGTGGAGCAGTCTGAACATGTGAAACGGAATGGATTTTGGTGATAGACTGGAAGATGAGCTTCAGAGGCTTACCTCCTGCATCTAATGGTTAATGGACAGGCAGTTGGTGGGACACTACTAGAGCTGCTGTGAAGAACAAGTGTCTGCAATGTTGTTACAGGGACTTCAGTACCAGCTGTTTCATGAAACAAATCCATGGGAAGTGGGTTGGGCTGCCTGCTCCTGCAGGCATAGCCACAAAATAGCTGAAGAAAATCTTGGGAGGGGGGTGCTGAGGGGAGGGTGGAGAGGGAGAGAGACTAAGGCAAATGAATAACTGCATTGGCAAGTTGAAGTTCTTGCGTTCTCTCTTGTGGGTGGAACAAGCCCCTCCCAGCTGTTGCCATGTGACAGAGCAACTTGTTCTGTGGGTCAGGTACTTCTGCAGATACTACTTGCTTTGGTCTCTGGTTGTCTCAAGCAACCTGAAGCTTCAGGTGAATAAATTTCATTTCCTTCAACAGACCTTTCATACAAGAGAACAAGGTAGGAAATGTGGGTGGGAGCTAAACTCAAGACTGAGCGTAAGCTTCTTGTTAGCTGCCTGTCCAGGATGAAAAGTACCCCTGTAACTACTTCTGCATGAGAAGTACTGCAGGTCTGGAAGCGATGTGGTATCATTTCTGGCAACAGACTCAAAAGGGAGAGGATGGAGATGACAATTCAGCAGGTGGCTGATGCTGCTTCAGTGGTCTTAAACACAGGCACATGTGCACACACTAGTCCTCAACTCTCTCAACAGGAAACCAGTATGAGGCTTAAGTTACTCACTACATGAACTCAAAAGGAAAATAGGATGTAGTTAGTATGCCCTGGGTTGAGAAAGAAATATTAACATGAGGCTCATTTAATTTTAGGGGCTAGTGCTTCACTGTTACAAATACTTGTACTGTTTAATTAGGACCATGCTTACTGTGTATAAACAGAAAGCTCTCAAGTTCTGCACAGGTGTACCACCACTGAGTACACGAAACATTTGTGTGGGTTTCAGTGACTAACTTACAGCTTTCACTGAATATTGTGCTGGACCTAATGGCCTGGTACCTTAACTGCATGTTTTTGCACTTAGCTTTTCTAACAATAAATTTAAGTGAACAATACCCCTAATATACAGAGGTAGAGGTGAAGCAGATCTCCAGAAATCACTGGTGTCAAAGGAAAACACGTTATTTCAAGCTGTTTCTAATTCTTTTTTTCACATTAATGCAAGCTCTTCATAGAGTGAGATATTGTCAACTTAAAAAGCACTAGTCCAACAGCCACTGCCATTAGAGTGTATTTATATGTACATTGGCTTGTCTGAGAAGATTAACTGTGGTATTAGATTAAGATATTCACTAGAAAGCCACTTAACCTCTACTAGAATAGATTCCCTAATGCAATGATGAACATGTTTCAAACAGACTAACCCTGAAAAGTCTCTCAAATTGGGAACAATTTTTTTTGTTATTTAAACACCCTGCACTTTGATCCCACAGAATGCATACAGTCCTCACGATTGCATCATCTTGCTGAGCGATCAAGCAAGGTTTCTACAAAGACCTGCCTGCACTTTTGCTGTAACCTCTAACTTACTATGCCATTCACATCACTGCTTGCCCAGCAGGGCCTATGCTATGTAAATTACAAGTTACTTGTATGGTGTAAGAAGGAACTCTGAATTTCAGTATTACTGGAGGAGCTGATTAGTATTTTGTCCCGAGTTTACAGAGGTGATTCCTCATTATTGAACAATCCATTCACTCAAGTGTGAAGGTAGACTTAAAAGTTGCCTTGCTGCATAAAAATGACTATGCTAGAATGGGCCGATACCTGTTTAATACAACGTCCTGGCTGTGAGACTAGTGAGGCTGCGTGTGAGAAACAAGTTCTTGCCGACATTCCTACGTGGATGTAATAGCCTAGCAGCCAGCGGCTCATGATTATCTAAAAGCAAGTAATAAACCGTCTCACTCACAGCTTGGCAAAGCCAGAAAGACTGCAACCGAAAATTTACTTCAGTGGCTCGTACCCCCGACAACAAACTTCTGACAAATTAGACCATTTGATTACTTCCAGGTGAAATGCAATCTACTCCTATTTGTGAAGTAGTTTGGTGTACAAATGCTAAATGCTGCACCTGGATGGTAAGCTGAGCAGGCAGCCTGAAGCTGGAAAGGGTACTGGGCATAAACCAGTTTAAAGTCACACACAGGAACGTGCGTTGCAACTTGTTTGCTTCCTATTCACTTTGCAGGTGCCTTTACAAAAACCATGCCCACCCCACACTCACTGTGGGAGTTAAACTTACTGTTTGGAGTCTCTCCACCTGATCCATTCAAGTATATTAGACTGGTACTAGGTTTTCTCTCTAGGGGGCTCGTTGCCATCTGTGGTGTCCTGCTGTGGTCAAGATTTGCCTAACAGTCCTCCTGTCATCCACCTGTATGACATGGAATAACAAAGTGCTATTCGTGCGGCAATCTCCAGGACGTTTATAGCTGCTCTAGGGCCCACGAGTCTACGACCTTTCGCCTCCCCAGGCCAATACTTTGCCTTCTGCTGGCGGCAGGCAGGAAGCCCAGGCGTGTTCCCAACCCCGCTGGATTCCAGCACGAGGATGTTAAGCTGCCTTTTTGCTTGGCAGATCTCCCTGCTGTCTGGCTATTTCTACCTCTCCACCTGCTCCCTTCTGTTCGCAGGGCTGCAGGCTTTTGAAACTCTTTTTAGCTTGGCTCCCTGAATGCAACCGGGAGTGGACTTCTCATTAACCTTTTCCTACCCGCTGGGCTATGGGGTGAATACATGCTGTCATTCTCTACACCTCACCCTTTTCTTATGAAAGCTTTGGTCGATCTGCCAAATATGGATAACAAGTCCAAACTGTGATACACAAGGCATCTAAAATGATCCTTCCTTTTTCAATGCAACCCATTCCTAGGAAAGGAGCTTTTGACTAAGCTTGCAACACGGTTGCAAAAAATGACTGAATCAGTGGAAAAAAATTATTAGGGAATACAGATATTTACCTAGATTAAATCGAAATACCGTTGACAGTAACAGAGGACAGCTTAGGAACAACTCGCTCATCTTTTCTTCCCACACAGGAAGACCTCAAACTAAAAAAACCTCAGCTTTGATCTACTCTGAGTATAGTTCTGCAGCTTTACAGTCAACACAACCAAGCTTGTATCTGCATGGCTTGTGCTCACAAAGCTACTTTTGCTGAGGCCTAGCTACACATCATTTCGTTTGGACAAAATCACTGGATAAGCCCCTTGAATTCAAGCGTGGCATTCCACGCTGCCACAACACCAAGACAGTAATTGCTTTTCAGAAAGGAGATAATGAGGGAAAACGCTAATGGTAGTCAAGCTGCCCCACTGGCACCTCCTGCTCACCCTGGGGATCGTCTACCTTTCAGTGCTCGGGTACCGATTTATGGCAGAGGGACGTCTCGCCCCTTGTTTTGTTAGTAACGTTTATAGCAAAGATGCCCCTGCTACCAGGCCAGCACCCTCCGTGACCAACTTCTCAGGCAGCCTTGCTAGACTCTGAAGGGGCAGCACGGTTAATCTGGTCTTTACAAACAGTTCCCAGACAAAAATCAAATGGCAAATTCTGGAAAAAGTACTCGAGGCCGAGTACAAAGTTCTTCCTCCCCTGTCTTTTTTTCCAACAACTATCTTGTTCCCTGAGATATTGTCAAACACTACTAAGGCTTTAAACATCGATCTGATGCTTCAGCGATCCTGTTCCTCACGTAACTTTGCAATTGTTTTTAGCATTGGATAGTCTTTTAACTCTTCTAAGTGCAGGTAGTCATTTGCCCACTGCTGCAAAATCCTCAAATGTCAGAAGACATAGGAGGTTTTAAAATAAATTCACATATGCCAGGTGTGCTCAATATGCCTTCCTGTGTAGTACTAAATCTTACACCAGGAATGACCGTTGAAAACGTTATTCTTAGGCACTCGTATTACGAGAAGGTTGTCTGTACTGGGGACTCAACTGAAGAGCATTTTGGAGACCAACTGAAAAGTCACATGCCCAGTTATTTCAGCAAACTTCTTCATATGGGGGGTGGAGCCTGGTATGTTAAGTCATACTAGACTGTTACAGGGAAAAAAGTCAGTATAGATTCAAAATGCGTTTTTTTTCCTGCCTAAACTGGTTTTTATAGAGGGACACAGACTGAAGGACAAGAAGTCCCAAACGAGGAACATACACACCCTCAGCTCTAAGTCAAAATACGAGTGCTATGCTTACAAAGCTAATCCCAACGCAGACTGTGGACTCTCCATTTGTACTGTGAATCAAGCCAAATATCCCCAAAAGCAGTGAAAATCACATAAAAATTACTAATTGATGAGACCATTCAGCTTAAAGGAATCATGGCATAGGATGAAATCTGTGCAGTCTTGCAGTTGTAGGTATGTGGTTCAACACTTTATCTCAACATGAACAGGAGTCACGTGCAGGTTTCCAGCTTTTATTGGAAACACGTGGCAGTTCTGGGACATCCAGATGAATCAGAATTTATCAAAGTAAGAACACGAAGTATGGAGGGAGGGGAAACCAATTTATTTTACAATGAAAAAACCAAAACGCCCAACAAACCATTTCAAAACTAACTTTCTAAAAAACAGGATCTGAAATCGTGTGCAAGATCCAGAATACATGGAAGAAAAACTGTAACCTGAAGCAGTCAGCAGCGCCCTGTGGCCAGTGTCCCTCACAGCACACAGCTATTCAAAATGTGGGCCAGTGAAAAAGTCTGTATTTAGATGTGTTTCTACTCCTCTGTACTTCCCTCTCATTTAAAAGTAAAAACTGTAGAGAGTGTCACGGTTCCAGGCAAGAACTACAAAACTGTAAGAACTTTTATTATTAATCTTAAAAAATATAACGTATGTTAAACACAATGTACATACGTGAAAGTAATCACTAACGTATACGGCGTCTTCACTTTGATAGCTTTCCCTCCTTTTCCTTTGCTTTCTCTATCTTCATTTCCCGAGTTCTGATCATTGATGACATGGCTGGAAATAGCAGCAAGAACGGATTATCTGAACACCACCTTATGTTAAAATAATCTGAGGCCTCAGGCGCAGACATCTGAAGCTATGTAATATCCTCCCGCACTTCACATTGTACTTATCGAGCCCTTACACATGCAGCTTTAGTTTGCAATTCTTTATATGCAGGACCTTAACAGAAAAGATAAACCTAGTTATAAACAGGCACCACCACCTCTGCTTTGTGAAGCCAAAGCATCAAATGCTCAAGTAGTGGTGAAATGCTATTGATTTCAGAATCTCTTTTCTGGCATGGTGTGAAATTAGTACCTTTGGTCCAACACTCACGGAAACGCATTTACTTAGTGTGCACATACAAGGCTTCCGCCCCCTCAGCTTTTATACGGTAACTCTTGATACACTACGGATACGAATACGTATTTTTACGTGGACATAGAAAACAGGCCAACTGAAGATGTTAATGGCTGGCAAAAAATAAAAATGAGAACACTTAGCATATATACTTTATTATATAAATAATTTGATTAGTTTTACCTAAATCAGGTCACTTTTATGTCCCTGACACGTGTGTACTGTATGATGTGGGGAAATAATAATTTCCCAAATCTATGCAGTGAGACTTAAAAGGGCAAAGGGGAAGTAACTGGAACGTGCAATGAGAAAAAGTGCAGAGAAAAGAAATTCCATTTCACTTGGCATCCTGCCATCACAGGAGTTCACGACCATTTTACCAGTGGCTTCAAAAGGAGCAAGAAGACAACCTGAAAAGTTCTCCATCGTCATTGTGGTCATCTCAGATTTAAAAAAAAAAAAAAAAAGTTAAGGAGGAAAGGCTATGCTTCTGAGGCCACTCCTGGGCAACTACGTTTTTGGAGTCTACTGCTGTCAGAGCATCTTTCAGTTTCCATGAGAAAGTCATCAGCTTGTTAAAAGTTTCATTTAATTGGACATGACAGCACACGAGGGCACCCCTCACCAGCTGCCATGTTTGAAATGTTAAGGATCTTGAAGCTTATTAGAGTTAAGGGGCTGAGCAACAGTGCGTTGTGGGGTTAATCTAATTACTCTCCCAGGAGGAGCAGGATAATGTAGAAGTGGGTACTGCTAGTAAAAGAAGCGCATCTCAACTGACCTCATGCAAAAACACAGGTAGTGGTTTGGCAGGTAACTAGAACAGTTTATGGAGAGTGTGGGTATTTTAAATAAAATAGGAGTATTCTTGGTGAATCCTGGCACCTTTGGTTTTTATCTGTACTGATTCCACCAGGTTTTGCAGGCTTTCCACCTCGTTCTGCAGCCTCCTAGATGTATTCTCACTAGTTTCCATGGGCTGAGAAGCTAGTGAGAAAATTATTTATCAAGACATTCCATCTAAAGTACAGGTCTTTGAAAATAAAACTTCCAGCAGCAAAGAAAATGAGTAAGAAGACAAGGTTATTGACAGAAATTTATACTTAGCGGTACTTCTATTCAAATGAAAAAACAACCACATTTCTATTTTGCCTATAGGATTCCCCATTTGGGGAACAGAGAAAAAGTGCTTTATGTTACTAAAACCGTATTGATGCCCACAACTTCTAAGTCCCTCTTTGCCAGTAAAACTCCAAGGGTTGTACAAAGGAAAGCAATAGTGTCAGTTGCATTTTGCAGATGCAAAACTAAGGCACAGAATGATGTAACTTACTACAGCCACAAATAAAACCAGAAATTCCAAGTCTTTGAAGATCCAGACCAGTGCAGAATTCAATTGGCATTGTGCCTGCCTGACTGAACGCTAACACCCACAGACTGACACGGTCACGCCAGTACTTCATGAACAATTACCGTCTCCCACCCTGGAGCTTCTTCTGACCAGAACTTGGACTGTTTCATGTTTGCTACAGTCATCAATTCTCAAAAAGAGGCAAAAAAAAAAAATTTAAAAGGAGCCAGAGATGAAAGTAACTGGCTGACCAGGTTAACAAACAAAGTAAAAAAGCCCAAAACACAACAACAAAAGAATGATGCCACTTATGTTTCTTTTTGAACTGAGCAGGGACTGGCAATTGGCTGAAGGTTACAGTTGTCACCTGCTAAATCTCCTGTGGCCTACATGCAAACAATCTGGGGTTTATGTCCAATTGCAGAGATACCCACACCACAAAGCCTGCACGTTTCCTAAAAGAGGTGCGATCCAGAACTGAAGCTCATTGCCGGGATGGCTGTGTTGCTCTACAGGCACAGAAATTTGCATGTACTCGCTCACATAGCCAATCCAGCACTTTGATAGGGAAATGCCACACACATTTACGCTCTGCTTACAAACAGGCATTTCTTAGTCGTTGAACATGCATTAAAAATACAGAGTAGCTAACAAATACGCACTTCAGCTTTGCACAGCCAGACAGCCGGGGGAAGCAAAGGGCAGTGAACAACAATGTTAACGTTCTAGTCAGGATGACTGCTCAGCCCAGCTATTTTAGGTACCACTCTGCAGAAAGAGAAGATTGTGATGTTTCTAAAATGCAAAAGATGAAGCGACTGCGTTAAGAAAATAAAAACACAATACAGACATGCTAAAGTTGAAACTACAAAAAAAATCCAACCTGAGCAGCAGGCAACATGAGTCCTTTTGAGCTCCTTGGAGCTACGGTTAGATTTTCGCCTGTACCGGAACTAGCTTAGAGCTAGGTGTGCAGCACCTCTATTACAATCCTACCTGCAGTGCTTATGTGCCCTCTAAGAGAAATTATATTTTCAGATCTCGCAAAACAGAGAAATGTAATGTTTAAAAATGGCATTTGCTAAGTATTATTTGAAAATTTAGTTGCTTACCTGTTTTTCCTATTGCATCCATTCATTTTGGGGTCTTTCTGCTGCATAAATGTAACAAAGCAGTCCTGACAGCCTGGCTCGCTAGCAAGTAATTAACAGACTACCCTGAAAATGTTCATCCTCCTCACAGACATTCTGTGATGCAGGAAAGCTTATTTCTATCACTTAAGAGCTACACAGACACAGCCTTACATCAGTACTTTCAGTAAACCCCAGAACTTTTCTGAATGTGTTACATGAACCATAACAACTATTACAAATATTACTATTAGGCAACTGTGTTGCCTGTTACTGCAAATATTGGCGTTAAGCATCCCTACAGTCTATTTACTTGAATAAAGCAATCTACCAGTTCTTAAATCTAGTGGTATGGAATTTCTCTTCTCTTCTCATTGTATAATACATTAATTACCTGCTACATTTCACTCACAATTCATTTTTCACAGAAAAAAACTTCTACTTGGAACAGAACTGTGACAGGGCAAAGACAGTCTGATGTAAGCAAGAACAGATAACTTTTAGGTAAGTGGGCCAGAACTGCTAAAGCAGTGCTTTCAAATGAACCACCAGTAAATTATGTTTCAATAAAGTTGCATACTGTAATTGCACTTGCTGGAACCTCAAACGGAAAAATCAATCCCATGTCAGCCCTGTACTTTTGAGAATCACTGCTGTTTATGTTCAGCAACGTGAATGGATTCCGTAAGCGACGTGTTACAAAGGTACAGAAAAAATAAATGCAGTATAAAGTACAGGTACCACAATCATAACACTGTAAAAGACTGTATCAGTGAATGATGGTGGGACTCCACTGGTTTCTACAGGACTGCTGAACAGCTGAATTTAACCTACGCTTTGTAACTCACTTACTGTACTGGTTGGGAAGAGACCCAGCCAAGCTCTTTGGATCACTGAACAGGACTGGACTTACTTATCTGGAGGACTGTGGCTGCACTCTCTGGAGAGCCAACCCTCCTTGCGGACGGTCTGTGCTCTGGTGAGGCGCTGGGGCCAGCTGCAAGGTCATCGGGTGGAGCAGTTAACAGGAAGTGTACTGGAGACCTTTCTCTGTATCTCTCCTCCTGAAAGACCTTCTCGGGGGAGGATGTAAACCGAGGACCTGCCAAGAAAACGGATGCACCTCCTAGGAGATATCCAAGCAAAGAGCAGTGAGCACACACCTGAAGAGAAACCCCCGTATCAGCTTCGATGTTCTCTCTGAAACAGTTACAGGGTTGGGTTCCCTTCATTGCACTCTTTCATCCTTTCCATTCCTCATCGGTAGCCAAGGTAGCAGGAGACTATAGCCTCTTTGCAAAACATGCTTGTTTCTGTTAAAGTGATTGTCATGTGAAGAATGGCCAGTAAGCCTGCCTAGCAGAAAGTAGGGCCTGCTTTTTTCTGCTGACTACTCACTTCGTGTTTACTTCCAAAACAGCCTGATGGGAGGCAGTATCGCTGCTGCTAACAACCCAAGACTCCTCGTACGTTACTGCTGACTTGGATCTCATTACTTAGGTACAAGAAGCAGAAAAAACAATGTTGCTTACACAGGTCTGCCATTTCCCTTCCTCCCAGTAACTGATATGCTTTGAATTCCTGGCAGAAAGAGAGTCATAAGGAAAAGAGACAAGAGATGCATAGAAATATGCAATCAACAGATTATGTAACGTATTTTCGTACGTATGGCTCACAGCGTGTGTGAAAAAATAAAAAAAAGGTCCATGCAACTAATGAGGGGAAGATTTACTACAATTCTCTTTTTCTTCCCACAGTCTGTTTCCTTACACCTAACATCCCTCCTGGGATGTCCTGAAAATAATTCGGGGAGTTTCTAACAAACTGCCCTTGTTCAAGTACTTCTCAAGTCCTCCATGTAAAAAAAACTCTACTTGCAGCTCTTTTGGAAGCTAGGAAAAATCCCTGGATGTGGCAGTATGTTTGCTAGAAGGCTGACAGTAACTACCCACATTTTCTCTAATACTCAGAAATATAGAAAGAGGACCCATAGAAGTTACTCCTCAGGACAAACAGAGGAGTTCTAGCCTCTCTCTGAAGCACAGTGCCTTAAATACTAACAGAGAACAATTAAATATATTGGTGTCTGCAGGCAATTTTCACAGAAAATTCACAGAATGGGTAATCTATGGGCAAGAAAACAGAAGGCGGCTAAGACTAGTATCTTCAAACCCTCATGCTCAAAGCCATAGCCTTGTATTTCTGTTTAGGCTACTAAATTCACGTCACCACATTTTAAGACATACTGGCCACTCAGTACTTGAAAGGAAATCAACGGAATTTGCCATGACCCGATTCCTCTCAAAAGCACATCCATATTTAGATACCTGAATACAGAATTCAAGAGCCTAAATTTAGGCACCAAAAATATGACAATACTACCCATGCTAATTACACAAGACTATCGCTATTGATGAATAACTACCATGGAAGATACCCATTTTAGTGGTGCTGGTATTAGCTTCCATGGAGCTCATTTGCAACAAGATACAGATTTTCCAGTAAAGTGCGAGACAGACTTTGTAACAGCACCTGCCAAGAGGTATTTGAGTAAATGACCTAAGAAAAGATACTGTATTTGGACTGTATTTTTTGTAATATTCTGTAACGTTCCAGTTTGACGTCAACAGGGCACATTCATCCTCAAATGTGGCCCGTGAAAACTTACCAGGGGATGTAACGTCTTGGGGCTGAAGATCTGCAGTACGTAAGCATGAAGGATCCCTGCAAGCAAAACGATGGCAAAACTTGCGTTCTGGAAGTATTATGCTAAGTTTTGGTAATGCTAGCTAGCCTCCACAGCGAGAATGTGAAGCTCTCCTATGTAATCTCCAGATCTTATACATGTAAATTAAAAGCAAACAAAGTAAATAAGTTCCAGAGCTCGCTCTTAGAGGGATGAAAGCAACATCACAGCTTTGTTTTGTAGTTCCCAGGAAGCTTTCAGCATTATAAATAAAACAATACTAACAAGCTCAGGACTGATGCTGTATTAAAAAAGCCTTAGAAACTGAACCTCAAATGAGTACTTTAATGAGCAGGTTACTCAGCTAAGTGAAAGCACTTCTCACCATCCGGAAGTATCCTTTTCCACAATGCTTTCAGTAGCAGAGTCTCTAGCTGCAGTCTCCCTGCGTGGAAATAACGTATCGTTGTCAAAATCACAGCAAAAGCTCTGCCAGTAGGATTGATACATCTCACATTTTTAGACGATAAGCTTGTTTTTCAAGCAGAGTGCAAAGGCAGCCACAGTCTAATAGTAAAGAAAAGGCATCGTAAAATTGTTATAGGAGTTCACTAAAAGAAGTCTATTACAGCTGGAGTGAATTTAGGCTACCGAAGTAATGGATATCTTTGGGAAATAAAGGACTAGATTCGTTATGAATACCGGGTAGTTATAAAGATGGAAAAAAGGCAATAAACTTCTGCTTTAGACAACTAACGCCATTACAATTTTCCTTCTGGTTACTCACGCAAGAGTGCTTCTATTTAACTTCTTCAGACCAGCTTCCGGTTATTAGGTGCTTTCTAGCCCGTATTTCACCTAATAGCATCAGATGACTACCATAACATAAATTCTTGCTTTTTCCAGGTTTGGACCTACGTCTTTTCTCAGCCACTACGAATTCTTAGAGTACAGTGGTATTTGATGAGAGAATGGAAATGGATCATTGATTAACTTCCAAAAACCAGCTAGACTCATTTTAGGTATGAGCACTGAGAGACACTTGGAAGTGTTCCAGAGAAGTAAAATCTTGCTGAATTTAATGCTGACCTTTTGTGGAAATGCTCCATTTCCACCAGCAGCTCTGCTATTCCATCTGTATCTACACAAAATCCCCCCTGCTAAGCACACTTGAAGCATAAAAAGTGCTATCTTTTTTTGTCGCACAAAACCTTCTTGTTCTATGTCAGGCTTTTTGTGACAACCCCAGCTTTGGAACAGACACACAAACACAAAAAAATCAAGTAAGATTTTATAGCAAATGGCACTTGCCATTTGGCATCTTATATTCTGATATGGTAACTTTGGATATAGCACAACTTTTAACCAAGGCACTGGGAACAAAAGACAAAAAAAAAACCAACAACTGAGCTTCATCTCAGTTTTCATAGGAGACAATCAACAAAATCTTAGCTCTGCTGAAGCTACCTAGAAGCACCTTGTTCCAGCTTTGCATGTACTACTTGTGTATCTTTTGGTAAAGGTCCTCTGTTTAATTAGTAAAGTATCTATTTAAAAGGAAATTCATTAACTTCTACGGACTTCAGCAATGTCCTGCGGATGTCATTACATTTTTCTTTACAGAAAATGCTAAGGTAATGAATGCCTTTTGGTAATCCTTCTCACTGGTTTGACACCAATTCTGTGGTACGTAGAAACACAAGCTTTGGAGATTAAGGACACAAGCCTGGTCAATGAATCTTATACATCACTACTTCATTGAGCTATCTCACAATTTTGATCTACAAGGAACTTCTAGTCTTTACTAGAACATAATTATTTTCTTCCCAATTTTTAAATGCATTTTGTACAACTCTTTTTATTTCTCAAAATATTGTCCGTATCACCCTATTGTATTCACTCAATCAACGTCTCTATCTGCGTTGTCCGTGACCTTTTCAGAAAGGTGATTTCTCACCTCTTGCAAAGATCTGATCGTAGACTGAAGACAGCAGCGCATCCTCTACTTGCACCATCTCTGTGTAAAAGGATGCAGAAAGACAACATCAGAACTAGCACTACCAACAGCACTGAGACAGCACAAAGTCATGTACTTTGACAGACAGCTTTGTGTATCAAGGGACGATTAGGTGTAGAATTCTCCCATCCTCATTCAGCTCCGTGAGAGAACACGGTTGAAAGTGAGAAAACTTCTCATAAAATCTACATGGTCTGAACCATAAAAGTTTGCAACCATATGTAGAAAAGAACAGTTTCTTCCGCTGCCACATAACCAGAGAACATAGGCAATAATCATATAGCACAGGCTGGCAAAGGACGCTGTTGATTGTCATGCCTCGGAAAGACTCTTATCTATGATAGGCAAAGTCAAGGTAGGAGGAGGTAATACATTTACTACTTAAAAATCAGACAGACAGGCCAGCTTCTGTGCATGAATCCTTTTTCCGGTTGTGAAACAGACGCTTCTTTATTTAAGCTGTCAAAAATTTGCATGTTGGGAACAGGCAGATCTTTTGTTCAACAGAAGTACCTGGGAACAGCAGAAAACCCCAGAATACACAGGATATTGGGATGGACGTTATTTTGTTCCACCAGCATGCATTATGGGAGAAGCGTCACGGTTTAAATTTGATCCTAATCAAAGTCCACGAATTATATTTTCCTTTATGAAGTATCCTTATGTTCTGGATTAGACACATCAGAATTTGTGCTGTATTGATTTTTCAACTTCATGTACCACCGTCATTATCATTTGTTTGGTAAAAAAATAATTGCCTGCTTCAACAATGACAGAAGGGGTATTTATGTAAGGCAGAAAAAGAAGAAAGGAGTTCTAAATGAAAGTAAAAGCAGAAACACCAAGAAACAAGCAATAAAGGCAAATGGCCCTGAAACACACGAATAGCCAGATCCTAGCTTTAGAAGGCAACAGAAGTACACAGCACAGAACAGAAGTAACAGTGTACTACTCTTACACTGTATTCCTCATGGTTGCTAAAGGTGGTTTTCTCCCACCATTGCTGTCATCCTTGCAAAGATCCACAGATGGAATGTCATTGTCTGACCTTGTTAATTCCTGAAGAATCCTCTTTAGATCCTGCAACGGTTCTTCCTTCAAAATGCCTGGCTTGGAAAGCATCTGAAATAAAATCATTCCATTACAAGGTATTTATAAAGGCACTCTCTTTTTCAATTCTTACCTATACTCATCCAAAGTCACATGTTTCCTCCACCCCTTGTCTTACCAGGGCAGATTTTTTTGTAATTTTAATTAAGAAGTGTTGGAGGCTGGATCGTGATAACCTGAAGACTGTCAAAATAGTCTCTGAATATGACTGCACTCTCATCTGGAAAGTTATCTGACAGAAATGTGTAAAGCAACTAAATGTGATTGAGGGAGGACATGGCTAACACCTGCATTTTGAACAGATGTAAAAAGGTTACGACTACTGTTTCAAGGTCAAAAACATTAAAATAAGCCTTTAATTATGACAGCTTCCCCCCTCCCCGCCCCCCCCAATACAACCATTACCCTTTTCAGTACTCAGAACTAATAATCCTTGCTTATGTGACAACTCTG
Organism: Sagittarius serpentarius; assembly: GCA_034782735.1. NCBI lineage: Eukaryota > Metazoa > Chordata > Aves > Accipitriformes > Sagittariidae > Sagittarius > Sagittarius serpentarius. The sequence goes on from JAVKLA010000007.1 coordinate 7,762,846, forward strand.
TTTTCTCCTTTTTAACCTGTGATCCCAGGTATTACTGTACAGTACACAAACACAGCTCTGAAGACAGAAATACTAGCATATCAGGTTGTTTTCTAGGCACTCATTTCTATAACAGCTGAGTTGTCTGCAAATACAAACCACTTCATTGTCACAGCCATACTCTGACATGATGTGCAGTATTATTCTCATTTTACTGATGGGGACCTGAGGCGAAGGCCTGGTTCAAAGAATCCTTTCTTTCTGTGAAGAACTGGATTTTTCAGAGTACTCAGCACTTCACATGTTCAAAGCACTGCTCCCGCTGACTTATGCTAGAAACATTTTGCTAACACGTTTTCATTGGAAAAAATTTCATTTCCAATGGGAACACACTAGTTTCAGCAAAGCTTATATAGAGAACAAACCCTCAGCTTCATACTGGGCCAACATGATACCGAGTCAGACCAAATCCTTCTTTCCCCCATTCCGCCTAAGAAACCAGGCCATCGACCAGGTAGGGTCTCCGTCTCAAGTGTTGGAGCTGCTTCATTTTGTACAATAACTAAGCTCGCAGGAACCAAGAAGATTCAAGCAGACCTTGAATCAAGTTCTCCTACGACCTGTTAGGTCCTCGCCATGGTACTACATTAAAAATCGGTCCTTTTTCCTTCTTTATCCTCAGAAGTATAAACTGATTAACTCAAAGAAAAGAGAATGGGAGTGCCTGATGCTGCAGGGATTTCACAGAATTAACGATCCTTTGTTCCTTGATGTAAATGTTTGTCACCACATCAGAAAGCAAAAGAGAAAATACTACCGAAAAATATCTGCACTAACTTGTAGTCTTCTACACCTTTTGAGGTAAAAATTGATGAAAAGACCTCTACCAAGTTCTGTGGGAGATACATCAGTTCCCTTTTGGAGAATTATACAAAAATCTATACAGAAAATACCAAAAGGCTTTTTTTTTTTTTTCCCCACGAGAGATTTGAGTTGAAGTTTTCCGTAATAAAAAATTAGAACAACACTACCATTTAATTTAAATCTAAATGTAGATGTACAACAACAAAAGGGGAAAGGACGGACAATGACATGTCTTTTAGGATACAATTGGTCAAAATCAGTGAAGGCCTGCTTGGAGAAAGATTTAAGTATTAAAAGCTACTACAGGTCAATCAGTTGATGAAATTTATCAGGAACTATGTACAAGTCTATTTTCACTGCCAAATGTAAGTGATTTACAGCAAGTAAAGTACTAGCGAAAAAAAAAGTGAAAACCAAACTGCTTACAGATCAGTACCTTCAATTGTAATAGTTTATAAATGTTATTGGTGATAGAGGCAAGAAAAACTCCTATTACAATCTATAGATTTTTTTTTTATTGTACAGTTGTTTTTTACATATATTTCGCAAAAGGAAAAAAGAAAATCTGAAAGGCCGTAACGTACGAGAAGCTACAGAAAATGATTTCATCTTTGGTGTTAAGAATTTACGCTCGGACTCTCCTACCAGATATTCTCCCATTTAGAAATTCCATGTTATCTTTACCCTTTGGAACATCCCCATTTGTGCAGTTCCCCTTTTTGAGGCAGGTACTCACATGAGGGGCACAGCTGGCCAAGTTCAGGGAAGGTGGCACAACAGCAGAGTGCAGGTGGGAAAGAGGCAGTGCGTGCCGCAGCTTGCCTGAAGCAGAAGCTGACGAGTAGCCTGGGCCCTGGAGCTCCTGCGGAAAAACATTAGCCAAGCAGAATAAGCAAGTATAGCTAAGCAGAATAAATGGGTATAGACAGCATGCTCTCTGTAACAGGGCATCTCTTTTCGTCAAATCTTTTACAATATGTAGCACTCAATTCTCAAAACACTTCCTAGTGTTATAGGTGTGCTCAGACATAACCCTTTTAGTGACTGAACTGGGTGCAAGAGTGGCAGTTTCATTTATTTTCAGAATTTTAACATATGCTCTGGAACCATTCCAGTGGAGGACATCTCAGGAACACCACAAAACTAAACTGTCCCACAGTTCTTGTACCTTTTTTCCCCCCCACTTGGGTGAGAATTTCTTTCGTTGGAATACGAGATTCCCCACCTTTGCCACTGTTCACATGAAGTACTTTTGTACCGCGTATATAGATTTGTAGTTTGAATATAGTATTTTGTTTCTCACTCAAAACTGGCAACTGGGGTGGGTCACTAAAATTAACGGTAATTTCTTGTTCCAAGTGTTCCCTTCATTTATAGCAGTAGTTTCACTGTAGCCTTAATAGTCTATGGTTGTAAGTAAGGCAAAAGTAAGTAATATTCTCCTTAATAGTCTACAGTTGTAAGTAAGGCAAAGGTAAATAATATTCTCTATTAAACTCAATAGTAAAGATACAGATTGGACTAAATCTATTGGGCAATAAAAATTCTGGGCTCCATAATAGAGATACTGGCTTTAGATTACTGCATCATTTTCCCTCAACCCTATCTTTCACTAATGCTGTATAGCTCAACAGATGTCAATTACAGGTCTTCCTTTTTCTGTCCCAGATACCTCATGACCGTATTTCCTTTCCCCTTGTTAACATCTCTCTTTCCTTCTTAAAAATGATTTTTTTGTGTGTGTGTGCTGCCTAACTAATTAGCATAATCAAATTAAACTCAGAGCCCCTGTTTCCAGCCTGTATGTAGCTTTAAGGTTGCTGGTTTTCCGTCAGGCCTGAATTAGGATGTGGGTGCCCAAGCGCTTGTCAGTGCTTTCTCTCTCTAATAGTTACACTAGTAAGAGGCACCCAAACAGACCTTGTCTCCCAGTTCATTTTTCATAATAATGCCGTGAACATTTCTAGCTTTTATTTGCCTAGGGCCGCAAGAAAATGCTGAACCGTCACTGAAACCAAAGCTTAGCAGCTGAAGCGTATGGTCCAATACTCCTGTAGCTGTTTAATTTTTTTGTTGCCCTTACTGTAAATAGCACTTCAAAGTAACTGAAATTATGGACATGACTTGTGCAGCAATGACGTATTCCATGTAAAAAAAAGGTTTCAGAACACACACACTTTTTAGAGTACCTTGCAACAACAGGGTAAATGCATCTAACTTTATACCATGCTTCTCAGTAACAGACTTACTTTTACATCTAAAGCATGCTGCAGTCTGAACCGCATAGCTTCTTGTTGCTGACACTGGATTATGCGCTGACACTCTGCAAATTGCATGGATGCCTGTAAGAGAGGACAGAAGCAGCATAAATTAATTTGCTCACTTTCGGTGGATTACACTCTCTCCTGTTTTCTTTCCAATAAACAAGGTACACGTATGGACGCAGTATTTATCTACTGCCATCAGTATAGAAATACTACAATATAACCAGATGCCTTTCTTGACAGGCTTACAAAAGCAACTGACTGGTTCTATGATGCTAGTAGCCATAACAGGCACATCATAGTATCGCAGAAGGGAACTAATTCTGTCAGGGACAGTCCCAGACCTACTGAACACCTCTGGGATCAGAAAATTCAACTGTGCTAATGAGGCAAAACTATACTCAAGGTTTTAAAATGGATGGCTGATAACTTTGTGTCTTTGTTGTTACATGCTCCTTCTTCCTTAAAAAGTTTACTCTGAAAAGGTGTGAGAAGATCTAAGCCAAACCACAAGAAGACAGAGAGATTGATCTTTATGAACCAGACTGCTTTTATCACTCTAGCAGAGTTCCCTCTTAGGTTTTAAAATAAGAATAGCTACTCTATTAGAAACTGGCTCTCCTTCTGTGCTGCTTTGTGACAGCCACTGAGGCACGGGCAGGCTCCCCGAGGCACAACGGATGTATCGTTACAAGCAGCAGCTTTTTGAACGTTTAACTTTGACTCATTAATGACCACCAAGAGGGCCAATTACACTTTGTGATGTTTATACAACGGATGCTCTACAATGGTAGATAGTGGCATGCTGTCAGACGACACAGTCTAACCTTTATGAATTTCCAAGAATTGTTACTCAGTGTACCATATATGCTAGTTTTCAGTGAGCACCTGTCTCCACTGTCTCAGCTTCTCTGCCAGTTGGCTAGTACCGTGCACCATGATAGAAACTACAAAGAAAGTTAACTTTCCAGGGTCAAGCATTTAAAGTAAGAAACGCCACACTCGGGAGGAGGTATCGCAATTACTTGTTGGTTTTTCTTCTTTTTTTAAAGTAATAAAGCTATTTGAGAATGACACCTTACATGGAAATGGACAGCTGGAAAGGTGGAGTTCTGAGCAGCTGAAAAGGACTCGTCCTTCTGGAAGAGCAGCAGCTTACCTGTAGGGCACCTGGGATTTATGCGCTAGTCAGACCAAAATGTAGAACTTCGCCTTAAGAGTCAGGTGCGTCAGCAACAGAAACCTCAACTTAAAAAGGCAAATCAGACGACATGATGTTCTTAAAAATTTCCCTCACCCTGAGCGACCCACAGCTGGCTGGCTAAGGTCCCACGAAGGGCTGAGCACGGACAACTGTGTCGAGTCAGTGTGTGCCAACGCCCAGTTCCAGTGGAGCCCCTGTTATACTGAATAGGAGTTTCTCTCACCAGAGAAAGGAGCCATGCCAAGATCCAGTGGAAGGTCCATCTGCTTTAAACTCCCTGCAGTTTGTATTTCCCTGAGCTAGCAAGGAGTAAATCAAGAATTCTCTTAATGAAAACAGAAGCCTTTTACCATTAAAAAAACCAGAAGAGAGTCTTAACTATAAATACCTCTTCAGGTAAGTATCCTACAGTACATGTGAACAGGACATACTAAACACAAGCTAGGTAAGAGGTCAGACATTACCTCTTCCCAACTGACTGTCGAGGAAAGCACCCAGAAGTCTCACTGAACTGAAAGATACCTTAGATTACCTTATCAAGGGCTGCCTCCATCTTAGATATTTTTTCTTTCCAACGTTTGTCTTGTGATCTCAGGATCTCCAGTTCCCCAGCAATCTTGGTATTTTCTGCTGTTATACAGCTCAATTCTTGACTCAGTTTACTAGTTTCTTCTCTGAGGTAATGTTTCTCCTGAATTTAAGATGAGGACAACAAAGTACGAGTCAAAAAATTGTAACTGCCAACATTATACACATTTGTCTTCTGCAAATTTTCTTCTCTTTGAAAGATCAGAATTAACCCTTTCAGAAGCTTAGCTATTGCATCTTGCAGAAAGGCGAGGTTCTGCAACAAGAAGATAGGTCTTACAAAGAAAAGTACCACTGGATTAGTCCTGATGAAAGAGTATCTCAGATTTTAGATCCAATTTGAAACTGTAATTTTAAGCTTCAGGATCCACAGGATCCAAAGCCAGTAAAAAAGGACAGGTTATAGTGAACAGATAAAAATGATCATTCAGTAAACTCCAGCTATTGGTAACTGAACGATTTGTCACAGAAAACGCTACAAAGACCTCAGTATGCTAGACCCTGACACGCAGAGTTTACAGCCAGAACTGCAAAGAACCGCCTCAGAAAACAAAGAGGGGAAGCACTGTGGGCCAAATTCAGAAGGATACAGAACGCGTTAGTTGACATTTTTAAAAAGAAGTTACGCAAGAGCATGATTCTCATCGAAACTGGTACTGTTCTTTCACGGAGAACAAATATAAATTAAGATCTGTCTCTACGCAGAAGGCCAATTTACGTGGTGGAGACAGTCCCCGACACACGCTAGTGGCAGGACAGGGAAGGTGCCCATTACATCAAGTAAAATTCTCCTTGGTCCTTTCGTGGGCCAACTGTGCTTTTGGCCATGCATTTCTCCGAAGAAAAATTTCTCTAAATGCAGTTAAATACTTTTACACAGAGCTCTTGTGACCTTAGCTGCATTTGTCATTGCCTCTTCCAAGAATTTAATCTTGCTCTCTAATGCATCTATCTCTCCTCTCTTGGCTGTGATCTGCTTCTGCATTCCCACTGCAACTTTCATAGCTGTAAAAGACAAGATTAATTCTCAGTGAACAACGTTGATTATGCATTCTGAGTTCTGAAAAAGACTCTGGAAGTCAGTTATCAGCCATATGTTACAATAAGAAAGTTGAACCAGGATCCCCTAGTCACTTATGTGTGCAAACCACCCATTAGAATCACCTGGAGTTTTGTCCAAGGTAGTGGCACCAGACCCACCACACACAGAGGACAAAATGACAGCATTCCCTTGAAATACGCATAAAGATCACCTGAGAAAACTCAACTCATGGTTTAAGTTTTACAGTATGTAGTAAATGATAAAATAAAAATAAACAGTATTGCAGATGACGGCGCGTATTTCACAAAATATCTGGAATATTATTATAGCATCTATTAAGGGATCAATACTTACAAAAACCCTCTCGTTAAAAAGACAAACGTGTGATTTTTGGGAAGTTCAATCCATAATTACCGTTGCCATCAGACCCCTCCATAGTCTTTAGAGCAGTCCTGGTCTGCTCCAGTTCAGCTTGGGCAGATTTCAACTGCATTTTCAGTCGGTTTGCAGTATTTTTCATCTCCTCGATTTTATCCTGGTAATCCCTCTTCAGATCTTTAAATCCCTCTGGTGAGAGTAAGTAAAGATTGAAATTACAGTGACAAAAAGTTATCATTCTTCTAGACTAAGATTACTGATCTGTCACCTACTATCTTTAAAGGAGCATTAGATACGCAGACAGCTAAGACATAAAGCAAATAACATCCACTGCTATCAAATGCACAACTAGTAGTTCGTTGTCCTGCCTGTCAGCAAAAGCTTGTTTCACCAGAAACACACATGTTTTTCGGTTGCTCGCCAAAGCAACAGTTCAAGAAAGTGATATAAATCCACACTTCTGAGTTCCTACTGCTAGAACCAACTGCATATCCTGAAAGTTAAGGGTATTGGCGAGAAACAGCATTTTGCCCTGGTCTTTCTTCCCTCCAGCCACGCTTACAACCAGACTTTGATCTGAACTGATGTAATTTGCCAAGCGTTCCCCTGCAACTCCGCTTCTCAGCTCCGTTTCTTGTATTTCTCTTCAACTCCTCTTATGTCACCCATACCACTACAAGCCAGCCAGCTCTACGCTCAGACTCCCATCGACAGCTTGGCCCTAATTCTTCTGTGGTCATTCACTCCAATAAGCCCTTCCTAAAGCTCATTCACCCTGATAGTACTATACAAACCTAAGGCAGACCTTCCATGTAAAATCGCAGTATCTGTTTAATTCTTACAAAACGTAATGAGTTGAGAAGCATAGCTGGGTTGTGAAGAAGTAAATGTTACCAGTGGGTATTTAATGAAGAGTACAGTGGTGCGTAGAGAGCAAAGCAAGTGAACAGTATCACCTGGCTGGCTGCAGTGCAGATTTAACAGAGGATGTCCAGCCCCTAATTTTTATTTTTATTTTTTAAATACTACCTGGATTGGCTTCCCCACACATTACCTGAGAAAACTGTAGAGCACTCTAGCAAAACTACAACGGAACAGAAACAAAGTTCCACTGTAATTTGACCATAGGTGGTTAATGGGATCCACTCGTCGTCTTAAGTAACACTCAGGAAAAAGTGATCAAGTTTCTATTCTGTGACTTAGTAGATCTGCTTCTCTGGTCTCCACAGTCAGGCAGTTTACGGATTTTCGTTCAGGGTAGCGAGAGACTGCCGTAAGGATTGTATTCCCATCGTTCCCATTCTGTGCTAGAATCCCAAACTATGATATAGCTCTCTGAAGCAATCTGACCACCCCGTGCCAGCAGGGAACTTTCTGCTGTACCAGCAGCCATATTTGGATTCAGCAAGCAACCTCTCTTCTATTTTTAACGTCAGCCCAATTTAGCAGCTATCAGAGCTGAGCTAAGTTGAGGCTCCCTACCTGCAAGGCCAGCCAGCTTACTCCGACTGGCTTGGAGTTCATTCATTAGCTGGTCTTTCTCCAGTTTCATATCATTAAGAGCATGGAGCCTCTCAGTGCATGTGTTAACCAGTTTAATCTTTTCCAGTTCCAGCTTACTCAGTCTGGCCTCCAGTTCATGTATTCTGGCTTCTCTCTCATCCTTTGCAATCTGCTTACACAGAAAACAATAGTAACTATGTGCAATATACATACTTATATAAAAGAACCATTAAGATGGGCAGACATCATCGTTACTTTAAATCTCCGTTGTCAGAGAACAGTTTGGGGCAAGAAAGAAAACCAGAGTAAAACAGACAAATTGCTTTTGTGAAAATTGCTAATCCAGGCAAAAAGAGTACCATAGCATCTGGTCTGATGGCTTTACAGCGTGTTTAACCTTACCAGGCACATGATATGAAAATGATTTCCATCCTCTTGTAGCAGTACCTCCATACTCACTCCTAATGCTCACCTGTCTTCTCAAAGAAGAGGATGAAATCCCCTATCTGGAGTGAATTTTTTTCTGAAGATGCTGACCTGCATAAGACTACCATATCCTGTAATTCTTGTCTGAGACATAACCAGTTATAAACAGCGTCTGCAGTTTGGAATTCTGAGAGCTCGCTATCTGTTATTTCTCAGTAACGCTCTGTACTTCTGGTTCTGTTACTGGTGTGCACAATTGTATCACCACGGACAGCATGTTATATTCCAGCTTTCATAAGCCTTTTGGCAACTGCTTTTCGCCAGTGAATTATTCGTTTTTGTTGGTAACATGGTAATATTATTCTTCTCTGCCCACTAACACTTTTAGTGCTGTTCGGATTCAAGGTGCATTGTCGGACCTGCTTTAAAACCACAGCATTAGCACATTAAGATACAGATTTAAAAACAGAAAATATTTACTGTCTTACAGAGACATAAATACAGCATCATTTGCACACCTTAAGCTCTTCTACTTTAAGTTTCCAGTCATTTATTTCTTTTATAAGCTGAAATTTCTCAACTTCCATTGCTCCAGTGGTTCGATTGTGCTGGCCCACAATCTGGGTCATGTTATCAATTTGCTTTTGGAAGATCTCAACAATCCTTTCCTTCTCCAACACCTGCAGTTTCAGCGCTTCACACTCTGACTGCACATTGTGTAAACGGTCCTCTTCATTCTTTAGATGCTGGAGTTCTGGCATCCTACTGTCAAGCTGTGATTGTAGCTTCTTGATTTCCTTATTGGTAACCTCAAGGGCTCGCTCTTTCTCCTGCAGACAGGCTGTCAGAGTTGACACTGTTTCCTCAGCACTCTCCAAATCCATCTGTTTGGCTGTAAGATCTTCCTTAACTTTACGGAGCGCTTCCTTGGTGGAATCCAGCTGGACAGTCAAAGAGGAGATTCTTCCAATGCTTTCATTTTTTTCCTTAACTGCAGCCATCTGAATAATAGCAATATAAACATCAACCAAGAGAAACGTTTATTTCTACCTTTAGAATTTCCTGTCACATTTCTGGTTTTCTATAGTTCATCTTAAACATCCGAGTTTTACAAGAAAATTCGGTCAGCATGGTCTGGTCTACAATGACTGTGTGAGTCTTCTGGTTTTCCTTCCTCTTTCTCCATTTTAATAAATGAAGTACTGCTTAGAATATTGTTTTTTTAATCATGGAAAATTAAAAACGTTAAACTGATGTAAAAAAGAACAAAGTGGCAACGTTAGCATAAAATTTAAAGCAGTTGAAGCTAAAGAACTTTAAGTGTTAAAACTTGACTAACTGCACTGTAAGTTGGGGGGAAAAAAAAGGTACATACATGAATAATTCATTACTGATTTTATTCCTGCAGGCAGAAATGTGCACCACTTAACGCACTAAGTATGGTGACTCAGGAACTGCTAATAGCACAAAATAGAAACAGAAGAAAAGAACGAACGTCTTGGTAGGAGGATGTTAAAGGAAAAATAATGGATTGAAAAAAGGTAGAACTATGTGCGAGGTAGCACAAGCCCGTGGTTTGCTAGAAAACACAGGAATTAACTTGATCTTTACTCATAATGCAAACCGGGTTACCTAATTACAGCCCATTTTTGAGGGGCTGAAGTCTTGAAGACAGGGGAATGTACTACAAGTCAGCGTCTAGGAATCTACTTTGTCAGAAGTAATTCTTTCTGACATAGCACTGCATTCAGCTTAGGGTTATAAACACAAACTTCATTATGTCTTCATTAAGCACTACATAAAGTAAGGCAGGATGAAGGCCTTTCATTTGCTAATTATTCTTACAGAAGCGCTCACTACCAGAAAGACTGCCTTCAATAGTTTGTTTGTTATGTCTGGCAGCATCAAACTTTCTGGAAATTTACAAAATGTTGTTTTGGAGGTTTACCGTCAAAATCAAACACGCTATCAGCAGAACATTCATTTTCTCCTAAGGCCTGTAGGTCAAAAATAAAAATTAAAAATAATGCTTCTACTTCCTCAACAGCGAAAAGAAATGAAGGCTGGACAGGTCAGATTAACAGAAAAAACCATGCAAATTCTGACTGTCATATATCTGCATCTTTGAAAGGAAAATGTCGGCACATGAGCTCCAGAGGCCTCCCAACCATGGTAACCAGAGTTACAGTATTTGCCTCTGAAGTACAGCCCCAGTCAGTGCACTTTCTATCCTGAACAGTATCACGCTGCAGCTGCGCACCAACCTGGCGCTCCATTTGTCTGTGACATTCCGTCCTCATTTCCTTCACTGTGCTTTCCACGCACTGCAACTGCATGTTTTTGTTGTCTAGTTGTCTCCTTAGATGGCCAATGGTGATGCTGCTGCCTGTGCTCCGATCCCAAAATGGCTCGTGCTGCTCTTTTTCTAGGCTTAGTTCTCTCTCTTTTTTATGAAGTTCAGTCTACAAGAAATTAAAGTCATCTCCCTCCTTGAAATCACATTCAGGATTTTTTTGTTCTTTCTCTTAACGTTGGCAACATTCAATTACACAATTACATATCTGAACAGGGACTACTACATGGATTTACGCTCAGCAGAAGACAGGAATATTGGCTAAACTAGTCTGACACCTCCTACATGTTTTCTTCCAACAAAGCAGTTAACTTTCAACTTAATATATGGCTGCTGTAATCACTGTGAAACATGTTAACACCTCAACGCTGGAGTCTTTCATGTCATTTTTATCTATACCCAAATCAGTATAAGCTACAAAATGAAAAAAGATTATATTGTGTCAACATCAAATGAAAACCAATGAAAAACATTACATGCCAAGGAAGGCTGCTGTTGACAGATACCCGTCTTTAAGAATGGTTCATTGCTTGTCTCATTTCACGCAGTCATTTGTCACATGTTCTCCGGAGCTTAAATCTGTCCCACCTCAGACATAATCCTAACAGTACATAATTGAAATTATAAATTATAATTTAAAATGTAAATAATATTAAAAATACTGACATACACATTTCAGAGCTATTAATTTCAAAAATATGAATTTAAAATGTGCCTAAACTGAATCATCAATAGGCATTTCTGCGAACCGTAACTTTTGCTATTGTTAACTATCTGCATATTGTTAAAGCCAAAGTAGAGAACTAAGTAGGAAGCTCAGAGAATGGCAGAATGAAAACATGAGCTGAAGACACAGAAACAAAAGGAATCCTAAAATTAGATTCCTAACCTTCAATTACGCAATGATTATTCTGACTCCAGTCTTCTCTATAGCTATGTACAATCTGTAGGAAAAGGTTTACACTAATGTATTCTTTAATAGGAGAACACCATACGGAATGGAACACCGCAACATCTCCTTCAGAAGCACTGTGACACTAACTGGGCAAAGCAAGCTAATGAAACCACACAAACTAGTATCCCAAAATTCAGTCATTAAGGAATAATCTTATGTAAGAAGAAAAGCAAGGCTAATTACAGCACATGGAGCCAGGTGGGATGAAACCAACCCTACGTGGGAAAATTTTTTTATGCTGTCTGTTCAATTTGTGAATATTCTCAATCAGTTACAAAGGAATGTGTAGTGCTGTTAGGAAAATCGTGGGCATGTTTTCCAAAATACATGATAAAGGACCAGAGTTCCTTAACAAAGGGATCTAAACTGTGAGGTTAAAGTGAAGGTGGCTCAGCAGCTCTCATCTGATTTGCATAGGATTCAAGGATTTTGACTTTATGACAAAGGCAACCTTAATTCTGAATGTCCAGCATTGCTAATGGCAAAGGCTTTTGGGAAACTTTCTTCACAGCTAGTTCAAATTTCTAATAAAAAGTAATCCTCTAACTTAACTATAAGGGGGCTGCTGCCCTTCGGAAACAAGCAACGCGCAAATCTGAACACCAGCAGTAAGGACAGGCTTTTAGAAAGCAAGATTTTTTCCGATACTATCACTTGTTTTTACCAACAATTGATGAATCTGGTCATTCAGATTTCCAGATTCTTGGCTGCGTTGATCCTGTTCTGTCCGAGCTCCTGCTCTTTCGGAATGATCTTTGGCCTAGAATAAAGACAAATATCCATTAGGAATTATCTTAACGTATTCTATTTTAAATAGTACATTGGATTTCTTCTAGTTTTCTTCTAGGCGCTGCTCAAAAGAATTCCAAACGTCATCTTTTGGCTCAGCAGAGTTACTCCCTAGGTGTCTTCAGAATTGTGTTGTCTTTTAGTGATTAAGCTCAATTCCACTGCAGTCAACCAAGGACCCTGAGAACGAATTGGCTTCCACCCTGATCCGACAGCTCTTCAAAAAATTCCTTACCTACACCGTAAACACTGAACGGAATGGGAAAAAAGCCACTTCAGAAAAAAAGTTCAAGCTCCTTGCTTGATTTGCAGTACTACTAGTTAGAAAAGCCAACATAATTCAAGTAAAACACAATTCATATGGAATCATTCAATGAGAAAATATAGTAAATCTCCTTCGATGCTCGTCTAATAAACACTTTAGGAGCCGCAATCTCTCTTTTGGCTAACACCAAAATCTGAGCATTTCCTTTCTACTTCCTGAAAAATGTTTCTTCAGCTTGCGACAAAAGCAATAATCTCTTCCCTTCCCCTTCTGCGCCCCACCCCCTCTTTCAGGCACCCAATTATAACGATGACATAATTCTTTTTCGTTAGTAGTGGACCATTTATGCAGGGCTAGTCCCAAAACCTCATGTCCTTCACCAAATGGGGGCTGGGAACATCACAATGGTATGAGAGGATGTTGTCAAGAAAAGTTCTGAACATCTTCTTACGCAGTTTTTCTTCCCCAAAATTGGATAAAATCAGTAATCTTCTCTTCCTACACCTCCAACGCCTAAGCAGCAGAAGGACATTATGAGGTCCTTTGTGAAAGGGGTTTCTCTCATCTTGTAGAGCCCTCCATCAGAAGGAGAAATCTCCTTAAATCCTAAATGACTTCTCCCTGAAACCTTCTTTACACAACTGCTCCGTATTTCCACAGAAAACCCAAGCCTGAAGAACACCCTCTACAGAGCTCAACAACTGCGTACAACGTTATCAACAGGGCTTTCACAGGCAGTGACAGAAAGAGCTGTCCTCACACAGGGTCCTTCCTGTACAAGTAAGCTAATTCAGGGAGAATTTGGTGCCAGGTGCATATTCAGCCATATTCACTTAGTCTTTAATCATACAGTGAAGTTCTTCAGACACACCTAGGCCTAACAGCAGGTTTTACGTAGCTAAGGCAGGGAGGTAAATTCCTTCACTACGAACACATTAAGAAGTCTACAGGCAAACATGTTTTGCTCCAAGTAGTAGTCACTTTCTCTGAAAGGATGCAACTTCTGCCAGTGTATGAGATGACGGACCAGTCCACAACACTTTTTAAGAAAGGTAGTAACATCGGCATATCCAAACAGAACACTTACATACTTATGTTTATATCCACTGAGTTAAGTACCAGATTTTCTGACTGCTGAAACTATTCAGTACGAACAAATTACACTGGCTTTAGTTTTCACCTACTCCCTTGAAAATTTCAGTTGCCAAGGTGTTTTCCTACCAGAGAAGCTGCGGAGAAATGCTTGTTGTAAAAGACAGACATACAGTTATGAAAGCTTTATTTAGATTCTCTCTCACACCTTCCCAGGAATGTTTCCACACAACAGCCTGAGATCAAATGATCTCCAGCCATCAACTTGTCTCTCACTAAAGCCTACCTTCGCAATTCAGTGTATTACACTTCTTATTCAAAAGCAATTTTTATCGGACCAAGTAGCACGTTATTTTACAGACATACAAACCCAACATTCTCTGGAGTTGGCAGACTCTGAAAATTAGCCTTAAATTGACTCCCAGTTTCCAGTTTTACATCTGAGGTAAACACCATGGAAGGGAACATACCTAAGGAATACACACTCCAGTTATAGCTAGGTATATACACTGCGATACGACTTTATGCTGGGCACTGCAGGATTTAAATCGAAAGAATTCAGGTAAATAGACCTAACATGAAAAGCATACCCTGTATTGTACTCTTCCCTGAGAATGAAATACAGTAACAGAGATTCATTTACAAATTCTCCATAGTTCAGTTACGATGCTGTGAAAAGTCACTTTTGGAACACACTCGCGGGAGTTTCGATACATGTCAATCAACGGAACTGACAGTACTGGAAACCTACAGAAATGACGAAACACAATGTTCTTTCTGCTCTGCTTTACAGTCCAAATACACGTACACCATGGCTCCGCAGGCTTGACCTGCACATCCCTGCCATTCCATTCTTGGACCTTTCTGGATCAGACTATCAGCTCTGCCAAACTTCACGGCACTCCTGTGACCTGAACTTTCCCCTTCCAATAGTATGTAGAAGGATACCTGAATCCTCATGACTTGTAATACAAGCGGGATTTGGATCCATCAAGCATTTCTGCAGGGGTCAGCTCCAGTACTTTTTAAAGGGAGTGGACAGCAACTGTTTTCAGGTCATTTTCTAAGGAAAATGTGAATCATCTTTCACCAAACATAAGAAAGAATTTAAAGATATTCAAATTGTTTATAGAACTGGAATCCAAAGCAGTGAACTAAGTGAAAGATGCAACAGACGCGATATGGGAGCAGGATGCAAAATGCTTCAGTTAGTGACGCGGCAGAGATCCTTTGGTGGGACTGACTGTAAGCAGTTCTCTCCATTTGTCTGCAGTAATTCCCTGCTGTACTACCTAGAAATCAGTTGCTCTTCGGGCAGAAGCATAGTTGAAAGTTTGTCAAGCCTCTTCTTTTCTAACAGGATTAATAAACCCTTTACATACACAGGTGCTGGCCAGCCTCTCTTTCTTGCCCATACTATATCCAGCTGATAAGAAGCCTTCGGATTTCAATGAATGTTACAAGACTCTTAACTCACAACGGGGCATCTCTGGGCACCTGAATGCTTCTCAAGCGCTGCTGCAATGTCTACGTTCTCCCATCCTTGCACTTATCAAGACAAAGTTACCGAAGAATTTTTCTGGGCAGTACAACTTAAATAAGAAGCTATTTTCACTACCTGTTTCATGCTGATCTATTCTCCAGTGGTATAGTGGAACAACGTTCTTGTCCTGCGTGTGCAAGTGATGTCTGTAGTGCAGAATCATTTTATGGATTTCCAGAAGGCACAGTTTATGGTATGCTCTCAACACAATTCGGCAAAACTATTTCGTGTTCAGTAAGTTTTGCAAAGCTATTTTGTGTCAGAGAAAGCTAACTTGCTGTTAAAAGTAATACAAAGAAAGAGAGTTAAGGATAATCTAACTTACCTTATTGTCCACCCCGTTCTTCCGCAGCAATCCCTTACCAAAAGACTTTCCGTATGTATCTGAACATTTCAGACATCCACATACCCAGTTTCACTGGCACTAACGCTAACACACAAATCCACACACACCTTGTCTTCATACATCCTCTTAGCTTCTCGTAATTCAGAATGCAGCTGAGAAACCGTAGACTCCAGGTGACTGACTCGATGTGCATGCACTGAATTTTGGTTTCTTGTTTGTTCTCTAAGAAAAGTTTTAGGTGGAGAAATTACAGAGAAAGGTAATTAAGGTTGTGCTTAACATTTTCTACACTATAATCAAAAAACATACTGAACCATCTCCACCTGGGTTTGGATACTATTTGTATAGCTGAGTGCACTCTTAGCTTTACCAGTTAGTGCTGCCACCTCCTGTTCATGCTCACTTATTAGCTGCCCAATCCTGTTTCAAAAAGAAAATAATTTTAGTCTTGGCAAACAGCAACTTCTCCACTGAGGAGGTAATGGTCTATTTCAGTAGCCAGAAATGTAATCATTTTGATGTTCTATTGTGAATGAAATATTATGTATGGAGTTACTGACCTTTTTATTTTGAACAGGTTACCGTGTAATTCAGGTGAATAGCTGGGGAAATTAGGACTTCCTTTGAACAAGGAAGGACAAAGCTCCTCTTAAGTGAAATTAGTACGAAAAAGCTGATGTAACCACCAAAGTGATTACTTTCAATCTTTTAACGGTGGAACTAGTCTCCCAACGAATTCTAGATGTCCACCTAAGTGACCAATCGCACTTACAAAAATAAAGTGTACAGATTCTTCCACAATACTATTTTTTGAGGCAGTGAATAAAACAGGAAATTGTCAGCACAAAAGGAAAGAGCAGCAGAAAGTCACGAGCAAATAAACATCTGGAATGGAACAATTATTAAGTCCTCAAAAACATCGCTTGCTGCACTCCAGCCCCTCTCCCCCCGCCCCCCCATCATCATCATCATCGTCATAGAAGAACTATCTGCCGAACATGTGAAAAAAATCTATTTGTTTTATGAATAAATAAATGTAGAATAGGTACCTATTTTGATGTTGCTGAAGCAGAAGCTGGTTTCGGGTCTGTGAATCTTTTTTCAGTGACTCAAGTTCTTCTGCCACCTATTGTAAACAGATGACAATGCTAAACCCTAAAGAAAAGACGGTCTAAATGGTCATTTTCAAAATGTAATTTCCTTCCTTTTGCTTCCACCTTAAAGTGTGAACATGTGCACAATACAGGTTAAATTGCAGCAATAAACCCAATCTCAAGCTGGGAACAGCGTAAAAGGCAGGCATACCAGCACCTGCCATCTTAACTGCAAAGTAGCATTTGTACCTCTTTATGCCATAACCATTTCCTTAGGCCAGTTTAGATGGGAGCTCATGGAGTTTTCAAAAGTATTTTCAAAAAAACACACAGTGTTGGAGGAAAAGCAGAACTTTATTCACATACCAGGACAACCTTTTCTTTGAGGTACGACACCTCTGAGTCTAAATCTCGCAGGACGTCAGCAAATGCTGTGCTCAGGCTGTGGATGTGGAGGCTAGTAATATTCTCATGCTTATAGAGTTTCTTGCCTGTGCTGTCTTTGTAGTCCATTAGGATGCCATGTAGTTCCAGAAGTACTTCCTCGTGGCTGTGGACCATCTTTTTCAGATGCTCAGTTTGGCTGTCAGCCTCCCTCAGCATCTCCTCCTGCAGCTGGTCAGCAGCTTCCAGCTCTTGAATAGTATTTTTTAGCTGTATTTTTACATTCCCTTGGCTCTGTGATTCCTTTTGTCTGAATTGAGAAACCAAAGAAATAATTTAGAAAACAGGATTCACAATGTGGATTTTTATCCTGACCAATACGTTTCATACTTACGTTGATTAACTGCTGTTTTTTACAACTACATAATAAGCCGTTTTCTAAACCAAGGTGCCATAGTCTCATTGTCTTCATTCCTGAGTGCAAGTTTCTCACTTAAGAGATCTGGTGTGCCTCTCAAAGCCCATATATACACTCTCTGTAATACAACTGTCTTGGCCTTCATACCTAGTATCCTGAAGCGCATCTCCTTCCAATTGTACTGCCATCAGTTTGTTCTGCAAATCAGCAATGATCAGCCTTAAACTGACTTTCTGTTGCTCATGTGGCTCAGTGGTCTAAAGGAGAAAAAAACCAAACCACCAAGCTAAACCAACCAACATACTGAATATATAACCTAAAAAAATGAGACTGAGAGCAGCATGGGTATGGGAATTAAGAGGGCTTTTTCCTCTTTTTAAATATTTCTTGGTTAACCAGCTAGTCACACTGTGCTGTGGTGGACTGGCTACGCATGGAACACCGTTACAAGGACTGTGCCAACAACATTACTACCCGTTGCCTGTTTCTGTCTGTCAAATGGCATGTGGGAATCATGACGGTCAAGCACAATTTACAGCAGCCAAGAGGCTGCTCAAAATAGCGCTGGTGAAACTGTCCAAACACTCTAAGCAATGACAAAAACAACAAAAGCTCATCTACACTTAAGAAGCTGCCCCAAATTTGCGACTCACTTCATTCAGCCTCTTCTGCACATCTCTACCTTTCTGCGGGTATTCTTCCAGAATGTTTTCCATGTGTTCCCTGCCAGTACCGTTCACGGTTTTTTTCTCAGAATCGGTATCTATTTCACATTTGGAACAGAAGACAGTATTGGGTGGGCTGCTACCAGTACTACAAGAGGCTGAGTTTTCCATCACTGTGTTGAGAATGGAAGAAGCTAAAACATTCTTGTTGTTGAGAAATGGGCTAGCAGCACCTGAAAGGCAGATAAATTTACGTGTTGAAACGGGAGTCGTTACACAAGAATAAACCGTCATCTGTACAAACTGGGCATTACTGCTTCTCAGTGCCTCATGAGTGCCTCTGGGTGCCTACCTATCGACAGTCAAACCTTGGCATCGTCTTTTCAAAGGACAACAAACCCAGCCAATTCTAGGGATGCACACTGAATGGGGAATGTCACAGTGTTCAGAGGAGAACACTTCAAACCTGCTCTGTCTTTGCCTTAGGCTTGTGTCAAGAGTTGTTCAAGACACAGGGCCTAAAGAGGATTCAAGCTGAAATATGAAACACGAACTTATGAGCATCCTTCTAAATCACATAATAGTCTGCAACGTTTATAGTGATTTATTCCCAAATCTTGTTCTGAAATCTGTTTAATACCTGCCCACGCTAGGCATATTGCCACTTGGTAAAGATTCCTCGTGATTCAAAGAACGTACTGATTCCACTGGGAATTTGCTGGTGTCTTCACGGAGTGTCAGAGCCTCTTTTGTTTGTCTTTCCAGTGCCTCCCTGCAGAACAGCACATACAAACATTTGCTGAAAAGGCAGCACTGAATACAGAAGAGTATCCAACCGCACTGCGTCACAAATGCAACCTGAAACAAGTAACTGAAAAGAGAAGTGAAACCAAAGAATTTACTTGGTAATGCTGCTGTATTTTCCTGGTTTGCACTTATATTTGGCAACCCAGTGCCGCATCTTCAACTGCTGCAGCTCCACTGTAATCAACTGAACTATCGTGTCTTGCCATTAGCAAGCATGATGTAGAGAAGTCAAAACAAGTAAGATAACACTTCATCAAACAAACAGAACTAAATTGGTTGATCTTCTCAAAAAGGGATTTCCTTTTATTTCCGTATTTTTTCTCCTAGCTGGCCAGTAAAATGCTGCCTTACGGACACAAAACTGTATACTGTATGGTCAATCACACCCACAGAAATACTTCATTTGCAGGCATAATAAGAACCAACTCATAAAACTTGTAGCATCAGAGACGTGTTTGGTTATATAAAACCTTGAAGCACAGAGGAAAGAAAACCTGTGCGAATTCACACCATCTTACTTCATTGCAATTGATCAGGCAACAGATGATTCGCTACATTCCTGGGGGGAGGGAATGTGTGTGTGCAAAGAAAATAGGTAAGTAAAAAAAAAAAAAAAGGCAAAATGAATTTTTCTGACCAAAAGAGAAAGAAATCCAGTCTAAGTGAGAGTAGTAACAGGCAAGTTTTGGCAGTTCACCTATAAGCTGTAAATAGAAGAAAGCTAAGAGGAAACATGAAGAAACAATAGCTGAGGGACAAAGAGGAAGCTGAAATTATGGAAAAATATTTTAAGTGGCAAGTCTACAGGTGGGGAGGAATATGAGACCAGCCGGGAAAGCAGCTCCCTGTCATTTAGCATCAGTACTGTTGTGTGTACATAGCAGGACTGTCACATTCACAAATGACCCAATTACAACATGCACAGCTGATTTCTGCCCACTCAGCACTTCCCCCCCTCCACCCCCCCGCAATGCAACAAGTCCCTGTGTCTGTGCACTGCACTTGTTATGCTGCCTCTCTGCATTTGTATTAAGGCATCCTGATAAACCCGGATTTTAATTCTGTAACGTTACTGATAAAAAATATTAGAGGACACAAGCGCAAGTAGAACTGCAGAGCATGAGGAAAATCATCCTGAGGAGCCTGTTACCCTGAAAGCGGGAAGAAGGGGCAACAGCCACAGGCAAGGGTGGAGGTGCTATCAACACTGCCCTGTTATTGTGGAGTATAACCTAAATGCATAAACAGGTTAAAAAAATGACTAGACAAATCCCTAGGACTAATAAATTCAACAGCTGGGACAGACATTCAGATTCAGTAAGTCTTGACACTCAGATTCCCTGGACACTGAGATACCGAGGTATACGAAACAAAACCATCACTTTTTCCTGATCATTTTTCTATGCATCAGCCACTACACACTGCTGCAATAAGTACAGTGGTGAGATCATGCTTCTGTTCGATCCATCAGAGTCTGAGTTAATCAGTAAATCAAAGCTTTAGAAAGAAGAATACCATCCCCATTCTTCTCAGTTGGTCATTAATTTTCAAAGTCATTAATGCTCCTTCTCTGGGAGAAACTTTCAAATATTAGATACATAACTGAATATAAAAATCACTAAATCCAAGCATCACCTTCGGGGTGGGGGGTGGGGGGGAAATATCACCCAAACCAGTAAAATCACTGAATTTCCTAAGTATCACTTTTGCAGTGCTGAATGATTCTGAATCTAATAGTAGGCAGAATCCTGGCGCCCTGAAAATTCATTATCAAAGGACAGTACTATATCCTGCTATTTGTGCAGAAATGCCATTGCCAGCAGGAATGACTCATTCCACCATGGATATAAATTAAGCTGTTAATCCTGGCACACAAATTACAATGACCAGTGTAGTTCAGCCTTCACTGTAGAGTGCCCTGGGCACCCATATCCTTAAATTTTGTGTTCACATCTTTTCTGTCACGTAACAAGACTACACCTTAGGAATCTGTTGGCTTCCGTTTTCAGTGAGTATGCTTTTTACTGTAATGACAGATAGCAGGTACAAGAATTTCTCTAGAAACAAACAAAACCTGTGGACTACCTTAATTCCTTGATATTCTTGCTCACTGTAACAGCACCTGTGAAGAAAAAGAAGTGTCTTTATTTTCTATAGATTAAGAATCAACTTTATGTAATAAAAAATTAATTTTGTCCATCTAATTTTAATACTGCAGGAAGAGTTAAAGGATATTATTGAGGGAGATTGTTTCTCTCCTTTTTAAAGCCTTATGCTTTACTTTGTCAGGATGAAAACAAATGCAGGCTTTTGTAAGTACTTGTCAGCATCATCTGTTAAGTTTTGCAACAACAATCAAGTATCAAATCATATATGCTACCACTTTCCTATGATGTCTCCAGATACTGAATTTTTCTACAAGAAACACTGACGGCGAGATTTTTATAAACATCTGCCTTGATCTCATCTGCAAATGTTGTCTACCCCAATCTGCTTGATTAAAGCCTAATGGACTTGTTCCTCACGAAAGTGCTTTCGGAGGTATGCCCAAAAGAAAAGAAAAACTTAAGACTGGAGTGAGCCCTAGGTGGACAAATCTAGACTTGCCCATGTTGAGTTTTGGGAGCGTGACTACTATTAATAGCCCTTGGGGCACAAGTCGGTGAACCTTTTCCTCAGGGTGGGAGGGGCAAAGGTAAAATGAAGGAAAATTTATCACTCACAGATAGCTTTGCACCTGATGGTATTTGATGGCACTCTGTTTGCTTTATTTGGATTTTCCTGGGTGACTGGTCCTCTGGAAGACATGGGACTACACTGTAAGTCAAGGGACAGCTGCCGCAGCAGTTTCCATACTGTAGATAATTTGACACCTTCAATATACCCATTTGACTGAAAAACGCCACCATGGGTACTTCCTAAGGGCACGTAACAGGGCAAAGTGGGGCTCTTTACCCCAGACCCCGATCCCGAAATGCTTCCTCAACGTGAACACATTGCCTCCAACCCCTCACGCAGCAGTCCCTGAAAGTCCAACTGCACCACGACGACAGACCCTGTCACTCCCCCCACCGCCGGCCGCCTTTTCCGTGCGGCGAAGGAGGGCGAGGCCGGCAGCGAAAGCAGCGCGGGACCGACCGAGAGCCGACAAAATGTCCGCCGCATGCGACCACCTGCCTTTCCACGGCGGGAAACGAGGAAGCCCCTCAGCGCCCCGACCGGCCTCTCCCGCCTGCGCAGGTCTGTCCCGAAATGCCTCCAGCCTCTATAAACCCTCCACAACTCCGCTTCGAGGGGCTTTTTACCTCCTCAGGCCGTGCACCCGCTATTGCCCCTCCCCAGAGAGTTTGCTCTCTCACGGTGAGGAAAACCGTTTCGCCCCTTCTCCAGCCTCCACCGCGGGAAGGGGCCCCTCCCGCGGCTGCGACCCGATCCTCTGGGAGCCACCCGCTTCGTCTCGGCGTAGCCTCGGGGAAGCTGTGGGGTGGAAGCCGGCGGCAGCGCAGCTCGGGCGCCGTCCCCTCTCCCTTCCCACGCCGGCGCGCAGCCCCTCCGCCCCAAAATGGCCGCTCACGTGTGCCCCCCTCAGGCTGCGGCCCCTCAGGCTGCGGGCACGGGAGTTAAGGCGCCCTCACGGCCGCTGGATTGTGGCGGCAGGTGATTTAATGATGCCGTCCTGTCCTTCGAGACTGAAGATAAAAATTCTCTCATACGGGAGTGGGGGAGGGTCATCTTCCCCACAGTATTTGGCCAGCAAGGTAACACATTAGGGGGGTGACCGTGAGCTGACTGAAGGCAGAAGTTGGGGTGAGGAGGCTGCCTCCTACCAGAGAAAAGACCAGAGGGCCAAAAGCATCTTCCCAAAAACCCAGTTAAGAAATAAAAATTAAAATCTTCTGATTTTTACACCAATCTCTTCAGAGATGAAATGCTTTGACTTCCCAAAGGCGACTGCCTGACTGGTATTTTCAGTTCTTGGTGAGAGAGTGGGTGCACAGTCAAGACACGATGGCTTTGCTTCAGCAAAGAAAATGATGTGGCTGGCTGTCCCATTTTGGATCTCGATTTCCAGAGTGAACAAGCAGATGTCGCCAGGCTGTCCCTCTTTTCAGTTTACTCAAAATAACAGCCGACAGCTTATACCAGACACACCATGTTAAAAATTTCCAGGAACAGGTGTATGAACTGGGCCCAAAACAAAACAATCGGAGAGCTGGAGAACCTAAGTCAGAGCAAACTCAGGAGACAGACATGTATGTTTATATATTTAAATACCTGCCTAAGAAGAAAAATGCATAACCATTCCTCAACGGAGAACACAGCACTTTAATTTACAAAAGAAGAAAACCATTCACCTAGTGCTAAAAGACAAACCTAAAGACAAAGGGGGGAAAGTGTTTATACGTGGACTGCTTCAGACTGAGCGAAGAAAAGTAAGAATTAACCAGCTGAAAATAAACCTCTGGTCTCCGCTCCCCTAGCTGCACCGTGCTCCAGAGCTGTCAGTGCATCAGCAGCAAAAAACACATGCAGAGGATGTGGAAGCTCGAGGAAAGAAGGACTTTCTATTGTGCCACCTAGAAAAAGAGGCAGCACTGAAAAGATATGTTTTTCTTCTGTCCACAGAGAAAAGAGGCAAGGGAGTTCATAGGTAAATATGCTATACAATATCCTGAAACCAGATTTCAATGCTCAAACAGTCTCAGGTGTTAATGAAGCATAAAAACTCAACCAGGAGGCGGCCTGCACCTACCTTTGACAAGCACTAGTGAGGTTCGTTTCTCAAGTATTTTGGACGGTGCACTGAGGTTTTTCTCCTTGCTGTGGGGCTGGGAAAGGAGGGGGGCACTGATCATCTCGCAGTCGCTTCTGCTTTTGCCCCGCTGCTAGCTGTGCATCCAGCTCCCCAAAGCCCTCCTGAGCTGCCGGAGCGGTTGAGAGCCACCTGCCCCTTACCCCAGCCCCTTTGCCCGACTCGGTAGCCTTGGGAACAAACTCCTCCTCTGGAGCTGATCATGTGCAGGAGGGGGAGCCAATAAACGCAACATCCAGTGTTTCATTTCTCCACAAAGTGCCATTCAAAGTCCGGCTTCAGCGGGAAATTTAATACTTTTCCCCATCAGGGCCCTGGCGGGGTGCTTTCTGCAGAGCATTACCTCTCCTGGCAGCAGACACCTTTTTTATATAGTGTTTCGTGAGTCCAGGTCTTGGGCACCCCAGCCTCTTTGCTGCTTCCCCCTGCCGCTCCCAAAACAGCAGTTACAGCCTGGGGGCAGAATAAGTCTTAGAGGATTTTGTTCCCAAATAACTTTTCCTCTATTTTGGGAATATCTCTGAGAAGAAAAATCTACAAACCACCACAGGTTTGCCAGCAAGATGCAAATGTAAACTTCTTGTGTTTAAAATAATCCATTCCTCCCACAGAGAGGACTATGAGCTGTGCAGGGGGGATATAGAGGAAGGTAATGGAGTAATTTATGCCAGCAGAGGCTCTACTTCTAAAATACCTGGGCCATACCCACCAGCTATTTCAGATTTTTTTAAAGGCATTAGTAATGGCTTTAAGCGTTAAATAATTATCGTGTTTTGGGGGACACGCCCCCCCCTCCCCCCCCAATTAATCTGTCTGAACATGCCATGTTTCCTCATATGCCACATATCAAACATAAAGGTCTATAGACTTCAGAGGCAAGCACCTTTTCCAACATGAAAAGGTGGCAGATTCATGGATTTTGCAGTTTACTTCTTTCTCTCAGCTTTGTTCTTTCCTTTCACTCTCAGATCTCTGTCTTTCCCTTTCGCTGTCTGATTTTTCAGATTTTACTTCAGGCCTGTCCGGAAAAGCAGGCTTATTCTGTGGCCTGGAAGGAAGATGAACTCAAATCCAGCCTGGAATCTGAGCAGAGCTTCCCTGTGTAGCCCTAGGAATGTCTCTCTAGAAAAAAATTTTGAACATTGCTAGTTAATTGCAATCCCTGTGAGGCCGTACAGAGTCTTAACATGTGTTCCTTCCTGTAATACCTTCTTTTAGATGCAAGACTGACATTTTACAGAGTTGAGTGGATGGATATGTTACAGTCAGCTCAAGCTGACTGGAGGTAAGTATAGAAAAGCCATATTTTCTATTTACTTGTTTCTAAATTTTTTATGTAAAACACTTTCAGGGGAATTGTTACCCCAAGAAGGAATGATTCACTTCTTAAGGGATCCTGGGCTGATTTAGGAGGGTTGTGTCTTTTGACACTCGTGTTTTGTTCCATCCTAGTGCAGATTTAGGTGAATGGCTTCAGGACTTAGCGGGAGAGGAAGAAGCTGGGGCCACTGGTGCTTGAAGGCCATCTATTATTATTCAGAACTCCTAAAGCTCTTCAGCTTATACAGAGTCCTGTCTGGAAGAAAAAGAGAAGTTGTTCTATGATAAAACTAGTGAGCTAGGAAAAAGAAGCACTACTTTAATTTTTCAGCCTTTTCTTGCTTCATCTATGACCATGAGTAAGTCACCCGTTCCCTCTGTATCTGTGAAAGGTACAAAGACCGACATTTCTATCCCCTTTTGTCCACCTTGCCAATTTAAAATATAAATTCTCTCAAACAGGGCTGTTGTAAGCCTTTTCCTCGCTCAGAAGCTGTTTGTGCACAACCAGAAATACAAAAGACCGCAGGAGCGAATGTGAGATGATCAGTGTACCCCTCTTCATCCTAAACTTTTTGTTGAGTTGCTTGTAATGACAATTTTTTGCCAGACACGACATATTGGGTAGTCAGTTACACTTCAGCTCTTCTGATGTCCAACTCTGAGCCGTTTTGGCATGTTACGCCTCTTCAGAAGTCCCTTCAGTACAGATGAGGGCTGCTTTATTTTATAAAACTTCTGTTTAGAGATAAATTATGAATTTGCTTCCTCTGAGCTTACAGGATATAACTAAACAGCAGGTAGATTTGAACTAACCAGAATATTTAATTCCCCAGCCAAAAAGGCAGTAACAAATGTGCACAAAATCTAGGAGCTGTATTTCCTTTCTTTGATTTCTAGGTTTACCTTTAATCTGACCTAATGACTTGCCAGCTCAGGGACCCAGGTAAGATCAGTAACACCACTCTGAATACTTAGTAAAGATTCTGCTTCCTTTCTGAAAGGGAAAAGCATAGCAAATGCCTGTTAACTAAACTGTGAAATGTTTTGCACTTCCATCAGCTTAAACTGTGACAACTGATGCTGCCAGCAGATGGGGGCAGTATTGCTCTGACGGACTTCATTTGCAAAAGAAACGTGGAATATATGAAGGAATGTAGGAAAAGTCAGAGCAGGCGCCAGCAAGGAGGAGTGCCTTTATTGATGATGAATTTGGGGTTTGATTGTGAACTCTGAAAAGTGAAATCAATGGTAATTTCTTCTGCTTTAGCAGTGTAGTACTTGGCAATTGAGGGAAAAGGGTTCTGACATGACTCTATTCCAAATTTATTTTCTCTTACACTGGAACTGTGCAAAGTTTTAATCCAAATTTATTATTCTGTGTGGGCAGCACTTTTCTGAACCCAGGTCTCTTCTATTGCACCCCAACAGAGAGTATCTTACGTCTGTCCTGAGAGGAAATTCTCGTAGAAGAATTCCTTTCTTGTAGCAAACGGTGGCTAAGATACGTGTGCTAGTTGAGGCTCTTGCCAGAGGCAAGATGAGGGGAAGAAGGTTTGTATTTAATATTTTGAAATGTTTATATGTAGGTGAAGGGTGAATATTGCTTTAATTGTATTCAGCACTGAAATCTAGTTCTCGGAAGAATTAGTTTTCAGCTAAAGCACAGCAGTGCTCACCTCCGTGTTCTTCATCAATAGTTGTTGCATGTTATTAAGTTGTCTTGCACTGGTTTTGTTTGCCTTGCATCTGACAGAAAGTTAAATTCTACATGTGTGGGCTGGAGTTTCTGCTGTCTCTAGCCTTCCAAAACCCCTTTGGTTTTTTTGGGCGTCGCTAAGAGGGTTAGCATTGTGTAGATGGCCCAGAAAGTTTTCTCCATGAGAAATGTATGAGTAACACAGATGGGAACTGGTTTCTGTGAGCACCTGACAGATTTTTAACGCCTGTGTGGAGTAAGAGCCTGCTGAGAAAGCAGCACAGTATCTGGCAGCCCTTTTTGGGCGATTGATTAAACCTTTTTCCTCAGCTGGTCATAGGTCTCTGATACATGCAAGCACCTGTATGTAACCTCTTTAGAGCTGGATTAACAGTATAAAGGACAAGCAAATCTGGAGGTGGTAGGGGGAGAAAATTATGTGCCTGCAATGGTGACAAATTTGATGGAGTTATTGGCAAAAATGGTGTTGGAATCGGCACCTGAAATGAATTGCAGTGCTGGAGTAGGAGAAAAACTGTACCTCAGATATTAACGTTGATAACTGTTACTCATCGGCTGCTGTAGGCACCGTGAGAAATACAGCTCTTAACTGAGATTCTGGTGTCTGCAGACATGAGGTGTAGTGACCAATGTTTTGTATTGGAAGTTGATGTAATCCAAAGAAATACCTTGGCTTGTTAACAGGCTGGCATGTTCTTACACAGTCTTAAATAGTCCTGATGGCTATGGATAGGAGCATGTATGGCCCCAGGAGACGGCTCCCACAGCCTTAGCCTGTCTCTAGAAGGCCTGTGGAGGGACAGAAATGAATTGCTCTTTGTGGTGACGTGGAATGAGGTTTATTACAGTGAAATACTAGGAGTGTAAAACTACAGAAATCTGATTTGAGTCAGGCCAGAGGGTGAGTTCTGGATAAAAGCAGTCCGTGAGCCTGACTAGGATGTGAAGCTAATGAAAACTCAGGCCCTGGGAGGGAAGCAGGGGGGATAAAGCTCAATATAAGCAAGGATTGAGGATCATCTACCATGAAAAATAAAGGGAGGGGCATCTTTTCTGCATTCCTCTTCATGCCTAGTGGGAATGAGAGCTGGGACACATGGTGCAACCAGAAGGCTCTGGAGAAACTGTAACATCTTAGAGGGGATGGGAACGGGGTGGCATAAAGGGCATGGACAAATGCAAAGATTTCTGGGTTTAGAGTCGCAGCTCTGAAGCTTTTCCCCAACAGTTCATTATGGGTTTGTTGACAAAAGATCTTCACAGGTTTCAAAGCCCGAAGGAGAAATAATGCACGTCTCAGGCACTGTAAGATCAAAACTGCGGGCACCTTAGAGGCATAGGCCCTACGATTTGTTTACTCAGCTATGCCAGCAGGAAAGGGAGTGGTCTGTGGGCTACCCTCTCTATCATCCTGTTCAAGGGCTGATAAAAAACAGAAAATTTTTTGAACACCTGCAGCAATATATATGCTGTCAACACCTGTTTAAGTGATGAGTCCAATGCCTAAGCTTACATGCATATATGCAAGAACAGATGCACCCACATCGATAAGTTCTACAGTAGTCACTGGTGACTGCCTACATTACTAAAAGTATGCTAAGTGCTTCGTGTTCTTATTCCATATATTGGGAAAGGATTGACCTTTTATGACAATGTAAGTGGGGGAAAGAAATATGTCCAGGGAAGTTGGTAGGCTCCGTGCAAAGGAAAAGCACTTTACGAGAGCAAAATTATTAGCAGTGCTCCACTGTGCTGATTTGGAACAGGTCCATTGTATTTTCAGCAACTGGCAGTTTGGATTGTTACGATTCCTTGGCAAGTACAATAGAAAGATGGTGGTTTCCGGGGGCATAATAAAAGGGTGAGCTCCAGCTTTTGCACACTGCATTTTATAATTGCATGCTTGATGTGCACAATTGGGCAGCACTGCCTTACTTGCCTTAATCCATCTCTTTCTCTCTCTCACTTCCTCACCCTCCCTCACAGCAGCAGTGGCTGCTGCAGCTTTGGCAGATCATTGGGGAGAGCACAGAAAATGAAAAGAGCTCAGCCGTCGTCTTAGCGTTTTTCCCAAAGGATTAATTTCACCTGCTTGTCCAGTTTTCCTGATAGGCTTTTTTGCACTTTTTAATCCAATAAGTATGGAGTTATTTCACATTTTAAACCCCTCGAAATGGTTTTAGGAATGGACTTTCTCTTTCCTCCTCCCCCAGTCTTTTTTTTTTTTTTTTTTTTTTTTGACAAGTCAGAAATTGTGAAGTAAGTAGACAGAGTAACTGAGAGCAGGAGAGGGAGAAGACGCTTCCATTCTTTTAGTGCAGCGGGCTGAGGCAAAAAGGCCATTGTAATGGTAAATCGCATGCAGAAAGGAAGAAAAGACTGATAATCAATCACAAATGAAGCATTCGTTTGGATTTCAGCAATTTGCTGGCCAGGGGCTTTTAAATCTATAAACTTTTCTTTTTCTTTTTTTGCTTACATCTTTAAAAGCACAAGTTTGATATACTGAAGACAGGAGGAGAAATCTTTACAAAGCTATCATGCCCAGAATATCTGGGAACGGGGAAAGCACAGTGTTGAAACACCAGTAAAATGATGCAATTCTGAAGGAGAAACAGCATGCTGAAACGTTGATGGGAAATGTTTTTAACCCATCACCTTTGACTCCAGCTGTGAAGAAAAATTTTCTGTCTCAGCCAGCCTCTTCTTGTTTCACGCATTCAGGGATGACTTGTGGTGGGCTTCTGGGGAGTTTAATTTCCAACTTCGTCATTCTGTGATTGCCTGAGTGGGTTTTGTATTTGACTGAGTATGTGATAGGACAGCTGAGGATGTTAGACAATATTAACACCAGCATATCACCTTCAGAGTCCAGCATTACCCATAAAGGAAGATATATCTACCTGGAGGCACTGCTTCAAGGAGGCGCTCCATGGGGATTCACACTGAAAGGCGGATTGGAGCACGGGGAGCCATTAATCATCTCAAAGGTATTTTTCTTATTTTAAATGAAATGCAAACAAGTTAGGAGTGGTGCCCGATTTGAAGGGCAAGAGTTGTAAAATAACAATGAAATGTTATATTTGACACTGTATCTGGCTTGTTTTTGAAAACTGTTGAGCACCTATTCAAGTCAGTAGGTTTGCTCAGGGGCTACGTATTTGAGAAACACGAGAGGTCTTGCCATTGTTTAACTATCAAAGTGCAGGTTTTGTCCCACAGGAGGTATCTTGGCTTGCACAACTTGTCTGTGTTTACTTCACTGCTGTGAAAGGGAGTGAGTAGGGGACTTGCATGAGGTGATCTTGTGTCACAAAGTCATAGCATATCTGAGCATGTTCAGTAATCCATCACCACCTCTTCTGAAGAGAAAAGAAGGTAAGTGCTTTAAGTCACATGATGTGATGTTGGCTAATTAGAAGTGTGTGTGTGTGGAAACAGAATAATAAATACTTGTACCTATTTGATATGTGTATATATTATGCTGTGTTAGCATTTTTCTCACCCTACATTCTCTCTACTTACTGAATATCTTATTAAGTATGGTACGCCTTCAAGATTTTTATTATTTTTATTATTCATGATTGAGTATAGTCAACAGGCAACTAGTAGCATAGCTCACAAGGTTGTTTTGAGGGAAAGAAAATGGGAGATGAGTTCCTCATTCTCATCAGAACTGGGCTATTAAAAGTACGCGGGTACCTCAAGATGCAGATACTGAGGACAATGGATTTTCGAAAGCATCAAATTGAATCCACAAATATCTAAAATATGTTTGACCTATGGCCTTAAAACTGTTTTGAAAATAGGATTTAGGTAATTCTGAAATTTTACCTGTAGTGGCTCTTAACCACGTTTCTCTTCTGTGCCATCTGTCTGGTGCATTCTGCTTGTTTATAGTATGCATTTATACAGCGAGCTGCTAGGTGCATATATGTACTTATGTCTAATCTTACTCCCTCCCGTAAACTGAGATGTGTGTGGGGAATTCAAAGGATCAGGACCAATGTCAGCTAAAAGAAAATGCTGATACTCAGAATCAATGTTACTCAAATCCTGCAACTCACTGTGCAAACACATTCACATGAAGACTGTCAGTCAGTTGAATAGTTCACCTGAAATAAATTATTTGTAATTAGTGCATCTACATGTTGAAAGTAAAAAAGGGGGACTTCCATAAAGGTTCTTTCGTCATAAAGGGATTTTAGAAATTTTACATAATCATCTTTCTTGCAGGACCTTCTTGGAGGTAGTTTGGCGTAGCCGCATAAAGCAAAACTAGCTTCACTGAAATGGTGTTATATGTTTTCATTTTGTGAACATGAGGCACTAAGACTTCAGTCAGGTTGTTCGCTTTTATTAGTAGTGTTCTGCATTTGTGAGGAAAAAGTTTCTTTTTACTTTGACGTTCTTCTGTGATGTAAAAAGTGCCACTTTTTTTTTTTTTTTTTTTTAATTGGGGGCAGGGAAGCAGAGAGGAAGAGAGATGGCTCTGGCTGCCGAACGTTAATTAATCTATGGGATTTGGTTTCCACAACAACCGGGCCCCTTAATGTCAAACATGCCTGGAGTGTGCGAAGTGCCACTGGGAGCTGTATGACTTGTGCCTGCCTTCTGTGAAACAACACTGCAAAAATGTGGTGGGGTTTTTTTGGTTGGGTTTTTTTTTTTTGTTTATCTTGTAGCTACCACTTGGTTTGTGCTATCAATGTTAGCATTTTGTTGTTTTGCTTATGCATCGGTGATGCGGGGCTGGAGAATGGCTTGCATGTGAAAGCTGTGCTTTTTGGAATTCATGCAGCACCTATAGCTGTTTCCTGGTTTCCAGTTTCAGCTGAGAAATTCCTCTTGTGTTCGAATTCACTATGTGCTCTTGAGAATTAATTGCATATTAGTCATTTAGCTAATTCAGTATTCTTCTTCTGATTATACTGTGAAGTAATGAGGAACTGTGGAGAAATGATAAACTGAATCATGTTACAGGTTAAATTCTGTACTCGCACAAAAGTACTTACCGAATCATAGAATGGATTGGATTGGAAGGGACCATTAAAGATCGCACTACTCCTGCAGGTACACACTAGGAATGATCCAATAACAGTTCTAAATAGTATTACCTATAAATATCAGAAAATGCGGATGTCAGTTTTTCATTTCTGATTGTTCATAATTAAGGAAGGAGTTTTATTTCGGTTTCGGCTCCCTATTCTGTTTTAGTAAATACATAATATTTATGTCCACTTAACTGTTTGCATTGACAGAGTGGTGTTAAATAGCCTTAGTGTAAATAAAAATGTAGATTTCAGCAAATATTTAAGCTGCTACCCATGAAAACTTGCAACATCACTTAAAACAATCAAAGTAACATTGATGTATTGTTATAGAATACTAGACAGACAGCATATCTGTTTGAATGCAGTAGTTCTTTCTAGCCATCAGGAACTGATGCTCATTTGGGACCCACAAGTATAGGCCTGTCTCAGCTTCAGACCAAAGGCTGTGATAGAAATTAAAAACCAAGATGAGTGAATTTACAAAAGGCCCAGGTGCAAGAAAACTGGTTTTCACAGCCCTGTGTAGTTCTTTGGCACGACAGATTTTTCCACCAATAATATGCCAAGAAATAACTCAAAAGCAATGGGAGCAACAGTTGAGAGTGTAAGCAGCAAAAGCCAGACCTATATTCTCAGCTGGTAGACGGTGCTATTTTAGAGATCTGGTTACCATAGTTTTAGTATCACCTTCACAATAAGAACAAGTTATCTACTGCCTTTCAGTAAAAATCCCTTTGCTGTATAGATGTACGGCTGTGCTTCTGTGCAACCAGACAGGCTGATTTCTCAGTGTGTGTGTGGCTGAGTGCACAGATAGGCAAACACGGTTAAACACACTAGTAAATGCTTTGCTGAATCAGCCATGATGCTCAGCACATCATGCAACTGAGTCTAAATCAACTTGTCAGAAATGTTCGTTGTGCAGCTAACATGAATTTAGGTAGTTAAAACAGATGACCATTTTATGCTAATGCTGTTCTTTTTTCCCCTGTGGAAAGACAAACCTATACTGAAGCAGTTTCATGACAGCTAATTCAAAGTCCTCAACACAGGTCTCTTCGTAATGTATTTTGCTGGAGGCGAGGGCAGACCATAAACAAATTTATTACATCTGACCCACGTTTTCCCCTCTCTGCATAGGAAGTTGCTTTGACATTCCCTCTAGTAAACTTTTTTCTGTCTTGTTTCTGGACTGACTATCACATGATAGTCTGATCACTGAACTTATCACATGAAGGCTGTAGAATCATAACATGTTGTGATTCTGGCTATATAGGACATTTAAAAGAACAAACTGATTTTCAATGAAAAGAAATTTGGAAATGCTAACAGTGTGTCAGCAAAATGGAAACTCAGGGTGTTGACAGTCCTAGAGCAGCACTTAGCCATCTTGGGAACGTAAAGAAGTTCCCTTTTTCTTCTGGAGCTGCCTGTTGGGCCACAGCGCTTTAGGATTGTGCGTGGCATTTCTGGTCTGCCTCCTATGCACAAGCTTGTGAGGGAGCCTCAGAAATAAGCTTTGTGGAATCTTCCCAACTTTAGTTTTTGTTGTACCAGAAGGAAAGAAATGGAAGAATGGGCTAACAGTAGTCAGTTGCACGTTCCTTTTCCGCTGCACCTCAAGGAAATGTCCAAAACTCAGTACCTAAATTAGCACCAGAATGTCACTGCTTAGCAATGGGACACTGCCCAAAAAGACGAATCACGGGCTGCAAATTAACAAAATGTATTTTCCCTTTTGTATTGATTCTGTGGTATAACACTTGTTGTCAATGAGGCATGTAGGTGAGAGTTTGAAAGGGGGCTATACTGTAGTCTTAACATTCTTCCTGGAGAAGAATTTCTCGTTTATATGAGCTTAGAGAATAGCTGTCAGTCAAATTCTTTACTTGGAACTGTGCACAGTTTCTCCCCTTGTTTTCGAATAAATAAATGTCTTGCGGAGGTGAAGAGGAAAAAGAGGTTGGTGGCAGTAGTAAAGCGCCTCTCTAGAACGAGCATGTTATGCTAATTTTTCCCCAGCGGAGAGAACTTTGCAAGCTTGTAGACCTCAAAGAATCCAGACTACATCTCCAGAAAATGTGCTACTCATGGTTATCAAATACTCCTTTGGCAAGAAGGTTCTCAAGTTTTCAGTTACTTTAGTTTTTTTAAACATCACAGTTTTCTTCTTCTGTCCTTTAGTGTTTAAAAGGTAACTTGGTATCATAAATGTGTCACTAATACTTCAGAAACAGTGGAAGTCAAATCCCCTGTAGTGATCTCTGCTTCTCTGTTTTCAGATCTTGGTTAATATATAGTTCAACTTCAGTTTTTTTTATTATACCTTTTTAGTAATTTAGAACCATGTAATTCTGGCCCAGATTTGGGGATAATTGCTCGCAGTGGGAATCTCATTAAACAAGCAGTTTCTTCACCTGGAACTAGAAATTTCATGAGAAATTAAAAAATGATTGCAGGTGATACTGAATGTTTAATTGGAATCTCATTTCCTTTGGCCTCAAAACCATGATAATACCCAGAAGCAAACACAGATTTCCATTTCTGTATTACTTTCTTGGCTTATCCTGAGCTGTAGGATCAGTATTGCAAAAGTGAAAACCCTGACTGTTCTAGTCAGTACAGGCAAACTGGTAACAGAAGTGTTCATTCCCTCTCAATTTCCTGCAAGAATTTTTAATTTAAGGTAATCAGTGTTAATCAGTCTGAACCGTTTTGGTGCCAGGCGATCTATTTCTGCAGTCTGTTTCTCATTGCTACACACAAACCTTTGGAATAGTTTTAGCTGTTGTAGGCCTCTGAAATGCCCTTTTATTTTGAGCTCCATGTTGATGATACTAACAAAAGAGTTGTTTCTCTTGCCTAGGAATTAAAGCATCTAAAGCGTTCTTTCTCGGATAGTGGCTATGTGGGAACACTTTTCACATGCTGTGCTGTAGTTCATCGGTTCCCTTAACTCAAAAGGGTAGGTCATTTACAGGGACCTCATGCCAGAAGCATGACACAAACTCTGAGGTTTACCTCTCAGCAGGGATGTAGGAAGCAATAAAAGTTTAATAATAATAGGAATAGCTTGGGACACAGCCTGAGAAATAATCCTGAATTCTTCTAAGGTGTTTAAACATTGTTAGGAGCCTGATCCAACTTCTGATGAAACGAATAGCTCTCTAGCAATTGGTGCTTACAGGAGCTGGATCGGGCTGTCTTCCACGAGGCTCCCGTGCCTGTGCTACTTCTCTAATATTTTTTGGTTATGATGCCTTGTTCACCTCACTTGAGTGAGCTCATAGAGCAGTTAGTGACATGTAATGAGAATCGTTCCACCATTTTTGACAAAACAAAACACAAAAAGCCATTCTGGACCCCAGCTGGCCCACAGACACCTGTCACTGTCTCTGCCTCTGATCAAAACACTCAGAGTCAGTGTTCTCCTGTTAGGTCAGTACCAGGAGCCCGTTGCTTTCCCAACTCGAATGCGCAGAGACCCCATAAACAAAATTAAATTATCTTGTGCACTAACGGGCGAAGTTTCTTTGCATCCATTCCCCATATCCCTGTGTGTGACAAATGGCAATTAGAAACTGTTAACCTTTTTGCAGGGCTGCAAGCACAAAAAAGACGGCCAGTGCTCGCATTAGAGAGGCTTGTCTGGAGTTGGCAGCGTCACGATAGACTTACTGGCCTGGGCACAAGGACATGAAACTGAGCCAGTGGCATGGTGACATGTTCTGTGATTATTTTTTTTTTATTATTATTCTTTCTTTGAAAGTTTCCACACTTGTTTTTGTCTGGTTAGATACGGACTTTATTTTTCTCTTCCCTGGTGAAGAATAGCTTGGGCCCTTGTGTTGTTATGTTTAAAAAAAATACCCCTTTTCACTATTTATCTTCCAATATACTGCGAGTGGGCTGATGAAGGTTTCCATTTCAAAGCCATTGTTATGCTCATGCCTTCTCGCAGAGCATTGTCTGCACTGGTTATTCATTTAGGGCCATAGATATGGATGTTGTGTATAATATGGCAGGTCCTTAGACATGTGTTTTTTCCTGTGGAAGAAAAGAACAAGAATGGTATATAAGAATCGCCTGAGTGCAGATCTCTTACTATTTAACTACATCAGTTTACAGGGCATGGAGGGTTGGCATGTTCATTATTCCTTCACTTCTTGTATTCACTGGGGAAAGCAGTAAGTGAACAATAAGTGGGCAGTAATTCGTCTAGGACTAAACCATAATGTAATTGCTTGTGCTTAGTCTCCGTCCGAAGGCAGGTGAAAAGGTGCTCCTGTGAGCAAAAAGAAATACAGACCTGCACTGACTGGCATCCTGTCTAGGTTGTAGTAAAAAGATCAAGGGCCAAACCAGAAATTATTTCTTCCTGATTCCCCTCTCCCTGCCCCCCAGTACTTCTTTTAGGTTTGGCACTGGAGAAAGGTGTGCTCTGTTTGCTGATGAGCTAAGGGGTTCATTGTGCAAAATCATCTGCCTGCACATCTGACTCTTGTTGCTAGACTGTGGCAACACACAAGGCAGATGCCTGATCCCAGACATCAAGGAAATCTGGATGATGCAGACCTCTGCTTTCAGAGAAGCAGAAGGGAACTGATGCTGTAAGTGTTTCAGAAAGCAGAAGGGCAGTTCCTCACTGCCCTTCCTTGTTTCTTAGGGCTCAGATTAGGGCCTCACGAAGGACTGCTGATGCCAGCAGAAAGGCCAGGATCGTCTACCTTTTCTTAAAGCTAGGGAGTTGCTTGATGAAAAGGCTTCTATTGTCAGGCCCCTCCATTAGGCTGCCGATCGTTCTCTAGCACAAAAAGTCTTCTGTTCACTTCCACAGCACTGAATTAGCAATTTCAGACAAACTGACTGACTGCCGTGAGCAGTGGCTTGCTGGGCATTGCTGCTGCACCAGCAAAGTCAGTAGGAGCTTTTCAGACTGCAGATAGGCTGTCTGAAGGGGTAGTGCCAGTTGGGCTGTGATGCATCACGATGAGCCCATCTACCGGGAATACCCTGCTTGTCCTTATTAACAAAGATCAGCACAGATGAATCCCAAGGTGCACACAGAACTCAGTGATGCAACTTTTATGAACGTGCATGTGGAAGGAAATTACCCTTGAAAAAAGTCATACCTCTGTGGTGACAAGGGTTGGGGATGACGACTGACAGGTGTCTGTCTCCAGCTGACCGGTCATGCTTTAGAGTTGCCTTCTTACTGGAGATCAACCTAAGCTGTGAACTTTTGGTCCAAATCCGCAGAGACAGCTGGTCTGATAGATCAGGTCTCCATCACTGCATTGCAACCACATGAGTTACAGAGGACATATGCAGTGTAATGTCCTTCAAAGTCACAAAAAGGTGTAATAGAAGAAATATTTTCTTCTCAGGTTCTTGGACAGAGAGGAATCCTGTGTGATTAAACACAACTTGTAATCCTTAGGGTCAATAAATGGAGCCTTTGTAAATCCTGCCCTGGCTTTAGCTTACATGAAAGCGATTAGGCAGAAAAATGCGATGTATCCTTGCTCACTTGGCTGTAGCAGGTATAACCAGAGTTAAGGTTTACACTGATCCTAGAATGAGAACCAGAGAATACTTTCTTTAAATCAGTGTTTGTGCAGAATAGATGATTGCTTGTGAAAGGCTCTACTACATTCAACCTTTCCCACGCTTCTTGGGAGCCCAAGGCATAGGAGGAAAAACCATCATCGATAATAGAGCTGGAGCTGAGCTAATCTCATCTCAAATTTCATCAGTGTTTGCCTTCAGGATCTTTTGATGAAGCTCAAAACTGTGGAGCACGAATCCAGCACGGATCTATTGTGTACGAACTACTCAGACTTTGGGAGGGATCTCTGAAAGTGAAAATGAGAGGAAGTGTAATTTGCTTGCCAACAAGCATTGGTAGTCACAGAAAAGAAGTCCAGAGGCCTTTGAAAATAGACTGCTAAACCACAAAAACTTTCACTTGTTTATTTCCAAAGCCTTGAGTGGATCACCATCTGGTGGCAGCAGAGAGCATCCAAGACCAGCGTCAGAAAACCGTGAAATGTGTGGGTATCCGTCAGCCCAGGAGGTAAATCTCTCCCCTGCTTGAGAGTTGAGACAGTAGACTTCACCTCTGAGCACCAACAACAGAAACAGATGGGCGTTCTGCTATCGTTCTGGAGTCTTCAGGCTGCGTTTCTGATCCTGCCTAGGAGACGCTTTCTTTTCCTGCCCTGATGCTTAGAACAGGGAATATCCAGTTAATAATAGAAAAATACAATTCAGCGTCACGACTAGCATGTCTGCAGGAAGATTTGGCATCCTCTGGCTGCCTAGCACCCAGCCACATCAACCTCACGTCTTGGATTTCTTTCTGTGAAGTCAGCACTGTGGTCTGCATTATGAATGCCTGCCAGCGTGGGTGCTGAACAGGACCAAGCCTGCTTAGTACACGTGAGATGTGGAAATCAGACACTTGGGTAGCCCCGACTATCACACACCAGTGGTGGAGCAAGGGTTGCTAGATATTTGGAAGTTCCCTGAAAACTTGCCTTGGCTGGAGCAGGGTATTGGTCATTGCTGTGTGTCAGATGAGTATTATTTAGGAGGTGTAGATTTTAAGTGCACTGAATGTTTCTTCTTTTCCTTATAATCTCATCTCACATAGGCCGCCATATCTGTGTTTGTGTCTCACCCAAAGGGTTCCTGCCTTCTTTGTAGGCCTACTTAAAACCCTCAGCTTTGGCTCGCTTATTAGATCCTTGTTTCTGAGGCAGATCTGGACTCTGTACCTCAGATGGACTTGCCAGAACCCTAGCTCTTTAAAAAGACTCAGGTCAGAAGTTGGTAAATGCCAGGAAGCATCTTTCCCCTGTGGAAATACAGCCTGTGTCTCTGTATCACACTTAGCACTCCAAGTGAAAAAACATCCTCCTAAATGTCATAAGTTCGCTTTAAGTAAGACAGGGCTTGTGTAGGTTCATTCACGTGACTTAGCTGGAAATAGAGTTCTGGTCTTCCCATTTTCAGCCACACGCTGCCTACATCTGTTTCCACAACTCTTGTTACTTTGCCATGAACTTAAAAAATCCCAAGCAAATAAATGATTCCAGGTTTCTTGGTCAACTGAAATTAGGAAAAGAACAACAGGAACGGACAAGACCAGCTTATCCAGGACACAGCTTGTTAACATCCTAACTGGTATTCAAGCATAATATTAATTTTTCACACTTGCATAAAAAAAAAATTCAAACCCCAGTGAAGAATGATTCCTGCTGATAAGAAAATCACTGTGCTTAAATTCATTAATAGAATAGGCTGTGGGATACATTTCAAAGC
Source organism: Sagittarius serpentarius (assembly GCA_034782735.1). Taxonomy (NCBI): domain Eukaryota; kingdom Metazoa; phylum Chordata; class Aves; order Accipitriformes; family Sagittariidae; genus Sagittarius; species Sagittarius serpentarius. The sequence continues at coordinate 7,802,038 of JAVKLA010000007.1, forward strand.
ACGGGGTGAGAAATAAGCTCCCAAATCCCATTAAGAAATAACAGGATTTATGTGCATTCCTCCCATATATTAACTTTCCCCTCTGGAAACGTCTTGTGCTGAGTTGGTGCCGTTTTTCAGGCAGGTGCAATGTTTTGCAGTTCCCACAGACCTCTCCAGATAATCTGCCAGCCTGAAAGCCGTTCCCTATTCTCACTCAAGAATGGGGATTTTCCAACACACAGATGAATGACGAGTTTGGCTGACAAATGTCATAGCTCTGTGTTCTACCGGGATCCAGTTGCACATTCTGCTGTGATGCTGCAAGCAGTTTTGTCCTGTGCATATCAGCACTTAAAATGTTTTAAACACCAGCCAACAGAGATAGAAGAGATACCGGTTTTATCAGTAGTGGGTCATTTTCTGAACAAGACGCAACATATAGAGGTCCAATTTGTGATGCTGAAGTCTTTGGGGAGTTGGTTTGTATTGTCAGCGGGGTCAGTTTTTATTAGCACTGTCAGAGGTTTTTCACCTTTTTATTGAAGGCAAGTTTTTGAAAATATGCCAAATCTTCACATTTGCCATTACTTATAAGAGTTTTCATGACTTTTTTCCTTTTAAAGGCATGGATAAATGTCAAATGTTAGTTCACATAAAAAAGGAGATAAAAGTATTATGGAAATATTTGCCAAATAAATGGCCAACAGAGTCATTTCAAAAAGTGGCAACAGTTTCACGGGTCAGAAGGAAGCCAGAAGGGTCTCTGGGATCCCTGAAGAAGATACATATTGTGGCAAGAGGTGTTCATTACCGAAGAACTGAAAGAGCATACAGTCTACTACATCATGCAGAAAATTTCTTAACACCTATAGAGAACTACTGACTTCCTGATAAAGAGCATTAACTACAGTCATACGGAAGGATTTTTCTGGGTTTTCTGTTCAGCTTGTAATCAGTATTTATTTTTTCTATCACGGTAGTGCCAGCAGGTCACAGTTGAAAACTACGACCCCTTTATGCTGTTTATGAGGGTACTAAAAAAATCTGCTTCTGGGCATTCAGAATTTATAGTTGTGATACAGCCAGAAGATTTAAATGTAAAAAACCAAGTATGGCAATGGGTGAAGAGTGAAGCAAGGGTGAGCCTGCAAATGTACTGGTGAATTTACTGCCTCATATAAGAATGATGTTGCTTGGTGTTTATGTGTTATTTAATGCTGGATTTTAAGATGTTTACAATGGCACATAATCACCGCAATAATCGTCTCCTTGAAAACTTGCAGTAGTGCTGGATCCATTTTTGCTATTTTTTTATTTTTTCTGTAAAAACATGCATTATTTAAATGAATGTTTCATTTAGAAAGGTGGATTGGTCCCTGATGTCAGACCTCACGTTTTTGTACATTGATTGATGACCAATCTTGCCCGTGGCCTGAGAGAGATCCACATTTCTCAAATGCAGTCTCACAGAAACTGGGAAATGAGCTGATGGAATTTAGACCAAAGATCTGGCTGGTTTCCAGGAGCAAATACACGGCAAGACGCATTTCCAGTTTCAAGAGAGAGGCTTGAAAAGGAGAAAGAAATGCAAAACATTTGGACAGAGAGGGGTGGGGTCGCAGGGGGAATCTTCATTTTATCAATGATCCCACTCCCCTCCCTCCTGCCTTGCTCCACTTCATGTTTGCTTAAAAGCAGTTGCCAGTGTTTGTTGAATAGTGTCAGCCCAGAAGGGATGCAGCCACTGACCTAACTATAAGGCAACAGCAAAAGGTTAGTAGAATTAGTCTTGTACTGCAGACTTGTATTAATAGTTGTATTGTGGTGGTGTTGGCACAAACTCTGCAATTAAATAAGTTGTTGGCACTCTTCCCTAGGTTAAATTACTACTACTGTTCCCCCTGCTTGCAAGTCAATGAATACAACACTTTTGGGGAGGCAAGTTCAAACATTTTTGTTCTTTTGGGATTCTGCACATTTCTGATTTCAAGCTAAGAGGTTTCTGCTGGCTTTCCAAGTAGACCTCTGTTGTTGTTCTGTCTCTGCAAACAGCCTGTGCAAACTAGTGCTGGAATAACCAAGCAGGGAAGGAGGTGGGTGAGGGGGAAAGACACCACAAAAGACTGATGTAGAAACAAATGCCTTTAGAAGGGGTCCCTGCGTTCTGTCATGCCTGGACCCATGGATGTTTCTTAGCACTGGGCTATTGTTGTAGAGGATTAGGTTTCCGTCACAGCTTCATCAGGAGCAACTTACCCTTTTTATCAGCCACAGACACTGGGGTGGGTGGGGGGTGCGGGGCGGGTATCCCCACTTATGCTTTCCCAAAAGTGCAAAGCAGCCACTTTTTCCAGCCCAAGGCCCTCTTCCCGCTCCTGCTTTAGTCGATGGCAGTTGGGTTTGGCCCAGGGGCCCATGCACCCCTCTGTGCTGTTCTGCGGGGGCCACTCACAGCAATACACCTCGCCGGTCCTTCTTGCCAGAAAACTTCATGTTTCCAATTTATTAACAGTTCCTTCTTCTTTGGGAAAAGGAGGCCTTGCGCTTCTTCCCAAGTCTGTCTCTAATTTAGCAACAGATGTTGGCCTACAAGGCGGCACCTATGTCTTCACCTGTTCACTAAGGGGTAGGTCTAAAAATTGCTCTTCCCTGGCATATCATAACTTTGTTTTTCTACGGTGTTTTCAGTAAAGCTAGGGAGTCAACTGCAGTCTGACTTCTCTTCATGACCTACATTAAGACTAGGACTAAGACGCAGTCCAGTCCTTTGGGGTAGCAAACTGTAAACATCAGACGCAAGAACTGGAAGTGCTTCAGTCTCTGTTTCCCTGTGGCCAGTGTTGAAATGCAGCAAGACTGTGGGGAGACTGTGCCACTTACTGTATGAGTTGAGAAACTTGTGCATGTAATGGTTTTCTAAGAAACTGGTCATATACAGAAAAATGTCTAGGGAGAACCTTAATCTGTGCTTTCCTTAAGACCGGCTGTTATTTAGTCAGTTGTCAGGTGTTAATAATGAATGGCATGTAGAGGCTTCCCTGTCTACCAATGACATGATCTTTCCATAGCTTATATCAGTGTTTAATGAAGATTGATAGAGAGTGAGCCACTAGCACATCAGTAGAAGTTGGAGGTAGGAGAAAAGAGTAAGCAGAAACAAAAGTAAGTGCACTTGAGTGACTCTGTGTCTCTACGACTTCTTGTGTATCTCATCAGCTGCTAAAACAAAAAGTTCCTCTGCTGGTTGGAGCTGACGAGAACCAGGGTGAGCATCTATTGTTCTATATGTTTTATTATTCTCGGGCTGTGATCTTGTCAGCTCTCGTTAGCTTAACAGGTTGGACTGTGTCACTCCTTGGATGGGAGACTTTGAAACGCAATGAGGAATGACACAAAGTGGTTCAGTCCATAGCCCTGCTCCCTCTGATTCAGTGCTGAATCACTGACCCATCAGAGTTTGAGGTGAAGAAGGTGTGATAGAGCTGCTCTATGAGATGTTCTGGCTTTGGTGATGAGATATTATAGAAGGTCAGTCGGTGGCATATTTTACTAGGAAAAAAAATGTGATCCCATGAGGCAAATTCTGTTTGGGATAAATTGCATACCAACACCAGCACCATCACCATAATTTTTTCTTGCTGTAGAGCAAGTAAGGGTTGCAGGTAGCTGTTGTGAGGTGTTTTGGTAGCAGATGATGGCAGCGTCTGCAGTGAAATGGTTGTATTTATACACATATATATGTATATGTATATATATGTGTGTGTGTGTCAGCTGATGGTGCTTATAGTTTGTAATCCCATAAAGTGCCAGGATGAAAAAAATTCATGCTTTTGAGCTGAGTCAGAATATACGCTGGAATACAGAACTGAAAGGTAGTACATAACTGGATTTGGAGGGGTCCCTGAACACCAACTGCATACTCTTCTCTTGGCTTAAATCAGTGTTTTATAGACAGTGAGAGAGAATTAGCCACTAGCACAGAACATAGAGATGTGAGAGTTAGGGGAAAGGAGTAAATACAAAAATTCAATGCTTGTATAATACGCTTACGACATTTTGATGGTGAGAATGTACAACTGGTGCAAGTTAGGAGGTCTAATCGATGCATCCAGTCTTCTCATTTTTAAGCCCTCTTTATAATTCCCAGGGGGTTGTAGTCTGCCCTTCTGCTTTTGGTGACCAGTTGTAGACCAAGCAGAATACTCAGTCAAATGTCTTTGGTTAGTTGCTGAGTCTTCAGCACTCAAGAGTAAGTCTGCTTTTCTTTCGGGTTATTTGCAAATGGTGGTAGTATCCTGCCTTTTCCATTAAAAGCATTATCTTCCATCGTGCCTGTGGCTGTGGCATTCACAAATGACCTAAAGGGCACAAGTGACTCCAGTGGCAACTGAATCTGAGTGCCAGTGTTGCGAGGCTTCCTACAGCTGTGGGAAATCATTGGCCATCTTCAGTAGCAATACCTAGAAATCTGCGAGGCAAGTTTATTGTGCTAGCGCGGGGGTTTAAAGTATTTCCTAACAAAGTAGTTCAAGGTATGAATGAATACACGTTCTAAAAGCTGGTAATGTGGGAGCTAGGTAAGGAAGGCAGACTTAGAAAGATACCTCTCTGCACGTGAGACACTGTGCCTTTCCAAACTCTGCATATATCCCTGCAAACTCCCTATCCGCTCAAAAAAAAAAAAGGAAAGAAAAGAAAAAAAAAGAAGATGATGGACAAAAGGAAAGTGTGGTTGTCTCGTAGCTGCTCAACAGGCAAGTCTGAGATCCTTCTGGCAAGATCAACTGAAGCTGAATTTGTCATTGTTTGGCTTGTGTCACCCAGCTGGTCGGGTCAGAGAGCTTCTCTGACCTGAGTCCGCAAGTGATGGACAGGTCTGTAGAGGGCATTATCACAACATAATCACATGGAATGAAAGGAAAACTGTGTGCCTTTCTTAACTTTTCCCCACCCTGTTCTCCAAATCTTTAGGATAATACATCTTTTCTTATTTTACTCTGAATCTGTTAATGCTTCTGTTATGTTACAAGGTTTTCACAGCAAAATATGGCCTGGAGAGCAGTAAATGGAGCTCTTGCAAGGATCCGCAAAGATCTGCAAAGATTCTTTTGCACTGCTAAAGGAAGCATTAATCATGGTCAGAAATATTTCCTGCTGAGTTGTACTGTGCTCTCTGATTTCCTCTGTCCCTCAGGCACTAGTGGAAATTCCAACTGACAAGGAGATTTGGTGGTTTTGGTTTTTTTTTTTCTGGTTTAAGTTGGAATAAAACAGAGGGTCTGTAAGTTCTTAGTGGTATTACTGCCCTTGCCAAAACCAACAGCAGCCAGGAGGAAAACAGCTGGAAACCCAAAGACCCTGGTCAGCAGGAGATCAAAGGAAGAATTCTGTTGGCCTGGGGACTTCGAAATTCCTTCTGTCTTTTTGTATATCTGTATATATGCATGTTGCTGGGTTGGGGGGAGTGTAGGAGGAGAGTTGCACTTGGAGCAGGCGGTGTCAGGAGTTTGGCTATTCACTTGGATTTACAGGTTTTATTTAGCTGCAGCATATTGACCACAGTGTGAACACTAATTTTTAATACATGGAAAGCTTGAGGAACACAGAACTATGAAATATGCTTCGTTTGGTGGCCTATATAAAGAAACTAGTTCTTGGGGACCCTCAACCAAAATTGCAGCAAGACAAAAAGAACAGAAAAAAATTAGGGGTTTGTGAACTGAAAAGTTTTGTTCCATCCTGTAAAATAAACGCAGGTGAACTTTGAAATGAAAATAATAACCGAAAACAAAAGGGAAATATTCTGCTTTAAAAATGTCAAAGTTAAAAGTTTCAACCCTTTTAAATTATTCTTTCTTCCCTGCCTTTTACGGATCAACACCATTTACTGCATTTAACCTGCATGTGGCAGCAGCCTTGTTCTTGCCACTCAGAATCACACTACAGCTAAATAAAGATGCCTCACTCTTGTCAAAATAAGTCTTCCAAAATCAAGCTCTGCTGGAACGTGGAGCAATTTAGACATCATACAATGTATGAATGACATTCCTTATTATCTTTGTGGCTCATTTTGACCTTTTGTCTTCTGCTGAAACAGAACTGAAACTTGCCAGAATCCTCCTTTAAGACCTTTTCTTAATTGTGCAAGGGATATATTAAGCTCCTAGGAAAATTTAGGTAGTGTGGTGGAATTGTCATGAAGGAATGGATGTGGTAATATCCCTGGATATTACCTGTAATTACCCTGTAATATCCTGTGCATTTCATATTTCTAATGCAATTGTGACGCTTCAAAACACAGCTTTTACAGGGGTATGCAATAATATCCTCTGATTGCACTGTTACTCTTTTTCCTCTTGTGTATAGGAGGAATAGGGATGGATCGGAATGACCCTGTGCTGTATAATCTGAGCAACAGTAGTTGCCGAGACAGGAACTAGAGGGAGTGCATCTCAGATTGGCAGTTCTCAAACACGTTCATAAACGCATCAAGAGCTGGCACAGTGCATCAGCACGTGACGGTATTCTGCTCTGCTTACAGCTCCCCATATCTCCTCTGAGCATGGCATCACAGTGAGGCCATAATGAGCACTCAGATACTGGCTGGCAGCGAGACACAGGGCTTGTGGCTAAAGGCTGTGTAAAATTAGTAACAGGAGAGGGAGCGGCAGTCAGGAAAAGCAATATCGGCTGACAAACGTAGACTTGGTTTTGTTACGCGGCATTGCTAGTGTTATTCCAGTGTGAGAGCTGTCAGCAGAAGAATCCCAAAACACAGAGTAATTCAGAACTGCAGGTTACTTTCATACAAAGGGCTATTTTTTTTCTCTGAGAGCTTCCTATTTCTGCTTGCAAGAAATACCGATTCATTTCTTCCTTGGCTACTGACACATTTTTACAATGGATAACAAAAAATATTTTATGGGCCCCTTGTTTCACTGCAGCCTATAGAGTAATATGAATCAAGCAAGTGTTGGTCAGCAGGTCAGGGATGCAGGTGAATGAATCTTTTGTTATTCTTGCACTTGTGAAGCTGAGGTACCACTCATGTTAAGGACAAACTCACTTTTAATATTTTTCAATTACCAGTGATTCTGAAAAAGCAGTCCGAGCTCTTTCTGCATGGCACGTTATTTGAAAGGAAAGGCATCTCCACATGAGTACTGGCCTCGTGATCAGATGTTATTGGTAAACAATAATATTCACAGGATAAATATTTATTGATATACATTTGGGCTGTGTATGCCGTGTGCTGCTGAGAGAAACATTCTACACTGGTAGCCATTATCCTCTCTGGCTGACATACAGATTGCAAGCCAAGGAATGGAAATGGCTTGTTTGATGTCCAACGGTCAGTGTCACCTTCTCTAATCCCTAGGCATGTTTGCAATTGAATACCTGCTGGCAGCGATCCATGCACCAAACCCCTGTTTAGAGACTCTGCACTTAATGGGGGTGGGGGTGGGGGTGGGGGAGAGAGATACTTATTTTTGTCTTTTACCAAGCACCAGTGGCTTGCAATTTTCCCTTCAAGTATACCCAGGAAAACATCTCTCAAAATAATGCTGAGCAATGGGGCAAATGAGTAAATGCATTTTCGGAGACTATGACAATCTCTGATGGAGAGGACTGTGATAGCTAGTAGGATGTACAAAATGATGTTACACATCCCAAAAGTGCTTTGTCACCTAAATATAGGATTGATGTGCTTTCAGTCTTTGTGTGTTGGGCATTTTTGGCTGCTTTGGTGGGCTGAATAGAGTTGATATTATTGTATAACCTCTTTTTCTGATCCAAACTGATGCATCTAGTCAACTTTCTTTGGGATTTCTTATGCTTCTTACTGGTATAGTATCTATTGTGTGAAGTCTTAGATGAACCACAGGTGTGGAAAAAGGAAGATTACTTATGAAAATAATTTTTCCGTGTTCCCTCATCTATTTGATTATTTTGTTGCTGCATGGGGAAATAAACACTAGCAAAGGCCTACAATCTTCATACCTTAGCGTTATCGTACCGAAAGGTGGTTGCCTTTTACATTTCTTACTTCCCAGAGTGCATCTCCTGGGCACATACTGGAGCAAAGATATGTGTGTCCTGTTCTCTTTTCTTCCTATATCCTGAGTGAGGAAGATAAACATAGACTGTCTTATACCCAGCTATCTGTATCTTTTGGCTGTAAACAGTGTGGCATTGTCAAGGTATGCTTGGGAAAGATCAAGGAAACACAAGACTGCAAAACAGCTGTGCTCTTATTCTGCTTCCTTGTGTATGAAAGGCATTTTTAGCAGCCCTTCTCTATCTGATACACGTCCATGAAATTATTTCTGTAGCATAGTCATCCGAGGCTCTCCTTGGCTGGCTATAAAACGCTGTCCGGATGTAACACCTGTCCCGTCCCTATAATGCATTCCCAGTAAATAGCGCTGCCAAAAATCTGCAGGGAAGATAGGGGAGAAAGTTATTTCTCTTTCTTTATTATTATTATTGGTAAGCGGAGCTGAGTGAAAAATGGATTTTCAGGTCACTGGCTGTTAAAAAAATGTTTGCACTTGATCCAGATGGTTTGTTTCAGTAACAGTTTTAGATTTGACATTTCCCAGAAATAACTTCAACTACTAAAATCAAATCAAATAATGAAATTTTAATTTAAACTGAAAAATTGAAACTTTTTGTTTTAAAAATAGTGAACCTTGGGGTATTTATATATCTTTTTAATGATTATCCTATCAGAATCAGTATGTGTTTGGAAAATGTCCCCATAATAACATGTTACCAATTGGACTTAATGACCTAAGTCACATAGGCATCAGAAAAGTTGATGAGCAGTCTTTAAAGCAAAGTAGATGAGAAACAGATTTGCAGGAACACCTAGTGCCCAGGGAGGTTTCCCTGGTCGCTAGTTGTAGGACTGAGTACTCCTAAAAAATCTGACTTTCTCACTCAAGTTCCCTGTTGGCTACTGCTCTTATTTATTAATGCTCAGAAGCTCTCACCCGTGGTGTCTTTCCACCCAGAGGGGATACTGTGGCCCTTTGCCCACAAATACTGCAGTGGAGAGAGGCAGGGAAAGAGAGTACTGTGAGGTTACTCTGCTGTGACAACCATCGTCCCCAGGACTGGTGACGGGACCACCACAGGAGAACAAAAGTTCCCGCTGCCTGAGCTAAAAAGCTCAGCTCTAGGCAGAAGGTTGTAAAGAACCAGATAAGGCCAAGGAGACGCTGTGTGCTCAACATTACTGCTTAACCTCCCCCCACAGCCCCAGCTGCCAAAACCTTGTTATTTCAACTATTCCAAATAACTTCTGAGATTTCTCTCTAAATCTAGGGGTAGCACTAATCTAGGGAAAGAGGTTTTGGTGGTGTGAGGCCTTGTCAGTAGGGCAGCTTGCGAGAGTGAAGCAGCTTTTCTTAAAGCTGGTGCATGTACACCAGTCTAGTACTTCTGTGCCGGTGTAAGCTGTTGACTTTGCGCTAGATTCACCCATGTAGGCTCCATTTGCATTGGTGCCATATGCATGTGTTGTTAGAGTGATGCAGACACCCTAGCCCAAACAAGCCTGTATAGCTCTCCCGTGGCTGAGACCGAAGGTTAGGCGACTGACACTTTGTCACGTGTTTCGCCATTCTTTGCTCAATTTTGCATGACCTGCGCCTCAGCCACTTAGCTCTGTCTCTGGCTGCACTGTGCACTTCGTGTTTGCCATCTAACTACACGTTGCTGCTTTTTATCAGTCTGGTGGAGCATGCTACGGGAGCGGGAGCTACCTGGGTGCTGGTGCTCGACAAAACCCTCTAGCAGCCCACTGCAATGTCAGCTGGAAGGTCATGAGACTTGGTGTTTCTGCCCAACCTTGTTCTCAGTTAAATACTGAGGTGGCTGTAATTCCCGGCACATGAGTTATCGCCCCCAGGGCTTGCCTTGGCTGAGGAGTCATGCAGTTTCACCGACTCGGCCAGCTCTAAGGTTAACTGAGGACAGCTGTTGTATGCAGGATGGTTACTGGCTTGCTCCGCACTGGCCTCACGCACCTCCTCCCCACGTGAAACATGGGAACAGTCAGAACGGTATTTGAGAGGAGGATGGGAGCACAAGCCAGACCTCTCTGGGATCTGTGCGTGTGTGTGCTAATGAGGCCCAGAGGTGATGCCAGCCAGCTATCTCAAAGTGTAGTTTGCACATGAGTGCACCAAGAATGCACCAGCTATTCAACGATAATAAGTTTTTATAAGCACACGTTTCTGACCATGTCAAATTTTGTACCCATTCAGCTGCTAAAATCCATGGAATTTGACACTGGGGAAACAATCACATTTGAGAAGAGCTTGTACAAAGGGGAACTCACATTGCTTCCCAGCTAGAGCCTGAGCAGTTGATTGGCTTTTCTAACACAGTATCACGCATTTATTCCTTAAGCAAGATTAAAACTTTAGAAGAAGAAAGATTAGTCAGCAAGCTTAGAATAGAAAACATTCTTAGAGAGTTATATGAACCATAAAAAACCATCTGCTCTCCACAACTGCAAAAGTAAAAGGAGATCTTTCTTTCACAGTTTTGGATGGTAGAGTTCTATAAACACAGAAATGGGGCGTAGTCTGCTCTCAGCTCAGAAATCCCATTATTTTCTCTAATATTCCTTATGTGGGTAAAGTAAAATGGCCTTAAGGGTGTGAATAAGATGAGCAAACAGAAGAGAATCATGTTCCTAGAGATCTTGGTGTCCAAATACCCAGACAACACCAGAAGATGCTGATGTGCCCAAGAGGTGCTCCCACTGAAATGAGGGGAATGCGGTATCTTCTCCATTAGAAAAAAATGCTGGAATCTAAATTGTTCCTGCTATTGAAAATCACTGGTGAGAGAGGCTCAGTAAGCGTCAAGGACGGACAATGGAAAGAAATGGGGCCTGGGAATGAAGGGAGAATAGGGATCAGGGTGATGCTAAAAAAGATAAAACAAAAAGCAAAACTGCTCAGACTTCCGTCCCACTCAGGTGGGATGAACAGGCTGCTTCAAGTTTGAGCTAGTATAAATCAGTATCATTTCAGTGACGTCAGGAGGCCCACCCTCAAGTACACCACCTCGTCCTACTTTTTAAGACCACCTTAAAAGTCACATTGCTTCTCAGTACTGTCCATTCCGTAGTTTAAACAGAAATGCTTCTGGGGTTGAGTAGTTCCCTGATTCTGGGGACGTCATCATTGCACTCGCAACAAGGTGTCGTCCTTCTTAGAGAGAAAAAAGCTCTTAGACTGACTCTTTCTTGTCCATGTTGCCTTCCTGAATGAAGTAGTGAAGTACAGGAGATAAATGCACTGAAGTCTCAATTCCCACACTGCTAGTCTGATACCAGTTTACCACAGTAACTGCTCTCTGGAAAAATAAACATTAGCTCTGAAGAAAGCAAACTACAAAACACAAAGAGATGAAATATTAAGGAAATGGTGAGCAGTCACTTGAGCTTGTACAGTAGCACTTAACTTTCTCACCCCAAGGGCTCAAGTGAGTTGAACTGAGTTACTGAAACTCATTAACCATGAATCCATTGTTCATTTTAAGCTTTTTCTATGGGGTGATCGATACTTCAAAAACTGCGTGGGAACTGAAGGGAGATTAGGAACAAATAATAAAAGTGAAACCAGATTACAGGCTGGATCCTTTCTCCACTGTGGTTTTGTGCAGTTTAATTCCTGGGCAGTGAGGAAAGCAGTATGGTTCAAGAGAAGGGGCCCTGCAGGAGGACCAAGGAGCTTCTGCTTACAATCTCATTCCATCTCTGGTCCCCACTCACACCATCTTTTGTCTCACTTTGGGGCCGGAAGAGATTCAGCAGGCTGTTGAGGGTGAAATAAAATTTTCAGCTCTGCCGTGACAAATTTTCTGTCTTTAACAATGGCTTTGTACAGCACCTTCAGCAATAAGGTGTGGTTTTTCAATGACCTGTGGTTTATATAGAGTCATTTTTTGTGATGCAAAACACTGCTGAACCCTCCCCAAACATTACACCACCAGTCCCACCTGCTGTGAGACAGCACACAGTTTTCCGGCTGAGGATTCGGATCACCAACATCTGTATTACCAGTTCAAGACAAAAAATGCAGTAAGAAAATACTCATGCTTGAGCTCTACCCCCTGACACATGGGAGATGCATGACAAGAGCGGACAATTTCAGTGGTAGCAGGTGACAAAGTAAGAGGTGTAGGTGATGGGCCATGAGACTAAAATGGACGCAGAGGGCTTTTTGAAGTGTTGCACAATGAGGGCTTTAAAAGTAAGACTGCTGAGTGCATCTGTGAGGGGCATGATGAACCCTCAGGATGGAAATCTGCTCTTGAAATTGTCCTGTGGTAAACGTGCAAAGAGTCTGTGAAAAGCCAGTAGAATTTCTTCTGCTGCGCACTGACGTAACTGAAGCAGAATTTGGTTCTAGGCGTTATTAGCTGCCTGGAGAAACTGAGGGACGACAGCAAAGTCATCCAAGGACAGCCTTTGGGAGCTGGGCAATATCCCAAATCTGCACTATGGCATCAAATGACAGCATTTTCTCATCTGAGCTGCTTCTCTCCCAGCAGCAGGGGAAATAATGTCTTTCCTGTCTGATACACCTTTGCTTCATGCCTCCCCTGTCTTTTCCAGGCCATGGCTGGGCTTTGAATTAGCTGTTGATGGGAGAAAGAGAAGTGAGAGCTGTGCCTGAGCTACGAGGAGGGGACCATTCATACGACAGAGAGGCCAGACCTTGGGGAAACATCTGTCTCACTCGGGGGGTGGGATTTAAATGGCCCTACTCCCTCTTTGAGTTAAAGGGAGCTGCTTTGAACTTATTTCAGCATGCTAAGACTTCTCTTTCCCCAGGTGAAGACAATGACTGAGCCCTGAATGGGCAGACAGGAACTTGAGCAATGCAATTATGGCTGGAAACAGGGAAAATTATGGAGTACCGCTGTCAGCTGGGCTGGGCTGGTTCACAGCCAGTAAAAAGATATGCTCACAGGATCATGCTGTCTGGGGAAAAATAAAAAAAAGAGGGAGGAATTGTGTGAATAATGTAAGATTCAATACTGCTGCAGAAATAAAATACGATGGCCTTTTCCTCTGATGTCTGAAGAAAAATGTATATGATGCTGGAGAGCCATGTGACCTTTTTCTTAGATCCTGGGTCAATTTCGCCTCTTCCTCACTCACACAAAAGCCACCTGATTCATCAAATTCATCAAATATAATGCACGTAGGAGTGATTTCCAGAGGCCAGTGCTTTAGCTGATGTGAATCAACATGTTGATCCTACTGGAACGACACCAGGACCTCAGCTGAGAAATTGGCCTGTGTTTTTCTTTCACCTTTTCTTTCAGTGGGGTGAATAATGTGTCCCTAAGGTACAAAACTAATTGCTTTAGGCATATTGCTCTCTCACAAAGGAAAGACTCAGGAATTCAGGTAGACAGTGTTAGGCACAAAGCTCAGGCACATTATTTAGAAAAATTTTGAGAGAAAATAGTTTTCCAGCTGTCTTTCAGGCTAGGTCTTTTGGAAAGTTCACTTGCAATAGTTGCAGTAGGATTTTCCTGCCTTGCCCTGCTCTTTGAGGAAGGATGCCAGCAAGACCAGAGTAGGGTACCCTGTTATATTTGTTCTTAGAAAGCTGGCTTTTGGAATAGAAATTCGGCAGAAGGAAAGCAAAAGTAGATGTGACACCATCTCGTAACAGAATTTCATGTACTGCTTCAGCAGTGCATTCAGCCTCTGAGCTGACATTTCGAAGAGGAGGAGACAGGAAAAAAATGCAGGGAAACTTAATAAATGCATCAGGTCATTCAGCTCAGCGAGTTCTTTTGCTACCCAAATAAAGAGCCACACAGGGTTTGTTCGGAGAGGAGTCTTTCCTTCAAAAAGTCCGGTTTGGCAAGGAGCACTTCTCGTCATTGCCCCAAGTGAGAAAGAAGAAATATCTGTTGGCTGACATTTTCTTAAAGATCAGCCACTTCCATGTTTGCTTGTGAGACTGGAAGGGACCACAAAAGAATTTGATTAAGCAACAGCGTGGATACTTACGATGTTGGCAAATTGGTTCCAAAACTGAAAGTATCTTAGACTGTGCTGTGGATGGGGAGTCTATGCAATACAAAAAGCTGCTGTGCTGAACGGTGTTAGACAAGAATGTTTTGTAAGATCCAGTGCTATCGAATGGGCTGAGATTCTGCTGTGTATAATGAGATGTGGTAATTAAACTAAAGTCAATGTTTGTGCTTTTCAGCTCTTGCTGTTTCATGCACTTTTTATTCTTAATGTTGAGGGCAGAAAACAATAGGTTATATATTTCAACTCTATCTTCTTTTTTGCTGTATTGATTCTGAATGCCTAGATAATTTACAGGGACTCTCAGCCTCTCACTTCTGCTTGCATCTGACTTATTCTTAACAAAGGACAATTTGACCATATAAATCTCTCATTTGTGTACGCTTGTGTGTCTTAAGTCATTCCTCTCAGGGTTTGCGTATATGTAAACTTACAGGATGCTTAATAGAGCATTTGAAACCCGATTGTAATAACTGCTTGTAGTCTCCTCGATTCTTTCTCCTCCTTGTGAGAAGGTAAGCAAGTGTTGTCAAGTATCAGTGTTACCATTTATCGTATCTACCGTACATCTTAGCCTGACACTTCAGACAAAAAGATGGAATTGCCGAATGCATCAGCCTTCTCCCAAGGCCTTTAAGCACTGGAAGGGCAGCTGGTGGAGATGTGCAGAGAGCAGATAGTCAGGGATGAGGGTGAGTGTGGGGGTGAAATGGCAGTCGCGGGATGTTCCTTAGCACTTCATCTTTGTCCTTGAGCATTTCTGAAAGCTACCGAGTAAGTATCATCTGGGTGCAGCCGAATCCGGGCTCCACAAAAGGTGTTTGTAGGCTGTGACCTCATGGTGCTCAGAGAATAAGAGTGGAAGAATGAAGCCAGCAGGAGCTTGTGCTTTCTCATGAAAGTGGTTTGCTGGGTAACTAAGATCACTGGAACTAGCAAGTTCTCTTTTGGTTCTTTTTCTTAGCTTTGTACCAACTTGGCTGATGCCGGATTTAATCTTTGCTGATTGCAAGCTACCAAGTATGTAAAATGCTGTTGTGATGTGTGCTGTTCTGGCATAGTCTTTGGTCTCTGTGGGCACGGAAAAACCTAATCTGCTGAAAGTACATGTGCTTTCTTTTTATGTATGAGGTTCAAACATGCCAAGAAAAGGAGCTGTGTGGTCATATACAGATAAATTTCCAGCCTAAGGGAACCAGAATAACTCCAATGCTCTCCAAGTCCCGTTAGCATGACCTGGGGAGCTCAACTCTATATGCTACGTGGTTTTAGCTCCCTGAACTCAGCGAACCATCTGAATACGGTGAATCCTATGGCCAACTTCTGAACCTTCTGCTGAGGTAATGGAGCTAGACAAAGCAAGAACCACTAGATTTTAAAATGTGGTCTATGTTTTTGGACTGATAAGGAAAATGTTGTGTTAATTGCTTTTAATGCATTTTCCTATCACATTAGATGACCTGGATGCGTTTAATTCTTTCTTGTCAATCCGACAGTCAAATTATGATTTTAGAAATGTGTTCTGTTCTCACAGTACTTTAAAATCTGCAAGGAATTATATAGACATGTCATATTTTGGTGCCTAACTCCAAGATGATTTTGATTGAGTGCATTTGGGAACCTGGGCCTTTATACCGCTCTGCATTTATTTCTTCTTTGTACTTCTTGAATGGAAGAAGCATTTATGAGACTATGAGAATATGAGATACTAGAGTATCTCAAAGGGCAGCAGACACCTAAACATATTGTGAGCATTTGGGCAGAAGCCATTGTTTTAAACAATAGTTTTTAAACCCAAGCAGTAAGGTTGCAGTTTTGCCAGAGCCTTAATTTTTTATTGGGCCAGGGAAAAGCCGTATTTAAAGTTGTAATAAACCTGCAGGTTATCTGGCTGTATTGCAGTCTGCTGTATCAGTCACACTGGCATTTGTCTTCCAGTTCCAGAAATGTTATTGTGATGATGATGTGTGAAATGGAAACAAGACAATTAGTGTTTCAGACATGCCAAGCTGGCACTTGAACCAACTTAACTCTAATTCAAAGGGAACAAATCTGACACGGAGACCATTCGGTGTAAAGAGCAGCTACAAAAGAGCAGTATGCCTTTATTTTCTGATCACGGTAGGTTAACAACTGCTTGTTAGTCCCAAGGTGTTCTCTCCTTCCCCAAGTCCATTACTTTGGAAAAGAAATGGGCTTTGCCCTTATTACTCAAATTAAGGGTTTTGATCATGAATCTCAGTAAGTGATGAAGCATGTATTACGAGCTATTACAACTTTACTGGCAACTGTCAGGGCAAAATTGTTTAGGGACTGTGAGCACAGGAATGGATGATAAGAGCCTTTTCATTTATTAATCACTTTAGTTCACATCTGAAACTCAGCCAGCTAAAAAATAATCAGCTCTGGAGAATGGGCACATAGAGCAGAACATGGTCAGCTCATAGCTTGGTCATGACATCTGCATTTTACTACTTGTACTTTAGGAGGCTATGCCAGGTTTAATGACTCCAGACAATGCTGAAAAAATGTTCATTATATGAAGAAGTTTATTAGATTAACTGACTAGGAGGCATTTTGTGGAGAACTTCAGTGAGCCACTGCCAATCCTGATACTTCTCGTTTTAAATTGCATATTAAGTGTTTTCAGTTTAACTACAAAAAATACATCACCAGTGATTAGAAACAAGGGGTAGCTTTTTATTTGTGAAGGGCCGTTATCAAAGGAACAAGGTAACAAGCACCTACCACAGCAGCTTCTTAATCCTTGGAAATTTTAAACTGAAGGTGGGATATCTTTTTCCCCCCCAAAAATGTTTGTGATTGGTTTACGCAGGAATAAATTAATCATGAACTTCTGTTATTACGCTGAATGTTCGCAACTGCTTTTTCTGGCAGCATCATCTAGAAATTTATCTCATGGGGTTTATGGGGTTTACAGACTTGACTAACAAACTGCAAGAAAAATGTAGGAGTCATTACGTCCTTGCAGAAGTTGTTACAAGCTCACAAAGCAAACGGGGTAAGCCTATAACTACTTTCTCAGAGTCACAGAACTTAAAATCTTAGAAAGGCGATACTTCAGAGACTTTCTGTGGACATATTTTCAAGTGATTTGCACTCACAAGTGGTTTGTGCTTGCAAGATTTTCTAAAAGTTGCTCAGCACCCACGTTACTAGTACTTCTGGGCAGGAAGGTGATTAGCTGTCAGAATTCAGCACCAGGATTCAGTGTTGAGCACTGCCAGGTATGGCTGGACTTCTTCTGACAAAAGCTGTTGTAAAGTATTTATTCATAGAAACTGAGTAAGATTCTTTTCTGGCTTCCTACCATCCCTCCAGCGATCTTGGGACTGATAATGTCTGCATTCAGTATCTTGAAGAAAAGGGAAGGTAAGATCAGGAATCAAACTGTTAATCTGTTTGAGAGGTGAAATCAGAAACATTTTTTAAAATTCTTACTGTACACTCACATTTAATTTATGAAACTATCAGTGCAGTGTCGAGGTGGCTGTATTTAGTGCTATGACTGTGTTAGTGCTAAGAGAGCGTTTGCTCTCAGGGGAGAAGAAGGGAGCATGATTTGCTCTCACGAGGATCTTGCTCTAGGCAAAACCAAAGCACACAGCAAGAGACAATCCTGATCACAAAGAATGTATCACTTAACCAAAGGGATGGAAGAGAAAAGCAGACACAGGAAGTAGTGCTGTTTGGTTTGTAAAACAGCTCATTTGATACCAATTCCATCGTGTTAGCCTCTAGATGATTCGATTTCTTACAAAAGGTATGTGTATTCAGGAGTCTGGGCTAGACAAAGTTGCTGAAGATTTTAACAGCTGGACTGTACTCTTGGTTTGCTGATATCTGAGACTTACTTATTTGTTTGAGGGCCAGTAGAAATAGCTATGATTGCTTTTGACACGTTTTTAGCTGCCAGAGCCTGACTTCTAGAAGAAGTCTTCAAGACTTAAATCCCCTGTAGCCCATGGTGATGGAGGAGGCGATATATATCTCTGATGGACTGATGGACTGGATAGCCGATGCTGGGAAGCATGTAAACTCCCCCAGCCTGGTAGGAGCAGTATGTTCCTGTGCAGAGAGGAGTGCATTTGCGATCACATCCAAGAAAGCAGTTGACAGATACTGATCAGCCACATACAGCTGTCCTTGTACTAAGGTTACCCTTGCTGCTACTTGGAGTGGAGTGAGAAGGAGAGGATTTAAAACATTTTTGCTCATTGAAGTATGACAAAAGGCCTTATTCTGCCCAGGCATACAGCCCACAAAGCTCTTTAGGGTCTGAAAGAATCAATTGAGGCGATCCAGCAGCAGCAGAACAAAAGATCTCGGCCAGTGTAATTAGCTAAGTACTACATGCTGTTCCTTCAGTCCCCACTTACTTAATCAAACAGGACAATGAGTGACGATATGTATTTCAGGCAGATGGCTGAGCGAAAAACATCTCTTCCTCTGACAGGCAGGCTGAGATCGTACACTGGCCAGAATCACCTGGGCGCCTCTGAAAGCCATAACTGGGTTGTGGTGTTTATATGCATATATGTTATCAGTAATTGAAACCAACTTCCCAATAGCCGGACATCGGAAATGAAGGCAGTTCTCGTGACAAATGGTGACAACACAAGTGGCAAGTGTAGAGGATCAGTTTTGCAAGAGCTCTGTAGCCAGTGGATGTCCTGTGAAGCGAGGGGTGTCTCAGTGGTTTATGCCAGCTGAGGTGCTGCCTGGGGAGGACTGATAGCAACATGCTCAGTGCTGAAATGTAGTCACTTAAGAGGACCCTTGTAAAAGGAGAGGGGAATAAGGAAGTGTTTCGGAAAAGGTAAGTTGGAGTGAGCTACTAGGAACAGATTTCGTCCCTCCGGGTGCAGCAAAAGCACTCAAAAATGTGAACTCCTTCAGTGCTTAGATAGACAGCAGAAAGCTGAGCGCTGTGGCACACGTCATCACGTGCCTCTGTTAGGCATTCAGGTAAAAGTCGCTGTGCAGCTGCGCCAGCTATCCCATTGCTAGTGGCAATGGAGAGCACGAGCACTATAAGAAACTTAATTCCTTGTCCCCAGAGCTGCTAGTTAAGCAAGCCTGATTGTGGTGCAGCAAGGCCTATTAAAATGCATCTCTTTTTGTCTTACAGATTTGGGAAGGAATTCTAGTAAGAAAGAGAGGAGGGCAACTTTATTGTATCTTGCTTCTGGTTACCAAGACTGGGCTTCCTGAGTGAATTTCTAAGGCAAAGGAAAGATAAGCAAAGGGGCAACCTGGAAGCTAAACATCGCGCTAGGACTGAGGAATGTCTTGGTTCAGTTTTGGGGTCAGTTGCAGGCTGCTTTATGCAGTCAGCAAATCCCTCAATCTGCCCACACTTCCACCTGTGAAATGGATAGCATAGCACTCCGTCCCTATCTATGCTTTGCATGTTTTTTAGCTTTGTGAAGACATACACAAGCATACTGTTGCAGCTGTAATTTTGGCAGGGATCTCTAGGACCCGCTGTTGTGCCAACAGTAACAGTCAAGAGGCCACCGCTGTCACCGTGCTGTTTTCATACATAGTGAGAAACTCCACATTTTGGCTCTCCATGTGATTAAGGCATTAATCCTTGCCCTAGTAAGGGCCAAAATGCAGGAAAGAATGAAACTGCTACACCTCTGTTCAAATCCGGGGATCTGTCTTGTCAGCAAAAGGGAGATTCCACAAAAAGAGGGTCAGCTGGCTCTGGTCCTAATTCAGCTTGAGGAACAGGTGCTGCGATTTTTACTGTAACTGTTGCTCTGTGCAGCTTTCAGAGGGCCACCACTGATCATTTTTAGTTAGTATGTTGGCAAGGCTGAGAGTAAACAGCAGCAGTTCAATATTAGTGTTCACAAAAGTCTCTGCTGGGACAGCTCGGAAGTCAGACTTGCAGCCCTAAGGTTTGTTGTCCCATTTCCCTGTGGTTTTGCTTTTCTCCTGCCAGGCCCTTTGAACGTGATCTGAAGTCTTCAAAGCGCATCCAAGCTTTTCACATGTGCAACACAGTCTGCTTCGATACAGACTAGACAGTGCCTGTTTTTAACCTACTAGGTTAAATGCACTCCCTTTGAGAGAGAGGGTATCTTTAAAAATTATCCCCTCCATGAGATACCCTGCCATGCCACAGGCCTTGCTGCTCTCACTGTGCAGTACCTTGCTCTCTGAGTAGTGCTGGTGGAGGAGCCGTTGAAGGGCTGTGGTGGTGCTTGGCATGAAGAAAGCTGGAAAAAATCTTGCCCAAGTTTTAGATCATGATTTAGGTTCTGGAGTTTTTTAAGGCATAGGGTCAGTTGCACAGCTGACAGCAACAGAGTTAGTCTTGTGAATCACCGCCCGCTGCTGCTTGGATTGAGCCAGGCCTAGCACAGACGGGGGTTGCTTTCTGCGGTAGTGGATCGGGCTGCTATAGAGGGGGTTGCAAATTTCAGGGTTCAAAGTGTGGTTTTGCTTTGGATTTGGAAGCCTGGAGGAAGGGTTGCTACTGGCCATCTTTAGTCATAGCAGATGTCATGCATTCCAAGTCCTCTTACGGCGGGAGGACTTTTTCTCTGAAAAATACTTCTGTATAGGCTTCATCCAAACCCCATTAAATGGAACAGACGTATACTGAATTCAGCAACGCTTGGTCAAGTCCCCAAAAGGATATTAGTTAAACTAATTCCAAACAGCCTGAGAAGCGTCTGCTACAATATTTCTGCCCTGAGGTTTTGAGTGTACTTTTTGTTCTTTCCTCTTAGAACTTTTATGCAATCTTAAAGTTTTCTGCAGCCTGTTTGACTCAAAGCTGTTGTTGCAGATTTGTTTTCCAGAAGGGACTTTTTCATCATTCACAGGACCTATTTTTAAATTCCGCAAAGATTCCTTAAGTGAGAATGATAGCCCAGAGAACTGTACAGGATGCTGTGCGTATGGCGGCTGATCTCAGGGACGCTGCGGAGCAACTTGGCAACTTGGAGCTGAAACAATTGACCATATTCATTGAAGTGGCGGGGAGACCATAGGGAAACAGAATGTAGTTACCTTCACTGGAATTTGGCCAGCGTCCCAGCTGCCACTAATGCCTCTGCTCTTACAGGAATGTCCTGGGATTTTCATTAATGTATGATTCAGCTTATAAAAACATGTGCCTGCTGCCTTAGCCCCTGGAGCTATGGCAATTAAAGAAATGCTTTTTAGCCAATGCGTAATGACTGGCTTTAGCAGGCACGTTCCCTTCCTTTCTAGTTATTTCAGCTCCCCTCCCCTTCTTTCTCCTCCCCAGCCCCAAGACGCAAGAGTATAGTTTCCAGTGCATTGCATAAACAGCACATGCAGTGAGCCCCTGTGCCCCATTCAGGTAGTGTTCTGAGCGTGCCGTCTTCACATAGCTGCACGGTCACAAAAGCGTGCTCTGTAAAACCAGTCGAATGGGTGTCAGGGGAACCATCTCTGAGAAGGCCTGATCCTGGCTGTCAGACTGCCTTACCTTCTGCCAGGGGCACTCTTGACTGCTCCCGTCGTGTGTGTGAAGCAGGAACACGATTTTTCGGTGCTTAAGACAGAAGCTAACAAAATGGGAAAAAGCTGTGCAATATTTGGATATAAAGTGCTCCTTGTACCTGGTCCAGCTAAGCCCGTATGCATTCATACACCACCTTGTGTCTTTAGTGCTGATACCTCCGTGACCCGGCGCTACATGCAAGAAGAGAGGAGACCAGCAAGTCAAATGGGCCTTCTCATGATGCAGGAGTTAGGTCACTTTTTGTGTGCTGCCCTAGTTTATGTGTAAAACTGGAGTAAGCCTAGCAGTACTCATGGAAAACATGCCTTTGTTAATCCAGTTCTTTCCTGAGATCAAGGGCCTTTCACTGCCGATAGCCAAACAGGTCATTTCACGTTGCCCTTGTTAGTGGGAATCTTGTAGTTGTTTGCCCTATCAGTTTATTTTCAATGGCGTTTTTGGAAACAGAAGAGCAGCAAAAAAACTGAGGGAACTGTGAGAAACCAGGAAATGGTACCAAGTGGAGGAGAAGGCAGGAAGGGAATATACGTTTTCAGTTTGTATTTGAGATGCTTGCAGTGGACTTTTCCCTGGCACGTATGGCAGAATAAGAATTTGAAACCCTTACTCTAGAAAGGCATTTACATGTCATACTGGTGGGTGTAAGCCCTGCATTTTAGATGCAGGGCAAGGTGTAAATATAAACTTCCACAAAGTTAGCAGCCATCTGGACTGAATATTGAGGTTAGTCTTCACACAGAAAACAGTTTCAAAAGAGAAGCTTAAGAGCAAGAGCTCTCTGGCATGCAGAAAGGAGGAAGACAGTGGGCAGTGTGCCGAGTGTTTTTACAGGTATGTTCACCTCATCCATCTCCGTGGCACCTGACAGCAGCACTGGCTCTGAAAACTTGGACCTGCCTCAACCTGAACTGCAGCTCAATTCATTTACCTGTCTACTGCAGATAAAAATGGTTTTGCCAAAAAGTGTTTGGCTTGATAAATGAATAAGCTTGGAAACACAGGTATAAATCCCCTTCCCTAAAAGAAGGGCTTGATAAGACAGTTCCAGGAAAGACGTGGCTACTTCAGAAGATTCAAGGAGGGAGGAGGATAGGTGCTGTGCACGTTATCTTAATGAACTTCAGTGCTGCTGGTACCGCTGGGACAAGACAAAATAGAGCAGAACCTTACTGCCTGAGCTGTTAACTCGATTTTCTGGGGCATGTTCTGGAATCTGAGCTCCATGCTCAGCTTTGCTGCTGGTGATCCCAAACTAGCTAAGTCCAAAGTCACCCCTGCACATCTGTATGAGCTGCAGTGGTTTGGGAAGCTTGTGTCTGCTGAGAGAACTGTTGAGCGGGGGAAGAGGTGCTGCCCTCTTGAAAGGATAAAGGCTGGACATTAGGTAAACAGACATTGTACTTGATAAGGACTAGGAGCTCTTACTGTGCATCATCTGTCAGGGTACCTGTAAAAGCAACACAGAGAGCAGGCACTAGTATCTTTGCTCTTACTATTGTGAGAGTGGCTTTAGGGAGTACCTTTCCCTGTCACCCACATCTGAAGGGATTTTTTTTAAGGTCGAAGAGAACAAATGTGCTTCCTCGCATACCCTAGCAGTTTTTGCATTATTAGAGTCCACATCTGCGGTATAAAATTAACAAGAAAGTTCCTGGATTGCTATGAAATGCCTTGCTAATCACTAGCTAAGCCTGCTCTTACCGTCTTACTTTCAAAATTGCTCCAGCATTTTCTTGAGCTGGCGAAAACCCCTCCCTGCACAGGTTGAAGACACTTTATGCTGACACGTGGGCAGGGGATTCGGGGGCGCACTTGGCCTCTTGGGCACTAGTTAAAGAATTGACGCAGAGCACAAACAAAATTAATTCAGCGCTTATTAACATGAATGTTACTCAATGTTTAGTAGCCTAAGGTGCTTTCAGGACAAACTGATAGGGAACATGCTCGAACTACAAGGTTAAGGGTACTGTCGGCAAAAATGTTAGAGAGCTGCGGAGCAAAGGGACCACAGAGATCACGGCTGGTGGAGTGGGAAGGACTGAAAGATATCAGCCAGACAGGCTGATGAGGTCAGGACCCCTTTTCTCTCTTCTTGTAATTAGGCAGAAGGCTGCAGCATTCCCTGGTGAGTCTGACTGGGTTTTCAGTATCTAAATTAAGAAATAAGGTAAATGCCACTGTTTAACAGTTTATTCTTGCTTTTCCGCACCATAAAATTTATTCGTGCATCTGCCTTTGAACCTTTGAGATATTCACTCTGGCTTAAGCGCAGCAACTGCTCTGCTTTCACAACAACAGTAATAATTGAACAGCCTTTCAGATTAATTTGCCGCTCATGCATAACTCGTTACTGAAAACAGAACTACCCATAGGTTTGAAGGCTGAAAATCAGACTTAGGATTGAGCTGACAGGGTTTCGTTCCATTTGTCATTAACACTACATGAGCTGCTCTTTTAGCCCATCATTAGAAAAGAATCCCTCCCGGTTGAGTCCCACCAGCTGCAAACCACATACAGTAGGGCAGAGAAAAGCAGTTGTCCCTTGAATTTCGAACTGCCGCAGGGTGGCAGCAGGTGACAAGGATAGCGACTGCAGGGCGAGGGACTGGAACAAACCGACCAAAGCTGTGTATCTCCGTGGCAGTTTATTGTCCGTCTCCCTGCTGCTCCCAGTAAGACCACGAAGCCCTGCAAGACATCCACAAGGCCTGAGCAAGAACAGGTTTTTCAGTTCCCGTGTTCTTTTCCGTTCGTATAGCCTGGTAGGACCCTGTTTAGGAAAATGCTCGCGCACAGCTAAGACTGCACATTTTCACTTGGGTTCCTGGTGAGTAGGTTCTCAAATGCTCAGCCAGCCTGTCCTGGCCCAAAGTCATGGGATCATGTGCGCGTGCAAGTAGGTGTGCACAGCAGTGGGCGTATGGTGGTCAGAAGTACATGGACACTTCAGTCTTTAAGATATTCACTCTTCCTGTATGAAATTGAAACCAATTGCTCCACTCCCTCCTGTGCTTTCGATCATTTCTGAGTACTTGATGGTGATTCTTTACTATTTGGGGTGTCACCGAAAATACTGCCAGGGAGTTCTTTTCACGGGTCAGTTTGGGGTGAGAAGACTCTCACAGATGGTGCCATGAAGTGCTCTTCACATGGACACTGGTCCTGCAGATAGCCATGCCTTTGTACGATGTGCTCCCATGCTCTAGTGCATGGGGGACCAGAGGCAATACATTCTGCTGCACAAATGCTGATTTTTTAAAAATAGCTGCTGCACTTGCATCTGTGGAGCTGACCGTCTCAGCAGCAGCACTGAGACCCTCAGATAAATAGTCTTCCTTTTGTCTCCAAGAGGCTCTTTCTTCAAGAAAGTGCTAAAACACACTGGAGGTGCAGTGCGGAGAAGGGGGCAGGGAGGAAGGGTGACAAGCTGATCTCTAGGCAAGGGAAATGAATCTCCAGGGCTGTAAGCCTGGCATCTTTCATGGGCACTAAATTCACTTGAGAAGACTTTTTAATAATTATAGAAGGCTGGGGGGGATAAAGAAAGGGTTTGCCAAGTGTGATGAGATGACAATGGCTTGGACCGTAAAATTCCTCTTTTGTACTGGCACCGTCACTCTAAGCTGTGTGCTGTTGCCATTATCTGGTCCGAGGGGAGTTCTTGCTGCGTTATTGTGGAGTGTGTGTGACCTGGCAGAGAGTCAAAACGCATCGAGCCGCCGTGCTGTGATGAACCGGCCCAGCTACTTCTGGAGAGTCCGTTAGCATTTCCTTCTCATTACCTAGGCATGCCAGCAGCACTCTCTTGCCTTAAAGGACGTGTCTCTTGATGTTGAGCTGTGTTTTAATTGCTGTTGGATTGAAGCTCTAAGCTTCAGTCTTCAAAGAGTCCCTAAAAATTTTGATGTCTGAGTCTTATTAAAATGAGCGAGAAGTGAATATCTAAATCCCTTAGGCAGCTATTGAATGCCTGGCAAAAGCTCCAGTCAGTTCATCAAGCATGGCTCTGCTGCATCATCTGTTTTTTTCCTCTCAGAGACAGAGCATTTAGTGGTTATTAGTTTGTATTAGTAGGCTCAGGGAGGAAGGCGGATAATGATGAAGAAGGGAATAGAGGACAAAAGAAACAAAGGGAAATGATAGCACAATGAGGGAGAGCGCAACCACAGCAAATAGAGAAGAATGAAAACTATGGAGACAAGTGGGGAACCGGAAATATAGACGGAAGGACATCCAGTAGCAGTTCCTCTTGACTGTAGAAAAGGGAAAATTGCCATGAGAGAAAATGGCTTAATGCTGGGGATGTGGTAGAAGTATTAAAGAGGGGGAGTCTCATTTGGCATCAGTACAGCGTGACCTGACAGTCAGGGTAGAGAGTGCAACTTCAGCCCTAATGTGTGATTCTTTCTGTGACCCTGGAAAAGTTACATAAACATTGCTTCTGTTTTTGTTCCTCTCTAATTTAGGAACAATACTTCCTGCTGTCTTCCCGTGGTGTTGAAAGGTCAAATTAGCTAATGGAAAGTTCTTGAGGATCATTACTACTGTTGTCACTACTATTATTACTGCTATTTATAACGGGTATAATGGAAGTGTTTAATATGGGGGAAGGGAAACAAGGGAAAGAGAAGTTGCAAACCTCAAACACAGTAACTGGTCATGCTGGAGCCAGGGATCTGTCTCCAGGAGAGATAAGTGCTACCTGTTCCAGTAGCCAAAAAATCCCATAGTTTTAGGTTTACCTAATTTATGGAATTACCTGATTGCAGGGCAGATTTTCTTGATGTTTCTGTTTTGAATTCATGTGAGCAATATGCCAAATGCAGGAAGTTCACTGTCTAATTATGTGGTGGAAAAAACCCTCAACAGCTGTACTTTGAGAGCCTGCTGGTTGTCTTCTTTCTTCTCCAAACCGATCACAGATGCGTACATCTCGGCTGTATTTTCTTAGGTGGAAATATCTGCCAGTTACCCCAAAAAGACACAACGCAAAGAAAGTCTCATGGCAGTTGGTCACCCTGTCAAGTTACAACCTCTAGGGGTGATAGCAATATAAGTCATAACAGCAAGTATAGAAAAGTAACACAAAACTCTGGGAAGACGTGTAAAGCATCCTGAAAAAAAGGGCACAAGGCAGTGCTATGTAACAAGGCTTGAAAGGCAAGTTCCAAATGTTGTCATTTGCTCCTTGTTTTTAGAACAGACAGAAGGGAGATTGAAGAAATAACTAGATTTCCTGCTCTGGCAGTTCCTGTGATGCTAGGTTTGCCTTTCCCCAGGCTTGAAAAGTTGTCCTTGGAGCAGGTAACAAATACAGTTTTGCAGACGCATCTCCAACTGGTTTGTTTTCCTAGATGGCAGGGACGGGAGGAGGGAGGGTACGTAAGGTCGTGCTGTGAGAAGAGAGTATGCAAAGCAAAAGAAGCTGCCAACAGCAAAAAAATAATAACGTGTTCCTATGCCTATCCATTTGCACTCAGTGCAAAAGGTGACATTTCTTGAGGTGAGCCAGTCCTTGCACATTTTACATTTTGGTTTGTGAGCGAGTGTTGGTCCATGGCATCCCACAGTTTGAGGGATACGCTGCAACCACCAAGAAGGGCTGTTCGGAGATGGTATGGGGAGTCTGTACAGGTGCCTGTGGAAAGGATTAGGAAGCACTTGATGTCATTGACTGAAAATCCTAGGGTTTGTAGGGTTCTGGCGATCCCTTAACAGTACCTTACCTCAATTTTAATAATTACAACTGTTACCACAGGCCCATCTCCAGGTTTTTCTGGGGCATGGCACTGGGTGAGAAACATCAAGCGCTAGGCTCATTTCATCTCTGTGGGTAAAGCTGGTGCGTGCTGTGTTGGCTCCTGCCATGATGATCAGGATAGAGACAGTGACGAGGATGATGAGTGGCACCCTGCACACTGGGAACACAATAGGAAGAGGAGTGGCTGGGGAATGGGAGTGTGTGAGGAGACATGGGTTTGCCAGTGGTCCTCAGTTGCCATGCTCTTCCCAGCTGCACTGCTGCGATGGACTCGGTAGCCATGCAGTACCTTTCAGGCAGTGCTCTCTCATGCGTTGGGTGGCCACAAGTTTGATAGCCCCCCGCCTAGACTGTAATGGGCTTACTGTCTAAATGTTGGAGGAACTGGGGTTTTAATTATTGAAACCTTGGGAGAAATGTGAGAAAGGACTGTGAAGCTGGGGGCAGGGTGAAAAAAGGAGTCCTGAGTGTAGAAACCTTGGGTGCATTTGGGGCAGAGCAGAAGACCTTTCCAGCAGACTCTCTGACAAACAGCTATTTTTAACTCTTACATTGCAAAGCAAATATTAACTCTCAGACATGTGCAGTCACTGGCTTTGTGTTCTCAGGAGAGGGGTGAGCTGTATCAGATACAACAGAGTAACAGGGAATGAGTTCTTGTAGTCCCTTGAGCTGATATAGCCCCGATAATTGCTGCAGACCAAACAGGATCAAGTTAACATGCTCCAGGCCCCAGTGTTTGTATCACCTGGTAATATACCCTCTGTGGCATTCATGGAATGGATTGTTTGCAAAAACCAAACAGCGAACAAAGAAGTAAGGCGCTCTGATTCCCACGTGCACGAGTAGGGTGTGTTCTGCAGGCAAGACTCTGCTGCATTGAAAGCTGGCCTCATGCAGGAAACGGAGAAAGAGCAGGAGAAAAGCGATCCCTCAAGTTTTAACGCTTCAAAAGGGCAAGCATTACTCTGCACCTGCACAGGCATCGCTTTTCTGTAGTTGCTCTGTCTGTGACTCAGGTGCACATCGGTGCTTTTTTCCCTTGCCTTGCCCGGTTGCTGTGTGCCGCGAACAACAGGAAGGAAAGGTAAGAAGAAGCATTAATGACATTGGAGATATTGGCTCCCCAGACACCCTGACATGGAGCAGCCGGCAGCTGAGTGCTGGGAGAGCTAGGAGAGGAGGCATCTGCTGTTCTTTAGCCACTTTTTCCCTGTCTCTCTGGGCTAGCAGGAGGAGGACTGTTTGCTGCCACTGTAAACCATGTCGGAACGCCGTTTTGGAGTCGATCCCTGGGCACGTCACAGCTAGCTTTCTGCTGACTGAAAACGAGCTGATTTTTCCCCTGTCCTGCAGGGGCTCTTGCTTCTCCTTGCCTCGAGGGTCAGTCCATGCATTGCAAATGTCACTGTGTAGCTGAGAGCGGGCTTTAGCACTGCCTTTCTGCTTGCTGTTGTCACAGCTTTTCCATATCTCTCTTTCCTGTCCCTCTGTTTGTCTAACCTGTCCATTTATACTGTAAGGCTTGGGTCAGGAACTGTCCGTGATAATGTGTTTGTACCATGCCTCTAGAGAGGGACCTGATAAGGCTCTAGGCGTTACCGTAGAGCAAACACATATTAGCTCCTTGTCCTGTATATATGGAGAGGGTGGAGAAAATTTGTTAGTTTTTCCTCTTGTTACAGGAAGGACCCTGGAGGCTTCTTGAAGGTCTGAATCAAAGCTGTAGCGTAGGTCCATCTTCTTTGTGCATTAATTGAAAGAAGACTTGATTTTCCCCGCCCCTTCCACTTTTAAATGTAAAAATCTCTGTGGGAGCCTAACAGTTCTGTGCTTAAGAAGGTGGAAAATTATCTTAAGAGCTAAGCCTTCTTTCCTCTGCTGGCTTAGGAATTTAGAGTCACCAAGAGGAGTCAGACGCAAACTTATCCAAGCATGTCTTCTTATCTCTTGTAGCTGAAGCCAGCAATCTGTTTTCCATTCACTTCTTGCCACTTTTTGCTGAAGGGCTGACTGCTGAGATTAACCTTGCTCCCAGGACAGGAAACAATCACGCGGGAAAGGGAAAGGTGTGGAAGTGTTGGAGCCTGCAGGGTAGTCCTAGGAATGACCTTGAATCCTTGCCACTTGTCACTAACTTACATCCACCCTGCACGGATCACAGTGGCATTTCTGCAGCTGGATTGCTGCTTTGGTGCCCACAGCCACTTTGCTTTGGTGCCTGCCCTTGGTAAACGATACTGGAAAAGATCTTGATCCTTTAGAGAGCCTCTGTCTGCCCTGGTGCAGGGGCACTCCAGTATATCGCCTGTGCTCCCAGTTTCCAGATCATCCAGGTTTGGAGACCACGGGGAAAGCAGTCTGGTTACTCCTTTGCTCCTGGGCTGGGTTTTCCCCTGAAGTGGGAACAGCCAGGTGTGCAGGCAGGCACTGTAAGTGGCACAGGGTCAGTGATGCTCCCTGCTGTCCTGGGCTAGGGCAGGCGCAGGCAGGGAGAGACGGGCCTGTAGAGAAGGGGTGGTGCTCAGTCATCAAGGGGTAGAAGGTTTCCATCTAGATCTGTAGCACTTGGTGGGGAAGAAGCAACACTTTGCTGCTGCTGCATGTGCTTCATTTTGGCTTTTGGGAACACCTGTAAAAGGTGAGGTCCTGGTCCCCTTTGTGTCAGAGGCTCTGTACCATTTTCACTCAGCATCCTGGACAGATTCCAGTTTGGATAAATAAAACTCACTTGCCTGAAATCCCTCCTCTGAAAAAAACATGAGCAGTTCCTGCTCATTTCAGCTTTCATCAGGTCTAGCCTTAGGCACAGACAAAATACAGGTTGCCTCAACCGGCAGAGCAGGGGAACAGGAGAGGAGTAAAGCCACAGGGACTAGGAGTGATTTCTCCAGACATGTCTTGAAGGATCTCCACTGCCCTCGTGAGGGGTGGGTGGCCTTTCTGTCTGGGCAGCGCCTACCTTTGGCCACCTGGAAGGGCGAAAGCAGATTTGACAGCAGAAGTGCACCCTGGCAGTGGGGAGGGGAGAGGAAAGGGGCTGGGGTCTGGCTGTGCTCCTTGGTACCCCACTTTCCTCAGGGCTAGCTGCACCGCTTTATCCGAAGCCAAGTGCACCTGGTGCTGGCAAAAGAGCTGAGAGAGGATGCCAAGCTCTTGTGCTGTCTTGGTCTCCTCAGCTACCTGGGGAGAGCACAGCAGGGGGTGACGCCCTCTGCCACAGCCTTGACGTTGAATTTTGCCACTTCTGAGAATCGAGGCAGCGTATTATATATATCCTTAGAGCACGAGCTGATGAATTCAGTGGAGGGGCCGGTGAGTAGATTTTGTCCTGGCAGGTAGGAAATAAATGAATCTGTCTGTCCCCAGAGACACATACACACACACACATGCTGCAAAAAAGCTGTGAGCTGTCTGTGACAGTCTGGTGCAGCCCTGAGCTCGTGACTCTTCTCTGTATGGGGTCAAATACTGCTGAGTTTCTCTCATGTCGGCTACAAGGCTAAAATCAGAGCTGGTGACTGTCACTGCTCACATGGTGAGCAGATGTCCCTCTAGGTTTACAGTGGTGCCTCTCTGATGTAGTATCTGGAAAATAAGCCTGGGGATGCCAGAAGTGTTAGAGTTGTGACTAGTAGGGGCTGGAGTTCTTGCTGGGTGTCTTCCTCCAAGCCAAGTAAGTGTGTTCATTAACATGGTTCAAGCTGAGTGTGGGAGAAAATATGATGGTTTGCCTGTGTTAAATAACAGATTTTTTTTCTGTATGCCCGAAAGATTTCATAGCACTGCTGACCCTTCAAAACTGTGTAGTTTAACTTGTTCTTCTACTGAATAAATTTCAGCCTCTCAAGGTGAATTCATTCTATGTGAACCTTGTGTGACTACCTGGGATAAATTAGTCTTTCCGCTACTATGCTTTGAACTTGGGAGCAGAAATGTTACTGTAGAACAATCCCGAGCGCTATGAGAAAAAAACCTTTCCTTGCTTCCCTGCAGAATAAAACAATAACTAATTTGGAAACACTTTCTTTGGCTTGGAGTAAATGTCAATAGCTAAATTCTCTCGAGATGCCTGTCTGCATCGGGGATGGGGAAATCCAGCAGAGACACGGCTCCAGGGGGAGACCTTTGACTTAACTATTTTTTGATTGAATTGCCTTAACTGCTCTGTCCTGCTGACATAGAGGTTGGGGACAATGGGGAAGAATTTCTGTCTGCTGCATGAGAAACACTCACTGCCCCCAAGTTGTGACATGGCATTAAGTCTGAATGAGGGGAGCAGCATATTCTGTGGAGTCATTCAGCAGCTCTGCAACTTTGTTTTTAGGTTTGAGAACCATCTCTGAACTCCACAGGGGCTTAAAAATCTCCATCTCCAACACGACGCCTAAATCAATCAGCTACTCAGTGAGTTTACTGGGCAAGCCAAATTTGGCCCAGTGGGCCTCTGTGTGCACTGCTCTGTACTGGGTTCAATACGTGACTGGTCTGGTGTGGCTGTATTAGGCCTAATAGTGGACAGATAAATGAAAGACCTCACTCTTACCTGTTTGGTGTTCCTCTCTGGGCACTGAGAAGTGATTAAAACCTTGACTGTTGCATTTGGAAATGGATACAGTCAATTTTCCTGTGTTTTCTCTCAAATGCACAGCTGGTTTAACCCTTTCCCCCAAGTTGCACCACTGCTAATGACCTCGTGAGGGATATGGAAGAGATGAACCCCAGATTCACTGGAAATACATCGTTCCACTGCAAAGAATGAAAATGGTTCCAGTAAAATATTTGAAAATGAGGTCTAAAGCAGAGAACATTTTTCTGTAGTGCTCCTCCTGGACAAGTCACAGACTCCTTGCAGCAGAGGAAGCTACCTCTCTCAGTTCCTTCATGGAGCAAAATTTCTTCCCTCTCACCCTGTCGATTCCTGTAAAATCTTTTTCAGCAGCTCAGGAATTCTGGACAGCCATCTCCAGCAGTTCATTTGTGATGCTTCCCTTCCCATCATTATTATATCTGACACGAAAAGGGCAGTAGTTTGTCACTTCAATTGCTGCTGCTTCTGTCAACACCCAGCTATGCTGGCTTACTGTTTTTTCCAGAGCATCTCCCAGTGTCACTCAGTAGTTGTACTAACCTGCCGCGTGGCACAGCTCTCACTTGTGTAACTGCATACAGTGTGCATAGATATTTCGTTTCTTGCTCCTTTGTTAATTGAGAAACTTTGGCAAGTAAGTTTACAGTTAGGAATCACATGTACCATTCGTAATATAAAGGACACAAAGATGGAATAATCCATCTGAAAAGCTACAGAGAATTTGTTGTTACAAAAGCTCCTCAAAGAAAGGGAAGAGAAGAGAGGAATAAATAATGAAAACTTCTTTAAAATAATCAAGAAAGGATCTCAGCAGCATTCTCTGAACCTACAGTAACCATAGCGAACCAAACAAAAGACGGTAGTAATAAGTCTTATGTATCCTTGGTGATATGCTTAAGCAACTTCTTGCTTTTACAGTAAGCCAAAAAAAGGAAGAACAGATGGGTTCAAAGTCTGCTGCAGGATCTATTGAATGACAAGAAGCCTCCTCTAATGCAAGAAAATGGACTGGAGTGTTAATGCAAAGCAGGACCGGGGTGGCCTTTGGGATTTTCAGGGAAGGGCAGTGGGCATGGAAGCCTTTACTGCAGGAAAGACAACTGAAGGGACCTGAGTTTCCGTCAGCCCGAGGAGACTATTGAGATGTTTTGAAGTGGGTGTATGTCAGGAGAGGCCAGCTTGGCAGGGGACATCTTGTTCTCTCCTTCTGAAAGAACCTCAAAGAATTGGGTAGATATTTTTGTGGAAAATGGAAGGAAGAAAGAAAGAGGTTTGGGGAGATGCTGAAATCACAGAAGTTTGATGGGATTTCACAGGAAGTAAGAACCATCTTGTAGATGGTTGCTGGAACAGCCTGTGGACAGGGACACTTTCCTGTTGAGTGGTTCTAATTGGCATGGACTCTCCCCAGGGTCAGGGCCTGTGAATTAGGGATTCGCAGAGACAGCCCCTGGAATGAGAGCCAAGATTTGAATCATCGCCACCCACAGAGAGCTCACACATTAAATAGAACAGACAAAGGCAGTAACGATTGTTAGGTCGTTAACGATTTTACAGGTGGGAAATTGAGGGACAGAAATGAAGAGTCTTTATGGTATTGATGAATGTTCTGCTGTACAGATGCTCCTGCTCATTTCAAGGAGAGGTGTTATTCTCCCCACTTGGCAGTGCCTGGGCAGCTGGCTCTACTCACAGCACCTGCAGTAAACCTAGCCGTTGAATCCAGCCACCTAAGGTTTAGCCTAGCACATGAAGTTCAAAACCAGCCCGTTTTTTAGAATCATAGAATGGCTTGGGTTGGAAGGGACCTTAAAGATCATCTAGTCCAACCCCCCTGCCATGGGCAGGGTGGCCGACCACTAGATCAGGCTCCCCAGGGCCTCATCCAACCAGACCTTGAACACCTCCAGGGATGGGGCATCCACAACCTCTCTGGGCAACCTGTTCCAGTGCCTCACCACCCTCTGAGGAAAGCATTTCCTCCTAACGTCTAACGTCTAACCTAAATCTCCCCTCTTTCAGTTTAAAGCCGTTCCCCCTCGTCCTATCACTGTCTGCCTGTGTAAAAAGTCGCTCCCCCTCCTGTTTATAGGCTCCCTTTAAGTACTGGAAGGCCACAATGAGGTCTCCCCGGAGCCTTCTCTTCTCCGAACTGAACAAACCCAGTTGCCTCAACCTTTCTTCATAGGAGAGGTGCTCCAGTCCTCTGATCATCTTTGTGGCCCTGCTGTGGGCCCGCTCCAGCAGCTCCACATCCTTAGGTATTCCTCCACCCTGTGCTCATCAGAGTCACGTCTCATAACTTAACTTGGCAGAGTGGTTGGCTCAGTCCAGCCAAAAGGAAAAAAACTTCAGTCCCTGGCCGGCTCCCACTGGCTCCTCCTGCTCCTGATGGACAAGTGACAATCCTACACTCAGAAAGTTTGCTGGCTGCGTATCACCTTGTTTTTCTCAGCTTAAATAAACCATAAGAGGTCTTACTGGCTATTGATTGACCTCTTATTCTAGGTTCTGTAGCTGACCGTGATTACATTTTTGGCGCAAGCAGCTGTTGAGGGTGATTTTGACAATGCTGCGGCTGCCCAAACTACTCCAGCTCAACTTGCACACTTAAAACAACAGACTGTACTCCTGGCTCTGCCCTTGCTGACTGACAGCACTTAGAATGACTTCAGATTTAGGGAACAGTTGAAAACTTGCCTTCTCATTTCCTCTCACTTGCAACCTGGTCCACAGGGTGAGACAGGTTGTTCGGAGAAGGTAACCACATGCAGAAGTGGCCTGCCTGCGTGTATTATTTGTCTGCTGTGACGCGCGTAGCTTTGCAAGCATTCTCCATCCTTAACTGCTCAGCGCATCACAGACCCAGCAGAGTCCCATCCTTGACTTTGTTCAGCCTTGTCCAGTGAAGCAGGTGTTCATTTAAATAGGTTACATTTACACTGAGGTTTGTTTGCTTTGTTGATAATTGTTACGCACTGGGTAGAGATAGAACTTTGTGTTTATAGTGCAGCTTGTTTTGTTTGAATCATTCAGTCCTTTCCTTGAAATGCCACCACTCCTTAAACACAAATATTTTCAGAGGCATTCAGAGAGAAGAAATGAACGTGGAGCATCTGAACTTTGCTTTGGGAGACAGGTCCTTGTTTCTGGACTTTTGGTGGAAACTTGGGAGTCTTTTTGCCTCTTTTGACTCTGAATGGTAGTGCCATGTCACAGGCTTGTTGTGAATATTTTTGTCCAGGAACTTCAAGGAATTTGCATCCAGGGAACCCCAGTGGAATAGATGACACAACTGTACCTAATTAATAGACAGATAAGAAGGCTAACAGAGTATTAATACATGAGATAACTATGTAAACAACAGAAGATGAATCCATATCTCTGTTTATATTCTCTCTAGGTACATAAGTAATACGGTTTCGATGCTGCCATCAAAAGCTTCTAATCACAAAAAGCGGGTCTTGTTTTAGGTCTTGCTCGTGCTTAGTTTAAGTACACAGGAGCAAAGCAGATCATTCTCAGCCTCTGGAATTACTTGCAGATGACTTTACTCATGCTAGCAAACTTTCCTTAAAGGCATTCTTTACTATGGTACTGCGGCTGGCTACATGGCCTTGCGAGCTGCAGTTTAAGAGCGCTTGGCATAGGCATAAGCTGGAACACATCAGGATTAGAAGAAAGATATCTCTAAGAGCTGCTCGTAGTATTAGCAACCTTATCAGAAGTATTGCGGGGTTTAGTCTTTCCTCCAAGTCTTTGACTTCACATTATTTATAAAGGTGACTATGGAAGAATCCAAATTTCCATTTTCACTGAAAAGGAGGAGAAGAACAAATGTCTCGCCCACGTGGTTGCAAAGAGAACCTTAAAACAGTGATCCTGTGGAGTGAAAAAAACTAGAATACAGAAATACAATTTGGATTATTAGAGGACAGAGTGCAGACCATGATTTTGTTGATTTTTTTAAGGTCAGGGCTCATCAAGGCAGAAGTTAATACAAATGATTCTGATTAGTATCTCGGCCTTTGAAGTAGTTGGTATTTGTTACAGGAGATATTTTTCCAAGAATGCCTTTTCTTCATTGTATGTGATCTAACATAACAAAACAAAACCAAAACCAAACAAAATCCCTTCACAAGTTAATCTAACCATCGTATCCCACTCTATTGTATTTCATTGAAATGATACCCACCTGTTTTCCTTTACAGCAGCAACAAACTCCAGCAATACTACATTTTTAGTTTGTCATTTATTTATGCTGGCAGCAAGGTCTAATGTTTCATCTCTCACCCTTCCTGGTAATTGTGATACAAGGCTCTTTATATGAAGTCTCATTCCTGTGGTTTTGTCCATTCTTAAGAAGAAAAGAAAAAACTCGTTCATCAGTGGAATGACTTCCTGGTAGGATGAATGGCAATGATTTTTACCTACCTTTGTAGGGGGTTCAGAGCATTTATTAGCTAATGTTTGTGCAAGCAAGTCAGATTTTAAGTTTTAGAAGGTACATGAGCTGGAATACTATTGTTCAGAAGAACAGATTGGCTTTGCCTGTGAGAAATCACCATTCAACACTGAAACTAATGTTCTAGTAAAAGTCTGGGTAATACATCTATATGTGCTAAGTTACATGTCTGGGTTATGGCTCAATTACACTTTGCCTGGCGTGACTTGAAATAAAAATAACTTCCAGAAGTGTGCGTGCAATTTCACTGCTCAGAAAATGGTACCCCTGCAAACAGCAGCCCTTCCCCTGGCTGGATCAGAGTCTTAATCCAATTCAGATACATTTCTTTGTCTCAATATGATGTCTGGGTAGGTGAAGGCCTGAAGGAAGAGATTATACTTCTAATGTGCCATGAGATGTTATACTTAAGCGTAGGTTGCATGACAGTTGCTAACACAGGTCACAACTTCTGTTGAACAGGGACTGCCAGGTGTTTTGAATATCCGCTTTTGTGGTGGCAAGTTTTGTAATAAAAGCTGTATCGGTTGCACTCTGAACCGGTGGCACTCCTGAGTCTCCAGAAACTTGGGATTTGCAGTGCTTTAACCCACATATAACGTTGCCCTCTGCTATGCTAGTATGCCTTTGCAGAGAGGTAGTACGTTAGTGCACAAGGCTGACATTCAGAGATTCTGGGCCAAATTTTCTTGTCCACTGCCTTGTCACTCACTTCTTTGCAGACTTGGCGTATTTCTGCTGGCACACTGGTGGAGAATCGATGTGCGTGAAGGACTACACGGTGTACGTGATGGACCATGCAAAACAGAGGAAAGTGCCCTAGGATTCTCCTTCTAGCTTTGCCACTACATAACCTTGAGCAGGCTGCTTACTTTCTCATAAAATTAAAATAATTGTCTACTTTCTTTAAATCCCTAGCTGAAAAACCCCACAGAGGTGCTGCGTATCATTAACTGCATACACCTGTGTGCATTTGCTTTGTTGCTGGCCGGTAAGCAAGAAGCTGTTGTTAATCAGCCATCTAGATCACCAAGAGGATCTTGAACAAAAAAAAAAAACCACATCCAAGCTCTTCTAATCCCGGCTTTGCCCTTGGGCTTGTGCCTGGGTACTCTTATCAGGAAGCGTTCCATGGCCGTTTTGCTGGGGTTTACTGCTTCCAAATACCAAAGACTTTTCAGGCTTATTCAAAACAAGGCTTCTTGGCAGAATTAATTTGGCTGCCGATCCCCAGCATCCACCTATATGAAATGCAGGGGAGGCAAGAACAGACCTTTGAGGAAGCTGGCTGGCAAAGGGAGACAACATTTCTTAGTCAGAGAGCTGAGTTTGGGGTTGCTAGACCTAATTCCTTCAACAGAAATGCATGCTTAGCTCTGCATGTAATAGCCGAACTGTGGCAGGCATGTCTCACCATTTCTTTCTCTTCTCTTTCCTGTGCAGATCGAAGAGGGAGGTAAAGCGGACTCCCTGCCTTCCAAGCTGCAGGCTGGTGATGAAGTGGTGAACATCAATGAGGTGGAACTGAGCAGCTCCAGGAGAGAGGCCATCTCGCTAGTTAAAGGGTCCTACAAGAAACTGAAGCTAGTTGTCCGCAGGTAGGCATGGTCCCGCACTCCTTCCCTCCCTCTCTCCTGCCCTGCAGGGTATGGCAGCCATTCCCCTCACATCTCCGGCTGAAAGCCTATGACTTGGCCTGATCTTGGCAAAAGCCTTGTTTTAAGCACACAGGCATGAGCCCAAAGGCTAATGTTTGTTCTTTTCAGCCAGCATTTCTATGACTCCTGTGTCACTGATACGCCAAAGCATGTGAAATACTTACTTACCCAAATCTCTTCCACTGCTCCCCTGCCACATGACAATCCAGGATTCCTGTTCAGTGATTTACAACCAGCCCCGTCTACCTTCAGAGTGCTTGGGGCTCCCTGTGAAAGGGTGGCAGTTCTGTACATAGCTCTTGCCTCATTTGCTGCATGTTATCACTGTTGCTGTGACAGCAGAAAGATTTCCACTGGCCTCAGCAAGATTTGGAGCTGTTTCGTGTTCTGCAGGTAAGTGACAGAGTGGCTGTGCTGACCGAGAGCAGTCTGACCAATATTGTGCTCGGGATGTGATCTAGGGGGAAGAGCAGCCACTTCACCTGCATCTTTTGAGCAACAGCCTCTGTGCTATCACTGAATGAGTGATCTCTCACGTGTTCTACGTTGCCGTTTCCCCGGCTGTCAAAGGCCTTGTAAATAGTAATGAGTAGCGATGCCA
Source organism: Sagittarius serpentarius (assembly GCA_034782735.1). Taxonomy (NCBI): domain Eukaryota; kingdom Metazoa; phylum Chordata; class Aves; order Accipitriformes; family Sagittariidae; genus Sagittarius; species Sagittarius serpentarius. Next base: position 7,840,707 of record JAVKLA010000007.1, read on the forward strand.
GCGTGCTGGGTTTGATGGTGGGCTGAGCGTAACTCAGCTGAGCAAATTGTGCTGATCCGCTTTGGTGACATGAATAATAAATATGTTTGTCTTAGGGTCAGGACACAGAACTTGAATCTTGATGCGTATTTTGAATCAGAGGTGATTGGATCTGGAATTTGGGGTTTGTTTTTTAAGACCTTAATAGAGACACTTCCTGTATGTTTTTTACTGTGGGCTGTCCACAGTTTTTTCTGTGCCAGTTAGGTGATAGCTGGTATCAATTTATGGAGTGCTCTGTCCTGAATTTCCACACTTAGCCAGAAAGCAATCTGGGGCAAGATCAGCATAGCGGAGGAGCTGTCATTAGCCAAACAAAAGGTGTCAGCTTGGGTCGCTAAGTTGGAACAACTGATTGATATCTGAGTGGTGATGTCCAAGTAGGGCAGGTCTGAACAGCTGACGTCCTCCTGCTCCCTGGAATATATTTTGTGCTTTTGCTGGCTATATTCTATTGTTTACCGAAAGCACCTTTAGGTACTGACAATGACCTTATGACAAATTCTGAATATTCATGTACAGAACTGTTAGATGGTTTGTGTAGCCATTAGGAGGATATTTGCAAAAATAGTTCATTGCAATTTGAGTGTTTACCAAAAATAAATGTTTTTTGTTTAAGGCCCATGTAGATTGTAGTCCAACTGTATTGACTGAAGAAAATGTTTAATTCAAACTTAGCAAAACTGTGAAAATAGAACCCTTTTGTCACAGTTTAATTTCATTTTGCCGAGATGAACTATTAAAATAACTGGTTCTGTTTGGTGTAAATTGAGAGTTGTTCCTGGCGTTTGATCTGTCCACCTAACAGGTAAAAAGAAAAGGAAAGAGAAAAGCATAGACAGGCAAAGCCTGGAGTCCCATCGCAGTTCTTTCGTTCCAGACTTCTTCCTCTCCACTTCACTTAGATATTTTCATTAGCAGCATTTCTCTGGTGGAGACTAAAAGCTGCTCATGTTGTGAAAAGCCCTTTTGCAGCCTACAAACTGGAAAAAGTACCTTGGGAAGATCAATTCCTGTGTGTCTCGAACTGGACACCAGGAGTGAATAAGCACTCTCTCTCTGCCTGGACACGTATGCACACACACATATACATACACGCACACATGCATGTATATGTATGTAGGTATGCATATATGTCTTTCTACACAGAGAAGGGATGTACTCAAGGTCAGCAGTGTCATAGGCAAGCCAAAATTCAGCAGTTCCTAATACTTCCTTGGGAGGTGCCTGAATCACAGGACCACATCTCTTAGAAAGCTTTGGGGCCTCTTTCTTCAAGCTAAAAGAGAAAATGAGCAACTTTTTTAATTTTCTTGACTAGTTTTTCACATGCAATAGGAATCATGAGAGGCAGAGCAATCCCAGTGGGCATCAATCACATGGTTCTCATTACGGTTGATGCGTTATTGAAAGAGGAGGTGATCCATCTCTGAAAAAATCGTCAATCAGACAGCAGCGTTTTATGTTCCGAAATTACACTTCACGGTGTAACTTAATAGTTTCTCTCTCCATTATTTTTAAGTTCCCAAGACCTTTTCACCTTTTCTTCTCCTTTTTAATGAGTATGCAAGGGTATTTGGTGTTTTCTTGGTTAGGAATAGTATAGTGAACTTGAAGACAATTTGGTCCGAAGCCTTTCATGGTTTCATTTCATCACCACTAAAAAGATCAAGCACCTTAACTTTAAGAGGTATTACATTCACATACTATTCCCTTGCCAAGGTATTTTAAGACCTTCGTGCACATTTAAAGCTCAGTGACAATCCATAAACTTAGAACTGAAAAATTGCAATTAAGAGCTAAGAGGCCAGCCTTCAGTTCAGGTAATTTGACACAGTTCCAGCTGACCCTGCACTGCTGGCATGAAAGCAGCAAAAGAACAAAAACGTGAGGTCCTGACTGCTTTGTGGGCAGTGGGTCACAAGTTTTTCTGTATTCGCTCCGTCACCAAAGGTGGCAAGACGCAGCACTCTGGCCAGCTGATGGCAAGGTAGAAGACAGATTTTGTCTCCAGTGCTAGAGGGAAAGTGGATGAGAAGGGGTAAAAGAAGGTGAGAAAGAGGAAAGCAGCGAGGGGCAAGTGAGTTTCTGCATTAAATAAAAGTTTCCAACAATACGAAATTAAATGAGGCAAGATACACAGGAAACAAATTGAGGAAAGCAGCTCAGTACAGAACCTGAGCCACATGGAGTCTTCATCTCAGTTAGGGGGATGCTGCTGGGCAGGCAGCACATCTGTGTGATGAAACGTGAACAAACAAAGGTTTGCAAGCCAGACGAGGTAAAGCGACAGCACCAAGGATGTACAGATTATCTTTACCCCAGATACAATGAGTTTAGGCATGAAAACTGGCAAAGGAAGCACTAACGTGCTTCCCACTTGGGAATGTTTTTTGTTGTGTGGACGAGAAGATGATGTTTTGCAGTACTACATCACCTGAAAATAAATTATTTTTGGAGTACTTGAGATGCTGATTTTTGTAAACTGGCCATAATGATTTAGTTGAAATGGATTAGGGTTGCTTGCTGCAAATACCAGCAGTCTGAAAACTCACTGACCACTCATTTGTGACCTGAATTTTTCATCTGTGATTTCGGTATTCATGAGAGTTCTTGCTTAGGAAGTGACAGAAACCCACACTGACATAGAGTTTACCCCTTAAAAGTCATCTGGAAACAACAGCAAAGTCTGCTTGGTGTGCTTTTGGTTCTTTCCAAAGCATATTCAAGGTCGGCATGTTTTTGAAGGTTTGGTTGTCTGTTTTTCAAATTAACAACTCAGGAGCTTTCTATAGCAGTGTGATGGTGACACCAGACATCACGGTGGACAGAAAGTGCAGATTTTTTTATTCAGATGTATTGTAGTGAGACCATCAAACAGAGGACCAACAGAATACATTTGACCCGCTCCATACACTTGCGTAGCGCACGTAGCCTACTCGGATCGCTATTTAATCTTGTTTTTTATTTTAGGACAAAGGTAAACTTTTAGTACCAGTGGCAGCAGAGTGAGCCTCTACTTGTGTTACTAAGCAAAAGTTGATGTTACAACATCTCGCTAGGTATGTAGACAGGCTGATGCAATGACGTGTTATTTCCCTTGGAATGTCATCTGCAAAGCTCAGTACTGATGATTGTCAGTCTTTATCAGTCTGTTATGGGTCAGCTTAATGGAGGAAAAGAATGGGAATAGTTTCCATGAAGGAAATGTGGAGGGAAAATCAGAGAAAGTTCAGTATGAGAGGAAAGACTAAAATAAAGAGAGATGAGAAAAATTACCTTTCTCACAAGGATACTTAATATTAATAAATATGAATGGTTATAAATAAATAACCAGTACCAGAGCAGTTAGTACAACGAGGACCATAGTCTGCCTTTCGCTCCTGTGCAAACATCCTGCTGACATCAGGGAGGATCTTGCAGTAGGAGAGAGATGTAAAGTTTTGAATTTATACACTTTCTGCTTCCTTGCTCATGGACTTAAAACAGGGCAGAGGCAGAGAATGACCAAGTGAGCCCTAGTGTTAAGTAAATACTGTGCCTGTTGTCTAAGACGATCCTTATTTGGGAGATAACTGTTAAATGATTTTTCACGGATGCTCTCTAGCTTCTTTTTGTTTGTCTCCTCCTCAGCTCAGGAGCCCTCAATGGCAGTTTGCAAATGTTCAGCTTTCTCTGCTTCTTTTAACAGGGCTGCTCCTATCTAACTTGTTTAAACGGCTGTTCCTAAAGCCAGTTCCTTTCTTTCTGCCCGTTCCTTGCTACCTCCCTGTACTTGTTTTGCCCGTTCATTTCCAGGAGAATAGACTCGGACATGTATGTATTTGTTCATTCCTGTAGACCTCAGGTCTGCAACTCGTGTGCTATGAGGAAGCTTGCTGATATGTCACACTTCATTGTGCTGAAGCCAGAATAAGCCAGAGTAAAGAGCTACTCTGCATCTCAGAGAATTAGAAAGCCTTATCGAGTGTACCTTAGGTGCACTTTCCAGTTCCTGCTAAACGGAGTTACGATTTCCTGCCTCATGTACCCTGCTTCTAGCATCTTTTGTGTGGTTGCTGCTGGCAAGGTGGCTTTAGCTTGGTCGTCCGTTCTAGTCCTTTTTCCACCATCTGATCCTTAAGGTGTTTAGAATTGTACGAGAAAATTACCTGTTTTCTCCTTCCCCGCTTTTTAATACAGGGCTTTTCAGGACTCTGTCCTCCGCTGGCCCAGAAGAAAGCATATTCATTTCGTTCTGATGTATTTCATACCTGAGCAATCAGGCAAAAAGCATACTGCTGCTTGAGTGTTCAGTCCTGCTAGCTAGCTAGATCAAATTGCCACAGGTAAACAGAGTGAGTGAAGGGAACAGCCTTTAAAATAGTCACTGGGCAAGAGACAAGATAGCATTGCGCTACGGGGAAGAACAAAAAGGTATCGCTCCACTGGTGACAGACTGTGGGAGTGAGCCAAGAAGCTAGGTCCTCAGAAGAGAGGTCTCCGCTAGTATTTCCCATGGTAGTCTTCAGTATGTCTGTATTGCTGCTGGTGACAAATACCTCTCGCTGTGGGTATGAGCAGAACCAGTTCCATCAAGCCTGAGGAATTCACAGGCTGATGCTGGGGAGATCTTCTTGCTCATGGTTTGCCAATTTGGGAACAGTAGGTGTGAATCACTATGAGAAGCTGGAGAGACCAGTTTAATTTTGTAGTGGGAGGCTTGCCTACTGTCCTCAGCAAACTACCTTAGTTTTTGGTACTCAGTTGATCTTTAACCAGCTGGAGGAGACTGAGTGTTTGAAAGCTAAACCCACAAGCCACAGAAATAAGGCTTAGTTGTTTAATTGTGAAAGATGAATTATTTTTTCCAGCTTCTTTTTTCCTGTCGCTTCCTCTCCAACTTCAGTGTCTAAGCAGAGTTGGGTGCAATTAAAAAAAGACCCAGGCCTTTTCAGTGCTGTCAGTTCGATTCGATTGTGTTGTGCATGCTTGTATCAGCTGAAGATAAGGCTCAAAATGTGGGCATTGCCTTGTCTGCTTTACAGCGACCACAGTGGCCTACAGCAGTTGCCAAAAATAGACTTTTCCACAGGTCAGTAAGCAAGAATGGCTGTCAGAGCGTCACACTGTTTACATAGTTTTACATTCAACATGTTGGTAACAGCAGCAATTAGATCACTGAGGCATGATGGCAAATGTAGCTGTTCTGCGAATATCATGCTGAAGGGAACGGCAGTCACAGGGACAGCAACTCTCAGACACCCTTTTTAACACAAACACTGTTTGAACTAAGGCCTCCTACAAGCCATTCCTTAGAGTTGCTGTGGCATTCACTGTTGCCTGGTGCAGGGAGGGCAGAGGTGAAAACATGAAGTCATTCTTGTTGAGACCAGAGTACGTTGTGATCTTGCCACAGGCAGTTTGGTCCATGTTCTTGGTGGGTGTAACGCAGCTTCATTGACTTGAATGGAGTTCAGATGAGTTACCTCAGGTCAGAATTTGGTCCTTTGATTCTTTAAACTCTTGGATCCAGCATCAGTCTTGGTTAATGAATGCAAAGCTCTATTAAAATTTGCTAGTGGAACAGCAAGTAAAAATTTTCTGCAGAGGATTACCAATGTTTTAGGCCCTTACTCTACACGCTGACATGCAGGAGTCCTGCAGAGCTCTTCTGGGGTGTTGTTTTTAGGGTTCAGGCCAGCACATAGGTTCTGACTTGGGATCTGACAGGCTCTGATGGTGACACTTCATGCCGGAGAGATTGCCTGAAGTATGAATCTCAAAAGAGCTGTGGTTTACAGCAAAACTGCATACCTCCAGGACATGCAACATGTGTGTTCTTAGCATATATTTGATCATACAGATACAAGCGACCATAAGAAGCTTGTTCAAATATTATTTATGCGGTACATACAGTATTATATCAAAGATGAAGTACGTTCGGTTCCTATAGTTGCCCTAACATCTTGTTGCACTCTTTAGGCTCAAGGCACACAAGCTTAGTGCTTCTGAGACCACCACAGTAAAAGCCACCCCTCAGCCTTTTTCTTCCCCAGATCTGCCCATGAGCAAATCCTCTGCTCAGACAAATCAGCAGTAGCTTGAATGGGGATTTGGTGTTTTGGGCCTGGTGCTAGCCATCACCATTGAGATAGATACTGCAGTTAAAGTAAGTGGCTACCGCTGCTCCTGATACCTACTAACAGCTTTACCTGTCGCAAGAGTGTGCGTTTGCCCAGTTCTCATGGTATGTTTTATGTAGAGTGAAGGACATTTGACTGTATCACCTCTCCCTTTCTGGGGCAGCTCTGTAGTGAGGTGTAAGTAAACAAAGAGATACAAACATAGCGAAGATCAGTATTCAAGGCAGTTGGTTTTCTGTTTTCAGTGTTAGAGGTTGGTGGTTTGTGTCTGCCTCAAGCTTAGCAGTGCCTGCAATTCTTTTGCATCTCAAAGAGCCTTAGGCTAAAAATACAAGTCAAATAAAGGAGGAGTGGGGATAAGAAACGTTATCCTCATTTTCCTGTTGTGCTAAAAGCTGTACAAAAAGAAAGGATTAAGCTTATCCTTGGCTATAACCGTAATCTGCGTGTTCATTTTCATGATTCCCTGCAGATTCCCTTCGTCAGCTGGGTTATTCAGCTTATTCTCTTGGCACATCCCTGTCCCCGGGCCCCCTTGCCTGAATGATGAGACCTAGGGGAGATGCTGGGAGAAGTACGCTACAGCCCTGAGACCGGGAGTGTCAGAGGGAAGCTGGCTAATTCAGGCTCTGAGCAGACTGAGAATTCACCCAGGAATACATTCCTTGGAAACACCAGTCCTGTGGCAGATGAAAACCTGTTGTGAAGTGCCAGGGGCTGTCTCATGCTTACGCCGCAGCTGCTGGGGCTGGCAGGATGTTGGACGTGCGGGTATATTTGTTCTGCTCTTATCCTCTTCTTGACATGTCTGCTTTCAGGTGCTGTCAGGGGAAAAGATGCTGGGCTACGTGGACCTCCGCTCTGCCACAGCATGGCCAGTGTTATGTTTTCAGACAAATCTGGTTCTAATCAACTCATTTAAAGACCTCTGTGGCAGATCAGGAATTAAACCCAGACATCCTGAATACTTAGACTTATGCCATAGCTACAACGTTGTTCTTCTTTTGGCAGCAAATTGCTATAACTAAGGCTTTAAAAGAAAAAAGGAAAAAAAGTCTTCCACTCTACCTGATAAACCACCCTATCGAAGTGTCAAAGTGTGGGAGGAAGATGTCAGTACGACTGACATCTGAGGCTCAGAGCCGATTCAGGCCCTTGGAAATTGGTGGAAAGATTCCCACAGACTCAAAAAGGCTTTGGCTCAGACCCTCACTGAGCAGTGATTTCCCTCATTGACCAGGAGAAAATGGGCTATTCCTAGAGAGAGGGGAAGCTGCTGGCATTTTTACAAAAAGACAAGTGCCAACACAGTTCTTCAAAGAAATCAGTGGACTAATCCTTTCCTCTTATGACACTAATGTAATTTTGTGTCGTATTTGACAGCATGCCAAAAAAATTGCATCGAATAAATCCAAGTTTTGTGAATGAAATTAATTAGAATAGGCATTGGCTCACACCCCACTCTTAAGCAGTGCAGAAGCATGTTTCCAAAGTGCTGCTATGCGGTGCGGTTATTTTTTGTTCAGTGATGATGACTGGGGGAACAGGAGAAAGGAAAGTTTCGTGCACGTGGAAATTTTAAGATTGACAGCTTGAGAGGCCACAGCTGGCATTAACACAGGTTAGAGGGCTGGCAGGGTGGTCTTGTGACTAGCGCTGTTGTATGTTCGGCTGTAAACTCCTCCACAGCATTCCAGTGTGCCCTTGGTCATGTCTCCTTGTTTCTCAGCAACCTGTCTGCCAGGTGTCACTGATGCTCTGTTGCATGAGGTCTCGGGGGGGGGGGGAGGGGTGGGTGGGTTGTCTTTTAAAGTGCATCTTTAACAGCAAAAAAAGAAGAGCCTTCAGTTGGAGTCTTACGTGAGGAGACAGCTCCTCAGCTGATGCAAATGGGTGCAACCACCCAAAGCCCATCAGGGTGCTGACCCGTTGTTTGTACAGTATTTCCCAGGTCTGTACAGCCTGTTCCCAGGTAAGTAAAGGCTTTGAAATTTGCTTGTGTTTTGGTTCAAACTGGTAAGTCTTTAACTATCTCAAGCATCAGTATTTCATTAGAGGAGTTTTCTGTGCATTCATCAAAATGTTTGCAGTTCCTGTCTCATTAGGAAGGGTCAATGCAAAACACGGGGCAGGCAGCTAAGAAGTGAACAGAATTTAAGTTTGAAATCACTGGCAACAAGCTTACTGTCTAGGATTTAATTAGCTACAGCTTAGGACTGCCAGGCTTTTAGGAAATTTCCCACAGTGAGTAGTAAATGTGAAGAAGATCTAGATAGGATTTTTGAAAAAAAGATTTAGGCCACTGATAGGGACGGTGGGAAAGTGCCTTGGGAAAAAAAAAATTCCAGCCACCATAATGTGTTATCCTATACGAGACATTAAACACTGACCCCTCACCTGAAAATGCATTAGAAACACAGCAATTTCTAGGCACTGCCACTCTGCATTAGCTGCTTCTTTCACCGAGTGCATTTGGATTAGTTTGCCTTCTTCAGGCAATAATCAAACTGGGGTTTGATTCGTCAGAAAGTGACACTGGAATACCTGGGAAATCTCTGCCAGCGCCGTACAAAGTGCTTTTTAGGGTGTGAATCTCTTTCTTTTGGAATTTCCTGAGGATTAAGTTGGAGCTGGATCAGCTCACGATAGTATGAAAAAGGGAACAAACAAGCATGTGTTCTCCGACTGATCTGTGCCTCGCTTCTCTATCTGTGATTGTGTCTAGGCTGACCTTTAGTCGATAGGGCAAATACCTGGACTTGCATGAGGTTCTGGTTACCTGTACAGGTGCAAAGGACTGCGGGATGACAGCTTCACAGGGCAGCTGCAGGGGGAGAACTGAGAATAACTGAATTTCATCATCTTTATTGTAAGAAGCTGCAGCTGCATAGCTTTAATTTCAAGAGCTGACTATGAATACTGATTTATAAGGGGTTTGTTAGTTGCGTGGCACTGGTATGTGCTGATGTATACATACCCTTGCCGGGCTAAATATTTGTTTTGCTCACTACACTGGTTACCCGGGAATATAAAACAATTTCTCAAAAACTTTTCCATGCTTTTCCTGCTTGATCCAAGGTTTCCTCTGAAAGGGAGGTGGGGTCAGGAAAGGCTAATGAACACTAACGTAATCCTACTGATATAAATTGAGTTTGCCTGGATTTACTTCAGTAAAACAGATATTTGGGTGTAGTGGGGACTGTAACTACATTTTTTCATGAATGGGTTTGTATGGGTCATCCAAATCACTTGGTATTGTTTCTCCCTTGTGGCTGGATAAAGAGAGTATCTCAGTCAAAACAATAATGAAGAGCAGAAACTGCTCTCTGATACAGACAGTATCAAATGGTCTTTTATATGCATGAATCTTCCTGTTTGTAGTGAAAGGCAGCTTAACTCACTCACACAAACACAGGTGGACAAAGAGTATTCACGTGTATGCATCTGGCCAAAACACTCGCTCTGCCAATAGCTCTAGAATATGAAACTCCTTTTTTTCGCAGTACCTCTTTCTTCAGCTTTCTGCCTGCTTTGACTTTGGCATTAGAAGGGAGACAGGGTTGGTCTTCAGTACATGTATGTAAAACATTTTCGTGGAGGTTATAACTGCATAAGTATGCCATAACTTATTTTTCTATTAAAGAATGCCTAAGCTAATTAAAATCGGAAATACTGGTTAAAAAATACATCTTTCAGAAGCTGAAAAGAACCAGTTACCTCAGCTCAGAGTTACCTATCAGTCTTCTGTGTCTGCCAGGCTTTTAAAAATTATTGCTGTCGTGAGGTGAAATTGCAAGAGGTGAATGGAGGCAGTCAGTGCCATTCTCTGTATTGGGGAGACGGAAAACTCTTCCAGTATGCTGGTGTTTGGCCTGGGGCACTGGGTTCGGTTCCTCCTGCGTACAGCTATTTTTATGTGGCATTACTTCTTATACTCACCTCCCTCATAAAAGGCAGATACAGCTCTCTTGCCTGTAGAGCGTCAGGAAGTTAACTGCATTGAAGAGCATGATGCATTCAGACTCTCGAAGTAAAGGGGACACTGAAGTGGAGAAAGTATGGTAAAAAGTATGGGTGAGATTGTGGATAACATATGTTTTGATCTAACAGCCTGACTGGGGAAAAAAAAACACTTGGAGTGAAACGGAAGTGAAATTGTGTGTTTTGTTTGGCCTGAAATGAAACATTTTGCTCCCCACAGGAAAAGCATATTAATTAGTATATGTAACATACATTTAATGTATGTTTTCAGCATTCTCTTGGACATGAAGGCAGCCTGGCTGGGTAGAGGGCAACTGAACCTCCCTGGTTGCATCAGGTTGACATCCTCTGTATCAGGATGGGGCCAGTGAGTTGAGGGCCACGTACTTTTCTGTGGTATTCCCATGGAATCTGTACAGAGCCACGTGCCCACGGCCTTCTCCTCTGCCGGGCCTCAGGCCTGGTGCTTTGGCGCAGGAGAAGACGCATCGGGACCCTCAGAGCTGCCGGTTGGCAGAAGGGAACCATTGTGGGTGTCTTTTTCAACCCTGAACCTGCAGTCAAATTGCTGTGCCCTAACTTGTGGGGCTGCTACACCTCTCCTCCACTGTGGGTTTTATCCCCCACCCTTACTCCCAATTACATTTTTGCAATGAAATTTGAGTGGTGAATTTCAAGAGAAACAATAAATAATTCCTGGCTGGCTGAAAACACTTCTTTATTGAATACAGTTTCCTTTCTCCTCTCTCCCCTAAAAGCCCACTCTTAGACTGTAAGAAGGGGCCAACCACCAGTCTGCAGGGAGTCAGGACAGAGCTGACTGGCACTTTCACTCCGCAAATTTCCCCGTTCCTCATGGTCTCTGCTCCTGTCTGTCAGGCCTGCTGACGACTGCTTGGTAGGAGGGCAGTAATCTGAGCTGCCTCTGCTGAGCAAACCTCCTGCTTTTTACTGCGGGATTAGTCCTGAGGTGCCTCTGTGCACAGCACCTGTATCTGCCACTTGTTATCTTAATCGCTATGCTCCTGTTTCTCCACTTTCTGAGGCGGTAGTGCCATTCCCTCCTCTGAGGACTGTGCTCACCAAATGGCAGGCTGCCTCCGTCTCAAGGATGGGAATACCTGAGACTTGGTCTGGTGTCTCAAAAGGTAAGCAGCCTCTCAACAGCTACAGCAAAGCGAGCCGGCCGCGGCTTTGTGCCTGTGGAGGCAGTAGGACCTCGCGGCAGGGCTTTGGGAGAGGGAGGACAGCAGTCTTAAGGACCCCGTTAGCCCTAAACGTCATGAGCATCATAAACTTCAGAGCACATGAGTGTTCAGGCAGCACCATGGGGGATCTTTCGGCTGCTGTTGTGAACAAGCTCGTGGCAAATGGGGAGCCACTGCTGCACCACTGCTCCGGTTCTGTCACTGTGAAGCTGTTGAGCGGTGTAAGCATATCTGTTGGGCTTTAGGCTAGGAAAGTGCCAGAAGCTCTCAGGAGAGGTGAACTTCGGAGAGCCTCCAGAGTTGCTCAGCATGTTTAGGGCCATTCCCTCCCCTGGTGTCAAAGGGGGCTAGTAATGCCATGCACCTGGGACGCTGAGTCTTATGAGCGGAGGATCTGACTCACACGCACCCCATGACATGTTGGGTGGATTTTACAGTTTTACAGTCTCAAAGAGTCTCTGCTCAGGTAGGTGGCACTCTTTTTGGCCTTCACCTTTTATAAGCTGAGAGTTGTTTAAAGTGAGTGTCAAACCAGGCCAACACTTTGGGTCAGTGTTTAATACAGACGGGCTAGCCCTACGGTCTGGGGCATATTGTTGTTTGACTAATACGGTAATGTTGCAGATAGCAGAAAGGGAATGAGAAAGAGACTGATTCTTAAGAGATGGCAATCAGTATAGCTCCAGTATGGGCCTGCACAAATTTACATTCATTGAAGACCTGTCATGTATTACACACACCTATACGCCCTTTTAGATTAGTTGTGAATCATGAAACTAAGTTCATTGAACTTTGATTTTGATTATTTCCTGAGACATTAACTCCTTTAGTAAACCCATTAACTAATCTTTAAACTCATTACTTGCTTCACTGCTATTAAGATATCTTTAACTTTAGGTTTGTTTGTAGGGGGTTTTTGTGAATAAGGGCCAAACCTTTAGCTGTGCGCTTCAGCTGAAATTGTTGTAACTCTGGTTTTTTTCTACAATGTGACGACCCAGTCCATTTAGTGAAAGTTGGCAGTGCGAGTGAAAGCAAAATGAAGTCATGCTAGTAGAATATTGGGGTCTGTGTCCCTGGCTATGTAAAATTGAGTAAATTTTGGCTGTAGATCATCCGCTTAAGAAAATCAACTTAAACCAGCCTGTTCTGAAGTACAGATGCAGCCACAACTTGTGAGTGCAGCACACTGCTTTGCCTAATATGCACTCATTAGTCCAATATTTAAAGAGCAGGGAGATTTTGACAATAGAACTAGAACTGGTTACAGTAGCAAATTCCTACTCACTTTAGATTGCCCCAAACTTCCTCCTTTTGCCTTGCCTGAGCCAGCTCTTTAAAACCAGACTCAAAGAAGCATCTGGCCAGGGAAAGAGCATCCACGTGCTGTCAGCTTCAGTTCTTAGAGCACCCCACTGGCTTGTTGCAAGCCAGCTGTCCCATCTGAGGAAGACACGCGCACGGTGAGCGCATGTATGTTGCTGCCTGCATACGTTTGCCTGCTCTCAGGAGCACACGCTTGCTTATGTACCTGCCATCAAGGGCAAAAGTAGTTGGCATGTGAGTAGCCCTAGAGATTCCTGAGGGAGTGGAGCTGACAGAGATCCACAGCAGGTAGGAAGAAGCTGTTTTACAGCACAGATCCCATCACCCTGAGGCGTGGCCTGATGCCTGCGCGGGTGGGCATGTTCGCAGGCTGCAGTGATGTGAGGAACCTCCTGTCCTTTGCTGGAAGATACATGTACGCACACCACGAGGCTGCAGGGAGCTCTGCAAAGGATGGTGTCAGCTATTCCCCACTTGCATGTCTCCCATGCTGTGACTCTGTCCTGAGGGAGACTGCAGGCAAGGCAGTATTGCAAATGAAGCGTTCAGCTATAAATTAGTGTGGACAATCGTGTACGGGCAAGGGATTAGCTTGGGTCCTAATCCACTACCTGCTTGAGCGATTGACATCTCCTGTGGTCTTCATATCAGACTGTAGATGAGCCAGACATATATTTCTGTCTGTTCCTGGGAACAATTTGAGCAGAGTGATTCAGTGCTCTGTAGTATATAACGTGAAGAAAGGTGATGTACGAAGTATCTGAAATTTGAAGGGATGCCTGAATTAAAGAGATTTGGTGGTCACCTCCTTCAAGTGAATTGAAAAAGTCATCTAGGGGTGATGTTACTGTTTTCTCTGGTCTTATAGTCTCTTAAAGACAAGTCTTTCTGAAGCCTTCAAAGGGTTAAAGGCACTACCTCATAGAAACCCAAGTGGCTGAAGAAATACCAGATATTAACATTTACCTCAGTTGCCAAAGCCCAGACATTTCTTTCTGCTTTTTAGAAATCACATCCCGCAGGGACCATTTAGCAATAAATCGTAGCAACTTGGCTGTTATAGGGCAACCCATGTGCATAGGCACTTCAGGGCTGTGCCAGCATCTTCTTTGTTCAATAAAAGTAACAGCAGGAATTTGATTAAAGACTGATAGAAAAGAGAGGGAGAGAGAGGAAGAAACATAGGAAAGATTAAAGAAAGAAAGAGCCACCTGGAAACCTCATTCCTCCTTTATTTCTAACTTAAGCTCATAAATACCAAATCTAAACCATTGCGTGTGTGAGAGGGAGGGAAAATTTCCTGCATGCCTGCACAGAAAAGACTGCACACGCAGTCGCACAAACTGACTTTTAGCAAAAGTCATACTCTTTTCCCAAACTTAATGCTTGCTCCTTGTCTGCATCAGAAGAAAAACAAAGCAGAAAATGACTTCATCCCCCGGTGCTTTGGAAGGACAACGTTTAGGAGAGTCAGGCAAGTCACAGCTGTAAAGGAGAGTGGCGAAGGATTTTGGTTGAACCTGCTGGTGAGCAGCGGGCACGTTTCCCAGGCTGCCTTGGAGCAGCCCTGCAGCTCAGCACAATGCAGATGGCCAGCTGCACATCTCCAGTGCTGCTCTTCGTGGTTAGCCTACAGCATCTGCCGCTTTGTCTCCATCGTTGTTGTCCTGCCGGGCGCCGC
>JAVKLA010000007.1:7863857-7896607 GCA_034782735.1 Sagittarius serpentarius
TGTCCCTGCTCACCGCAGGGGGGTTGGACTTGATGACCTTTGACGGTCCCTTCCAGCCCAAGCCATTCTATGATTCTATGATTTGACAAAGGGAGCTTCAGAGTACATAGAACTGGCTCCTTTCAGTAATGCGCCTGGCAAACAGTACACCCTGGAGACTGATTCTTTGAGTCTTATTTCAGTGTTGCATTTTTTAGGATTTTTTCCTCAGTGTCATCCTGCAGCAGCAAGTTCTGTTTGTCGGATACTTGGGCATCACAGAAAAAGAGGTGTGGGTTTTTTTGTTTTTTATTTTAGTTATAGTCGTTTCTCTTTGGAAAGATTAGCAACAGCTATACCAGCTTGCTCTGTACCTTTCTCCGTGCCTTTTTCACATCTCTATCTGCGGTCATTTGTCCTTCAGTTTATTCATCTTTTTGTATTCTATATGCTCTATTGGCATCACTTCACCTGTGTTTTTTGTTCCTAAATTGGTTGGAATGAGCAGCTTTTTCAGTGATTCATAAAGGAATATTTGCTCATTTCGCTTCTGTTTTTTAGAGGCTACGTGTTGTCCTGGTCATCTCTGCATGACAAGCACTAAACGTAACAAGTTCCAAGGATGTTTCTGTACTGACTAGCAGGAATTCTTACAAGTCAATGTGAGGTGTCCCCCAAAGACCTATGTGTGCATCCAGCATACCCAAACAAAACTCCTTCGATTATGGTAGATTTGGATTGCTTTAGGCTTGGATTATCCACCTCAGATGTGCCACCTAGTACAACAGGTTAGCGCCCTTAAACCACTTAAAGCGTTTCTTTGGTTCATAACATGCCATCTGTGGGGCCACTCACCTTTGTGTTACCAGCCTATCTATATCCTCATCAGAGCTGACAGTTTGCTGCTGCGCAGGGGTTACATGCTAGGAGCCAGGACTAAGTGCACAGCTACTCTATTTACACGTCTAAGTGCCTCTTGGATGATGCTGGTAAATTCATGGAAGCTTGAGGTTCCCTGTGACATTTTAAAAAACAGATTTTGTGCTAGAAGATCTTGCGCAAAATACATATTGGCTCAGCCATTGCGACACTTCCCACTCCTCCCTTTAACCATTTAGATCTTGTGGCCCACTTGTCCTTTGGTTTACTATGAGTGTCCCATCCCAGGACGTGACTCCCATATATTGTGTCCAACTGAGGGTAGGAAAAATTTTATTCACGGATCCCGTGTGCCCACACTCTGGAAATAGAGCTGCGGAATTTATAGAGAGCACAAGGCATTTTGCCACTTTTGTGTGCTAAAACCTCAGAAGTGCCTGATCTTTATTCTCAGCTGCTAGCATACCTGAGAAGTCCCCCTGCCTTGTCCTTCTTGGAGGTCACCAGGTTGGCTGCTAATGTCAGGTAAGAACTGACCTTTTCCCGGATCAAATGCAAACACAGCACTTTTCGTGTTTCATTTGGGATCCAAGCGCTTTTATTCCACGTTGTTTAGCTCTATTTTTCCTTGCCTGGCACAGGCTTTTTAAAATGATCTAACGAAAAGGAGTTTGGGCTTAATGATGAATTGGTGCTATTGGAATTTGAACCGCTCTTGTTTTTTCAAGTTATTCTTATCAGAGAGGCCATGCTTCTGGAAGAGGAACAGAGGCTACTCGTTTTAGTAAAGCTGACAAAGCAGGAAATGATCAGGCAGCCCTTAACAAAATCATAACTGAACGTTTACTTTGAGCCACAGTGGGAGAGACCCAGACTCATAAATCAACATATTAAGCCTTCAGACATGAGTTTTTGGAACCTCCTAGGCATTTCTGTTTGCTGCTGATGATAAGAAGTCTTTTAAGGGTGCAAGCTTCATTATGTCATTAAGGACAAGAGCAAGTGATGTTGCTCCAGGCCTGGAGTCAAGGCAGTGAGTGACCTTACCCCGCTAGGAACGCATACCAGCAACTTCAGCTCTGGATATTTATTGTACATAAGCACGAGCTGAAGTGAGGTACCAGTTTATCAGGGAGGAGAGACACTCGTGTCTGTGTAGAAGAGGTAGAATTCCCTGAACTGTTTTAAGAACGTACATTGAAGGAATCAGATCCTGTCAGAGCCAAGTAAGTGATTTCAGAGCAAACAATGCATTCAATGAATATAGCCTTTGCCTCCTCTCTTTAACAACATGGAAGCAGATGCTGAAACTTCATAAAATTACCTCTTTTTTAGGAGATCCTCTCTTGATTGATACTCTGGACTAACCTTTTTCAGACCATGACTGTTTTCCAGGAACAACTACAGGAGGTAGCAGTGTGCAGCATAAGTAGCCAGAGGGGTTGGCTGTGGTGTGTGTCCCAGCAGCTTAGTTTTGGTTGTGGTATAGGACACAGCCTCTTAGATCTCCACATGCTGCTGCTTCAGCTTCTTGGAGAGACACGAGGACCATGACTTAGTCCCATTTTGCTTCCTGGATTACTAGCAAGGTGCATACGGACGTGTCAGGAAATGTCCCCCCTCTCCCAATCTCTTTGAAGCAGGTTTCCAAGGGCTAGGTGTCTCTGTGACCCAGCTCTCCCTAGTGCTACCCATGTGGACAGGAGCTCCATGCTGCCTTTTATTGCAGAGTCTGAAGGTGAAGCCTAGCCTGAGTGAGTGGCTGAGGGGGAAGCATCTATCATCTTTTTGCAGTTCGATTCTGCGCCATGGAGGACAGGAGGCATTTTGGTGTGACTGAAATTGAGCCCTTCAATAAGACCTGTGTGCAGTCTTAGTATATCTGCATATCTGATGCTCTGCAAAGAGACAACAAGCCTTCACGTGAATGTTTAGGGGCAAAGAAAAACACAAACCATCAGCGCTTAACATCATTTAAACTTGGGAGTAAGGCAGCTAGGATTCTTCAGGGTAAACCCAGCTCTAATCCCCTTTGAAGCTTAAGGAAAGAATAATTAACCAGTATCTGCTTCTAAAAAATCAGCAGTATACCTCTTTCCTCATGGAAAACATTAAAATAAAGGCCTGTAGTTACATTGTATAAAGTGTAATTACTAGGTATACAATTTCAGACTCTTGTTGGATTGCTATAATGATGGGTAACTGCTTCCTCCTGGGGCAATTTTGTGCAACTTGGTGTTGTCCTTTGTGCAGGCATTGGCTAGAAGCAAAGAGACGGTGCACAGGCAGCTTAGCAATGCAAAGGTACACCGCTGGGCTGATCCTGCTATAGCAAATGGGATGGAAATCTTGTGACTTTGGTGAAGCGATGTCCATTTAACCTAAAGTAAAATGCTGGTCAGCATTCTTCCTTTTGTCCCACAATTGTCATCAAAATAACGTAGGGGCGTAGCACTCAGGGAAAGCACTAGCCTGTTGGTCTTTGTCAGGTTGTGTGAAACTGCCAAGGGAGAAATATAAATGGTGGCTCCTCAAGAAAGAGGGAGATCTGTAAAAAAGTCCCATCGCACTTCCCAGTCAACTTCCATTACTCTGAAAAGGAACTCACTGCTCAGAAAAGCAATTGCTTAGTACATAAGCAGGCCTTTGATGATAAATGGGCCCTAGAGTCGCAGAGGAACCTGTATCTTACTCAGTGAGCTGGACAGCCTGCAAACTGACAGTCTCTTTCTCCCCATAAAACAGGTCTTATGTCAGCCTGAATTTTTTAGGAGTGTGTTACTTACTCCTCTCTGTTTAGGCTAGAGCACCTGCAGAGCTGAACGGACAGTCTCTGGTCTCTGTGCCCTCTGCTCTCAGCCTGTGTGCTTGCAGGGCTGGCTGGTAGGAGAGCAGTAGAATAGGAACCAGATTGTCACTGCTGAGCAGAAAAGAGTTTTCTCCTTTATTTGGAGGTGTCAGGGAGAGATGAGCTCAAATATTAGAGGGACAGGATGCCTGGATTTCATTTCTGCCTGTGCCACGTATTCACTGTGAGATGAGAGGCAAGATGTTTACTTTTGTGTATTTGCATTTCTCTGTCTGGGCAGTGTGTGTGACAGTCCTTCCTAAGGTGAGAGATGTTATGAGGCTTAATTGCCATGTGCAAAGCACTTTGCAAAATACATTGCACTGCTGAAGGTAGGAAATGGCAATTAAAAGGAAAAAAATAAGGTCTTTCTCTCTAATTTTCAGAGGAATGTCTTTGTACTTTGACTTGGTTGCTGTAACCGCAGCCCAGGAGATTTTCTTGCTAAATAGATGGTGAGAACTGCCTCTTAGCAAAAGAAAAATATCTCCTTCCTCAGCCTCAGTCACCCAAGAATGAGCCTTCTGAAGCTGAAAAAAGAAACTGATTCTTCATCATTCTCCCTCCCATCCAACCTGTGGGAGCCCGCAGGTCTATTCAGCCCCACATGCCCAGGAGCAGGAAGCCACCAGTTATAGGGAAGGGCACGCAGGACATTGCTGGGGGTGGTGAGAACTAATGTTAGAACTTTGTGTAGCTGGAAGGATGCCATGATTGCAGTGGCAGGCAGGTCGTTGTGATGTCTCTCCAGGGCTTGGAGGACGGGGTGTATGACAGTGTATGACCTTCCCCTTTCTGCTTCCCCACTGCTTAACTGGTCATTCCATCTTTGCGGTGGGGCTGGTGCCATGAGCACTACAAACTTGGCTTGTACTTCCAGCACCTCTGAAAGTATGCGTAATAAACAGAGCACCCCAGGTACTTGTAGCTCTCCAAAAGTGTTAGGATCTATAGGATTTCACAAGTAAAGCTGACAGTATCTGTGGTCTGCTCCCTGCCATCCCAGTAGGTCATGATATTAGCTGAAAGCCTTGCCTCTTAACTCAGGGTCTCCGCTGAAAATCACCTTTATGCTTACAATTCTGGCATATCCCTGCTCCTGAGGATTCTGCAGCGCTTCATCTCTCACAGGGGTCGCCAGAAATGAAGAACACATGACAAGGCACAGGAAGTACCGTAAAGCAGTTCTGCCACAGAGGAGAAACCAGGGAAACGCAGCTTTGTACCTTCCTTTACATATATCTTTGTTTGCTTGAAGTTGAAGATAAATCACAAGCCACAGGGCTGGAAGCCATTTTACAGCTCATGGTGCGGGAATGGGCGTGTGTGGGTGTGGGCGTATACATTGCTTCAGAGTAAACCAAAAGTAAGCCATATTTTTTTTGCGCGCTTGTTTAAGAGAACCGTGCTGGGAAAGAAACAGGAACAACAGGGAGTTTGGTTTTGCTCTGAAAAATATGTCTTTTGGGGTATTTTGTTTGTTACGTGGTTTACACACCTAAGTGCAGCTAGTCAGTAAAAGCAGGTTGCAGGTGAGACTTGTCCTTCAATGGAAGTAGTGAAGCAAAAGCCTCTTCTCCTACACGTGCAGTTTAAAGGGGCAGCAGTAAGTGCTGGACTGACCCTGTAGGTTGTTGTGCAGCCTGAACAGAACTGAACAGCCTGAGCAGCTAATGGATCTGTAACACTGAGTCGGAACAGCTCTTGTAAACAAGTTTTCCTGTAATAGATTTGTTACTCCCAGCCTCTCCTAGGGGTGTTTCTGTGCCTTTACAACCCCTGTATGCACCTATGTGATGCAATGCCACACAATGACATTGCTACACAGCACATCCAGCCTGTGATATGTGTGGGCCACCAGGAGACCGCCGGCAGTTCTTTCCAAGGGCTTTTGCCTCACTGACAAGGACAAATACTAGAGGAAAAGAAAGAGGAAAACCAAGGGGATGGACTGGGAAATGTGGAAAAGTCACAACGGACAAAGGGGCTGCAAAAATACTGCCATGTATGTCTCAGCACAGTTTCCATTGCTAAGGCCTCTTCTCCTCCTTCTGCAGGTTTACATGGGCACCCCCTCCCCTCATGGCTGCAGTGGGACTAATCAGACAATAAGGATTACTCATGTGAGTAAAAGCTTGCAGGCCTGAACTGCTGAGTGTTGCCCACACTCACCGTTTGTTTTTCCCAGTCCTGATTGCACCCTGGGAGATGTGCAGAGTATTTTCCAGGGCCCTGAACTTTTTAGCAGCAGTCGCAAGGTTAATTTGAGCTGTCTTATGACCTCCTGACCCACAACATGCTCTGGGGTGAAAGGTGCTTTGTTCCTTGTCCCAGTTTTGTCTGAGCCTCTGAGGAGCAGACAGTGCGAGGAGCTAATGTGCTGTCCAGATAATGGAGAAAGGTCCAGCAATGTCAGCTTTACTTGGCCTTAATGACTGATCCTGAATTTCTGTTTTAGCAGATGGTAGGGTGGAGCAACTCCTATGCAATGTCCTGTATCGTTTTTTTACAAATGGTTTGGTCAACTTCATGACCTGGTTCCTATCCAGTGGATGCTTTGGATCAGGTGTAGTCCTGCAATGCTTTCTTGAAAAGAGGTAGCTGAAATGAGGGGATTAAGACAAAACGCTTTTCAAATAACCGAACAATCCCCTGCATGGGGGCTGGAGGCAGTGAGGTGTGCTGGATACAGCACTGCCCTTGGAATTGGGACACTGGCTGCTAGTTATTGCTGGTTGTTATCTACATGGTTGTATCTTGTATGAGCTCTGCTCATGGGTTAGGATCCAACAGTGCTTGCTGCCATAAAAGCAGAGCAAAAGGCAGAGTCAGGCCCTCAGGCAGCAGAAGTCTCCAAGTATGCCCTGTGCTATCAGGTAGTAGTCCTCATCAGCCCAAAGGGCGTTATGGCCATCATTGCGGCACTGCGACCTTCAGGGCTGATTCAGCAGGTCACGTTTATTTGTGACAGAAGTGTATTGCCTGTGAAGTTACAGTGTGGAGTTCTTTGGCTCAAATACATTTATTTCATTACTGACGTTTGGTGTGAAGTTTTTGTGTTTGGAAAGCACGGAGTGGCATGGCACTGCGGCTGATCTGAGAGTTGCTTTGAAAGAGGCCATTGCAGTCTTGAACTCTTCAAGAGATTTGTCTTGTGAAATAGATGAGCTTTACCAAATGCTTTCCGTCGTCTGTAAGACTCTTCTTCTTGTTTCTCTTTCGTGATAAGAAGCAAATGTGATGTTCAAATGTTTTTGTGGTGATTGCACTTTCCATACCGTTTCCAAAGAACTAATTCACAAATAAATTAAGAGATGCCATTTTAATATCCTCATTAAGTAGGAATGCAGCTCTTTTTGAATTAGTGGTATCACTTGTGCCTATTAAGTATGTGAGGTTAGTTCTCAAAGCAACACTCGGCAGCAGAAGGTCATGTGGTTTCTTTCTTATGCATTTATGCACTGAGCTGCATTCTCATAATCCCGTCTGCATCAACAGGCTGGTGTTATGGAAAAACAGTAATTTCTTTTGAGAAATCATTCCCAGCAGCAGGACATGAAACAGCGCTAGCTGTTACTGAGAACAGTTCTGAAAACTGAAAATTTGATAAGTGTGGTGTTTGGTGACAAACATTAGAAGCTACAGTTCTGTACTCGTCAGAGGTGGTGTAACTGATCCATGCAGCCTTCCTGTGCTCTACAGTGGTTATTCATCTTTCCATTAGGTCCAGACATGTGAGACCCCATTCCACTCCCAGCTCTGCCACTCTTCTTGAGGGTAGCACTGGATTTGTGCTTTACCTTTTCCTAAAGAAAAGACCTAAGAGCTAAGCATTAGTTTTTCATACTTATGGTGTACATAAGAGGATCTCACTTTAATTTCAAAGTCATTAAAAGATTTTCTGTCACAGAACTTAACGGGCAGACATCTTTCATCTGACTTACTCCTGGTTGGGGGGGGCTGGTGATATTTTGTAACAAATGGCTTTTTTAAAGAATGTGTAAGTGTTCATAGTTACCGTAAGCTGCCTAAGAATTCTGAAAGATCTTATCTTTTTAATGAAAATGACTAGTGTAAATCTTATGCCAGCTCTGAGTTCATGCTGTCACATTTCAGGTCCTTTACCCGTGTTTGCTCTTAGGGGCTGGTGTTCAAAGATGGATTCACCAAGGATAAAATTTACTTGATGAGAAGAGTTTTATTTTTCAGTGTCGCTGCCATCTCAGCTTCCCTCCAGGGTAAAGAAGAGTACAGTATAATAGCTGCTGTGATTGCTTGCTGACTGAACAAAGCGATCATAGTTCATGCTGGAGGGAGATTGTACATCGCCATGTTTCTGTAAGGCAGGAACGAGTAAAGTTTATAAGACTATTCCAGGAAAAGCGTTCACTGATTACCCTTAGGAAGATTTCACTGCGATGGCGCGCAGCCGTGGTGCCCTTCCCAGTTCCTGAGCTCTGCCACTGGCTCTAGTGACTCCTCCTTTTCCTTTAGGCAGATACCCAACGTCTTGCTAGTTTCTTCTTCTGGAGAAATAGAAAGGAATTGGGTAGAGGCTGGAAAAAGGATCCTTGAGAATCGTCTGCATGTCTTATGCCCATGCCTAAAAAAAACCCAAACAAACAATCACTTGACTGCTAGCCTGTGTGTTTTAAGGTTCAGCCAGGCAGGATTCCTGATGTCTGAGGGCCTAATCTCTAAGAGCCATACATATTGGTCACCTACCTTTATCACCTGATGCATTGGTAGGACTAGAGGGCAGTGGTGATGTCCGTTCCCTAAAAGCAGGGGCAGGATTTGTTCCTGAGGTCAAGGGACCAGCTTGCCTCTTTGACGGATTGGAAGCACAACCTTTCCAACCAGTTTCTCAGCTCAATTATTTAGCAACCTGCTTTGTTTACGCTGTAAAACCTGGCTCCTGCATTCAGTGTGGATCGCCAGAGGGCACAGGAACAACAGAGTGAGCTGCTTTAAATCCTGTGCGTAAACTACATCAGGAGTTAGAGATGTAGAGAGGAGGTTTCTCTCTAGCTGATTTATTCTCAGTCACATTCCTGTGACCCCAGTGGAGGAAACAGGCCTAGCAAATGGGGCAGAATACAGCTCATGCAATGTGGTTAGAGTAGCGAGAGCTCCAGAGCAAAGACCAAAACACATTCTGCGCTGCTGGGGGATTAAAGTCAGACTGACAAACAATAGGGGCTTTAACTCCCTGCAGATCTTTCACCTGACATTGCCTTTAAACCCTTTCGGGCTCTAACAGAAACAAAGGTGAATTAGAGGGAGATTTCCCTTGAAACCTGAGCTAAAGAGTCTTGAGGATGTTAGTACTCACCTTGGGCTCAGACCTGCAACGTGCCTTTCATGGTGAGTCCCCATAAGTTCAGTGAGCTGCTCCGGGCCTGGAGGTCATGAGGTTTTCTTTACTCACTTTACTCACAAGTACCGACATAGTTAAAGGCAAGCCAATAATGCATGATTTACGCTTCAGTCTGGCTCTGGCCTGTCCCAGAGTTTGGAAATTGCTCCGTTCGTAATTTTATTGCCTTTGTCGCTTCCTGAGGATGTTTGTTGGGCTGCTCAAGCAAAAGGCCGTGCACGTTGCCTGACATTAGGAGTCTATAGTGCAATGTGAAGTGCAGATCACTTCAGAAATGCCTTTTGCATGCAGTGCTATCGTGAAGGTGATCAGCAGACCTGATAGGAAGGCTCACCAAAATAAGTGGTTCCCGAGTGACTCAGTCCCGTGCACTGCCAAATAGTCTGGTCTGATCCAGCAAAGCTTTTAAGATCATGATCAGCTTTAAGAATGTGAGTAGTTCCACTGAAATGATCTGGATTGCCCCCGTGCTGCTGTGAGAACAGCATGCGCAGCCTTGCAGGATCAAGCCCTTGGATAGCGAGGCCATGTGCTGGAGGAAGGGAGAGAGATGACTGCTGGCACTCCTGTCACAGAGCAGCACCCTGGAATTTAGGGCAAAACACATTAGACTTTTTTGTTTAATGCCAGTCTGCCTGAAGTCCTCAAACTGTGCACGCCAGGATCAACAAAGGAGGCTAAAACCTCTAACACCAGTTTCTCTTACTTGCTGACAGCACTGTGAGGCACAAAGTCAAATTCTTTCTGGGTGTCAGGTAAGTCGAAGACTGCAGAGTGCCCCAGAAGGGGATTCTTGGGGATTTATGTTCCATCAACAAGACGAGTGATAATTAAAGCCTGAATATTTCTGCTGAGCTGGGGAACAAAAAAGAACCGTCTTAATTCCTTAAATTCCTCATGCCAGGCTGTAAAATATATTCCATTCATGCCTGTGTCTTGCTGCTTGTTCTCTCTGTGTCTCTTTCTTTAGTATTCAGCCACCTGTTTGTAACTAGTGTCCTGCAGGTTCTTAGGGCGGCTTTCTTCTCCACTCTCTCTGCCCTTGGTCTTGTTGCTTTGACACTGAGGCCTTGTTGTCTGCGAGAGACAGTACGTTACAGCTCCCTGGCTTGCCCGGCTCCCATAACTTCATTCTTGGAAAGTTTCTGAGTTTCCCGGGTGATAAAACATGAGCAACATTTGCTCTGACCTGAATCATTTCTGAAGGCATTCAGCCCTGTTTTGTTATGAAGGTTACTCAGGGTGGGTGGTGGGGCATGAGAATTCCCAGTGATGGCAATTCCTGAGAAGTGTCAGAAAGTCGCTGCCTGCACCTTTTACGCTGTAAGATTGTTTTGATTAGTTTTTTAGTGTATGCTGAAAAATACATCTGACAAGCTGGAGGGTGAGAGACACCAGCAGAACAAATCAGCACATTACAAGATTGGCTGTCGCTACCTTACCCCAGCTGTCACCAAAAAGGGGAAAAAAAAAAAAGGAGGGAAGAAAAAAAAATCCAAGCCCCAGCTCTGTATATACAGCAGCTATCAAACTGTCACAGATCACTGCTATTATAGCTTGGGTTAGAATAATATAATAGTGGAGTGTTTGCTAGACTTGTAAAAACCTCCAGTTATTCACTGGAGACCAAACTAATGAATCAAGCAGGACAGTGTTTAAAACTGTTAAAAAACCTATAAAATGACAAAAAAACCACCCAGTAAATAGCTCTGGAATGTTGACTGCATGGGATTTTTTTTTTCTTTGCTCTGCATTATTTATCCCCTTAAAATTAATACCGTATGCATGATGGGTGGCTCAGGGCTTTACCGAGACTTGCAGAGAAAGTTCACTAACAGTTCTCAAGCAATTACTTTGGAGTCTGATTTTGTTCTCGTTTGTTCTGGAGTAAATGGGAAATAATTGTGTGCACCGCATGTCTATTTCCCTTGATATAATGTATGCCAGGGAACAATAAGACCTTGAATGTCTGGCCTTTGCAAAGAGAGATCCAGGCCGCTCCAGATACTCTCAGTCATTTTATCTAGTTTTTACTACATTTCTTGTGCGGAAGGATCTTCACTAGCATCGATGCGTTGGCTTCAGTGATGACATACTGCATTTCTGCTCCCAGCCCCAGCTCGCAAGACAAGCATCACTTTGGGTAGAAATGAAAAAAATCCAGTTTAGAACTTTGGAAATATTCAGTCACAGGTCCAAACTTTAAAAAAAAACCCCAACATTTCCTTAATGGCCGAAATAAAATACTGGAACTGATCCAAAGACTTAGTTCTGAAAACCCTCAGGCTTGGAGGTGGGCTGTTTTCCATGATGAGACCCTGAGAACTTGCGTTTTCGCATTTTTATTCTTGTAAACGTTATTTATCTATAAGCAACAGTAAATCAGTAGTAACATTGGCAGTCCAGAACGCAGCCAACAAAACAAGACACCACGGCTGCATCTTTGTGATAGATCTAGCAAAAACTGTCCCCTCAACCCTTTTGGAAGGGAAAAAAAAAAAAAAGATGTGGAAATTTGGAGACTAAAAGCCAAAATATTTCCATTCTAGTTGACTCGCTCTTCCACTCTTTTTAGAAGCCTGGGTTTCATGATGGGATGTTGTGTCACACATTTCACCACAGTTTATCTGCCTGGAGAGAAGAGGTAGGCCATCATGAGAGATGTTGCCTGACCAAACCTGGTAACTGAATAGCAATCTTCGCAGGACAGTGTGGTGTCATCTCCCATGTGACAGTAGTTGGATGGCACTGGCTTTCTTCATGAAAATAATCGTAATTTTCTGCTCAAAACAAAGCATTTACTTGTTAGCTTGAAGCTTCATTTCCTCTTAGAAACACATCAAAACTTTGGAACAGGATCATTTAGCAGCCAGGCCCCCGTCGTACACATTGACTTTGACTTCTGTGAACCTTACGAGCACATTGGCAGCTCCTGCCAGCGTGGCCGAAGGTCATTCTGCAGCATCTCTGCCATCAGGAAACAGGAAGGTTCATAGCTAATATTATGCCAAATTAACAGACAGGGTTTTAATGCAACATCAGTTATGTATGAATACTTGCAGAAGGAATCACGGTCCTGTTTTAAGCAAAGCTCCTGGGCATGCACTTCAGGTCAACGTAAGTACAAGTGCTTTCTTGTGTTGTGTCTTGGAAGTGATGAATGCCTAGTTGCCTTCATTTTTCCCCAAACTTGCTTTAAACATAACAAAACTTGGCTGTGACAGGTAACTTGGAACCTTTCCCTGTATAAATTTTGTCACAATGGCAGTAAGGCAGACTGAAGAAAGCCACCAAAGAAATCTTAGCAGGAGTTTTACACTATGATATCCAATGAACTTGTGAAGAACTTACTCAATGTGACATTGTGAAGCTTCACATTTCATTATTAAACCTCTCCAAGAGGTGAAGGAGCTTGTGGAGATCTATCGGTATGACTGTTTTAAACAAAATACATCATCCAGGTAGACAGTTCTGCAGGAGAAAGATTTATGTGAGAACTAGTGACTACAGAAAACTGTGGTTTTCATCTTTGGAAGTAACAAGTTGCTTGCGGCTGAGATGCCCTCCTTTCAGAAATCATTTTGCCTCCAACAGATCAGGATTTTACTGTGCCACTGACGGAAGGGGTAGAATGTTAGATGGGAACATTTGTGCCCTCTCAGCAAACATTTGATCTTCTTTTAGAAGGAAAAAATACAATTTTCCATCGGGTTATGATTTGTGAGGCTGCCGAACCCCGTTTGCTGAGCGGATCCCTGTACAAAGAAAACTGGGTCATGGTCCTTTTCAGTCAGACAGACGCCTCGGCCACCTGCATTCAAGAAAGCACGTAAGCCTCGCCGTCACACCAAGTCTGTGTGTGAGTCTTACTATAGTGGACTTCAGATCATGCTGCAAATAAAGCTTGTGCACCGAACGTAGGGACGTGCTGAACAGCCAGTGCCGGCTTCAAGCACCCTCCCAAACTCAGGTTCAAAAGTAGAAGCTGATAGTTCTTTCCATGTTCAGGGTGACAGGGTGTCAGATGAGATTGATAAAAAAGATCATGCTCCTGCTCTGTGCTGCATCAAAATTAGAAATGGGGGTTACCTACACAAGGGTCCTGAGTGCTGGATGGGAGTAAACTACTTTGCATGTAGAATAACTGAGCAAAAAGTTGTGTCATAAGTATGTCCTTTTTTCTTTAGAAACATGGAGGTTCTCAGCTATCACAAATCGCGTAATTTGCATTTCCCTCAAAGTTCTCTGTTTATCAAGCCATTCAGTCAGTACCTTTGGTGAAATCCTCCAAGAGGAGCTGTTTCTGCAGTGAAGTCCTATGTGTGTGAAAACCCAGTGACCAAGGTGAAAGGCATTTCTGAGGAACTTATGCCCAGCTGGAAGAAGCTGGTCACCCAAGACCTGCCGGGTGTCAGTCTGCAGGCAGTGATCTGCCCTCTATTCAAAAACCTTTTGCTTTAGGATTAAAAGTAAGGGCGTGACTGAAAGTTTTTAATTAAGGCAGCTTTCTTAAATAACTAGCCAGAGTTTCTGGACAATTTGTGTCTTCTGTTTGGTCAGGTAACTCGAATGCTATCAGTATTTATAATAACCCATGCTTTGTCTGTTAAGCAATAGAAAGGTTTCAGCTGGGTGTAAAACACTGATAAAGGTGCTCACTGATATATTTGCCTAAGTAGGATATACTTCTGAAAAAGAGATGTCACAGCATTTATAAGAGATCACGGTCTCTTTTTCTTACCGTGGGAAGTGTCTGTATCAGAGCCTGACCACATTTTCTGCAGGCGGAATAATTCAGATTAAGAAGCTAAATGCAGCTTTTTTATTGCAGTAGAAGGAAGTTTACATTGCCTTAAAATGTTCTGCTGCCTTCCCTGTGGCTGGAGTGCTTTTGCTTTGATCATTGTTGGCTGGCTTTATTTAATTCCTTGGAGTCACACAATGCATTTCCTTGTCATGTCATGTGTATCAAGATCCGCACTTTATATTCAGCATGACGGTTACCTTTGCAACTTCGTCTTACTTGACATCATAAGGGTTTCTCTACTATAACAGAAATGATGGCTCAATGAACTTTGAAGAACGGCGTGTGGTCAGAAATGCCCGATATATCGGATCACCCTGCCCGCTTACCTGAACTGAAGCCAGTGGCAGAGACAGATCCTGCTTTGCCTCCGATGTTTTATGGGAGCTTGCAAATTCTGACCATGGAGCAAGGATCAGAGGACATTTCATTTCACTTTCGGGAGTACCATTGACAAGGACTTATATTCAAGATATGACATGTGAATGAATAGCCCGCCATTTCTGCCCTGTCGTATCTTACTGTTTGATTACAGCATTACACAGAGCCCCTGTGGGGTCTCATGAGTGCGTGGACAGATGATGTTAATCCAATCAAGACAAATTCTAAGGCAAAATCTTTTAACGCCCACAGGAGGGGCTTTTGAGGAGAGCCCATGCAGCAAACCATCTTGTTGTGAAGTGTTAGCAAGGCCGTGGCTGGCACCCACAGTGATCTTTAGTCCAGGGTGTAGCTGCTTTCAGCATTAGCAGCTTCAGAGATGTATACGATGAGGAGGGAGGAACCATACTTGGATAATTTGACAGAGAAATTGGCTACCTGGCAGTCTGGTGACCATATGTAATTAAAAACATTCCTGTCTCCAGCACAAGGCTTGTGAATCTGTCCTGGCTGTTTGTCATTAGTGATGTTGAATGGATACGTTGGTTTTGGAGTGAGATTATTCGTACTTTCCTTGCTTCTGGTCCTCCTGCTTTACAGTGGCATGTTCTTTGGGATGTCCGGAGGAGTTCAGTATCAGGAGTGATCAGGGAAAGAGCAGAGCAGAAAACGGTGTAAGCAGGTTGAAGATCAAAGGAGAGCACTGCCCTGCTGCTTGTGTACTCTTTAAAGAAAGCATTTTGAATTTCAGCACATCGTTAATGAAGCTCAAGGTAGACTGATGTCCTGTTACTCATATAGTGAGAAGACATAGACCCCTTGCATGGGGAGGGGAAAATAACCATAAATTTAGCAAAGCCACACTGTACCCAGACAGCGAGAGGGCAGGGCAGAGCTCACTTGGGAACACTAGCGTGTTCCCCCCAGCACAAACTTCCCCCAGAGCAAGCACAGCAGATTACGGTAAACGGGTGGATTACAGAGAGCTCCCATGCCGAGCCTGTCATGTGCTTGCACCTTCATTTCGCTCAGCCCTGTGTCCTATCCCAGCCCTGACCTACAGGCCAAGCTTTCAATCAAAAAGGATCCTTATCTTTTTCTTTCTTTTCCAAAAGTGTGTGAATGGCTGAGCAGGACTCTTTGAAGTCAGTGGGGTCTGCAAACTGCTCTGTGCTTTTGAAACTCAGGCCATGAATTTAGGCACCTGCCTTTTAAAGATCTTTATCTATAAATTTAGCAGTGCTTCAGCCTCCCTGTCTATGTGACAAGTCAAATAATTCCTGCTTTCTTCAGGATCTGAAACGGGGAATGGGACAAAAATGCCCTTATCTTATAGGAAAATCTTATTTAACTTCATGGTTAACCCACCGTGGATGGGTACATGATGGACCTAATTGAGCCACTATCTTTCAGAATACAGTAAGGAATGAAATCCTTTCCATAAATGTTTTATAGTACCCTCTATGAGAAAATTAATAATTTAGTTTGATAGGATGGCACAAAATATGCACCAAAAGGTTATCATGTGTGATTCAGTAAGGTGACCTTTTCTCATAAGGATTCCCTTGTCTGCCTTTCTCTGGGTTTCTTTTTTCTCTGTGGTTTCTCTCTAATTTCTTTTTGGGCTCCCTTATTAATTTCATCAGCCTGCTCCCTGCCTTTTTCATCTCTTTCTCTTCCCCTCTGGGGCAGGTGAGAAGCAGCAGCAGAGGAGGAGAGGGACCCGTGTGACAACATCTTTTCCCCAGTCATCAGCCCTGCGGTATCACTCTATACAGGGAAGCAAAGGACATTCCCAGGACTGGTTCTCACTGCTAGAGGAGAAAAGGCAGTATCTGAAGAGGCAGTATCTGAGCCAGGAAAGACCAGGCTATTACCCAACCGTGGCCTTTAGTTCCCAATGTAAGGGCTGGGTTGAGAGCACCTGTAGGTGTGGTTGTGAAACTGGCAGTAAAATTTGTTTCAAATCTGTCTTCGTGAGTATTGGAGATCACACAGAGTAACTGATCAAAACCAGAGAAGATGTGAGAACTGCTGGTATTGCCTGTTTCTTTTTATTACCATTTCCCAAGGAGCCGTGACTCCACTGTGAAACTCAACTAGGGGCTTTAGTAGTTATTTATAAGAACATTTCAGGCTCTGACTAAAGTGTCAGTATGGGTCTGGGATAAACCATCGCTCCTTTGTGCGAGTCTGTGAGGCAGCGCTGCTCTGTTTGAGCTTTGACAGCTCAGGATCACTAAAACACAGGGGCCTGCCATTAGCTTCACAGCAGATGGTAATACTTTTCTAAGGGGCACCAAACAAGGCAGCTTATCCCTCTTGCATCCCTTCTGCTCTTCCTTCCCTGTTTTAGTCACCTTGCTCTCCTTTACCACTGTCTCATCAGCTCGGTGCCTGCAGCAATGGCAATTACTGCAGTGTGAGCACACAACAAGCTATGGCTGGCTGACTGCTGGCGAGTGGAGCTCTGTCATTATTACTGGCTGCCTGTTAAAAGGGTGAGCAAGGCTGGCTCCTTCTCTCTTCCTGCCCCTGGCCTGCCTTCCCATGCGCTGCCTCACCTACCCCATCACAACCTGCAGCGCTGATGGTGAAGGTACTTTACCCTCCTCGCTGAGAACAGCCTCCTGGCAGAGCTCACGATGCAGTCAAATCTGCATGCACTTAAGAAGATCCTGGCCTTCTGGACCGCATCACGACGGTGCGTACCCCAGCTCTGCAGGTTTGACGAGCTTGTGCAATTTTTACAGTCGATTTGGCGGTTTACACCCCACTTGAGCACACCGGATCTTTTGCGAAGCATTCCCCGGCAGGCCTTTTGCTGTGGTTTCCTCATCTATCAGGAAAAGTTTTGCCCGCTTTGTTGACAGTTGAAGGCAATTCACCGCTACTTGTTTTGTCTGTCTTGTTTTGTGAGGGATTGGACACTCAGAGACATGGTGAGCTGGGACGCTGAATTTTGCTGTCACCTCTCATTCTGTTTCGTGTCGTTTTCTTCTTCTTTTAAGCATGAACCTCTATAGGTCAACACGGTTGAAGCTGTTACGCTGATACAACCAGCTGTGCATGGGACATGGCATTTTTCTGTGAAGCAGTTGCAGCCTACCCCAGGTCTGCTAGCAGCAACCTGTGAATGGTGCTGCCAGGGGGCTGGTTTGCTTTCTTTCTTCATTTGTCTCGTTCTCAGTCCCTGCCAAGACTCTATACAGTCTCCATATTGTGACAATGTATGTTTCTGTTGTTGAATGCATGGTTCCAGATGATGACAAGTTGATCAGAATAGCCTCATTTCACACTGGGAGCTTAATCGCAGGTGGGCATTGTGTCATCCAGACAAGCCCTGTGTTCACTTGGTTTGCATGTTTGATCATCAGTCATACGAAGTGCATAATATTTGCTCCTTTTCTATTGGTTTGTGTATTCAGGGGCTGGGTATAAGATTCAGCAGTTAGTTGAAGTGCTAGAGACTGTTTTCCAGACCCAACACTGAATTTGCAATCTTTCGGATTCGATTCTAGAAAACAATCTGCTTTGCCTTTGCACAGGTGCAGAAATGACCGTGGTGGCTCTGAGTATTTTCACCCAACAGGAGTTAGGACCTAGCGATACCAGGTGTGGACCAGCCTTGCTTTATAGCAACAACGTAGCTTATAATTTG
The DNA here is from genome assembly GCA_034782735.1 of Sagittarius serpentarius. Taxonomy (NCBI): domain Eukaryota; kingdom Metazoa; phylum Chordata; class Aves; order Accipitriformes; family Sagittariidae; genus Sagittarius; species Sagittarius serpentarius. Next base: position 7,881,790 of record JAVKLA010000007.1, read on the forward strand.
ATCTCGACCTTATAAAATGACAGGACACCTTCCTTTTCTGCCAGTGTCACCATACTTGGTGCAAATTGCTCTGAGGTACTTTGTAGGGTGGACTCTCTCTTCTTGAGAGCGGATTGAGGGCACGGGCTCATTTTCAGTGGCTGCTGATCAGCTACTGAATGGTCACTCTTTCAGAGCTCTGTTGTCACACAGTCTTGAATTACTATGTGATTCCTGAAGACATCACTGTTCAAGTGATTACTTTTCTTGGGCTCCAAATGTTTGGGAATTAAAATATAACTGGCTTGGCTTTTCAGAAATACTTAGTATCTGTGACAATCCCAAGGAAATCATCATGAGTAGCAGCTGAGACATACTTAAATCTAGGCATTTTTATTTAGATGACTAAGATTTTAGGTGTTTTACCCAACTCTAGATTAAGTCATTCTCTACCATTTAGAGATTCAAGCGCTTCTTTTTTGTTACTTACTTTAAGTGTTATGTGTGAACTCCTGTACTTGGCCTCTTCCAATGTAAATAAACCACAATTTCTTTTAGTGATGGAAGCTAACGAGAGTTTAATTATATGACAGCACAGGGCGACTGACGTCATGGTATCACGGCATCAGTGTTGCGATGCTGAGCAGCTCCCTGGGCGGCCGTATCAGAGGGCTTTTCCCTCTGTCAAAGCTGTCAGAGCATAGGGCTGAATAACAGATGGGAAATGGCAGGGGAGGTTCTGAAAGTGCTGTTGCAAAACATCTGAAAAAATCCATCAGCACAAAGTGGCAAGACCTGTAACTGCTCCTTAGAGGCTGATGCTAAAGGAAACAGTTTCTTTCCACTGAACTGAGCCTTGGCCTTTTTTTGCAGGGTGTTAGCCGCATCCTTATTATTTTCCTTTGGAAGTCGTGAGCTCACGCCTCCCGCCTGTGGATGAAACAGCCCAGGAAGGATAGTTGCTCAGTGGCAACCATGTGACGCTGAACACCTCCACGGTGCTTGGAGCATGGGGCCAGCTATTCCACGGGATGCCTGGGAAGAACAGAAGGAAATTGTTCCCAGCCATGCTTTGCTGGACCACCTGGGACAGCATTGGCAGGAAGAAAGCCTCCAAGCCAGGCTTCACCAAGCAATGCTGACCTAATCAGGAGCAGAAATAAACCCTTATATATACACATTGCAAGTGACATCTGGCACTTGCCAAATTCTCCGTCCCTCAGTCGGGAGAAATAGCTGAACAAATTCTGTTCTCTGTAATTTCAGCAATAACGTGTGACCACAAGTTTTATACATGACATTGTATTCACAAGCGCCGGGGAAGGTTTTTTAGACCTGTTGACTTGCAGATAGTGACTTGATTCATACAGGGGAAGCAGAACTTTATCCAACTGTAAAAGGGAAGGTAGGCACTTAAAATTTTAGTCAGAAGGTTTTGAAAGTTAAAAAAATAAAGGTTAATTTCAGTGTGCCTTTACACATATGGTAAGTGTAGCTCTCATTTCGGGAAGTAATTGGTAAGATGTCTCATAGAGAACTAATAACAGGGTAAAGCAGACAGATTCATCGGTCTGTGAAATAGGTCTGTGTCCTCAGAGTGGGCATAAACAGTAACTACCAGCAGTGCATGACACAGACTTACCAGTAGGGTTGTTCCTACGTATTACAAGTAGGCAACCCACAGAATTCTTGTTCTTGGGAGAGACTGAAACGAGCTCGGCCTATTCTGAGACAGAGCAAGAAGACTTTCCTATGGGATCTCATAGGATAATAATGAATTAATCTCAGCAGCATCTTGAAAATGTCTCAGACCAAGCTCATTGCTAGAGAGCAGAGCAGAGTAATGTGTTTCAGTGGTTCTGTGGAGCTCGTCAGTGGCACGTCAGGTCTCCTCTAAGAACATACTTGGCCTACAACCCTGGTGATGATAATTTGCAGATCTGAATCCACCTTTGCTAGCTTAGAGGTTTTCACTTCTGTGGCTTGTAGCTGCGCTGCGCTTCCATTGCTAAATTGTTTGTAGTTGAGGTTCCCTTTTTGGTTTTATTGGTTTGCATAGTGGTTACTTGTGAAACAGCATGTGAGAGAAATGGAATTATTCTTCTTACCAAGACTTTGAGGGATCCCAAGTGTGTTTTGGCATCCAGACCTATTAAATTTGGGCAAGCCTCGGGAACTTGTCTTTCCCTCTTGATTAAATAATATTCTTCCTTTCAGGAAACAAATTCCAGTTGACTTGAGCCCTTGTTACGGAGGTAGGGTCCGTGTATACGTGGGGCAACTGAGATCACAGCTCCCACAATGTGACAGAATTAGATCTGGATCAGAAGTTTCGCACTCCTGATACCTTTTGAAGTGTTTTTCTTTGTTTGCTCTCACACCATTCAAAACTTCTGTCTCTATTTTTGGGTGACTTCATGGTGACCCTGCAGACCTGGTGGTCAGGGTGCTGAGATCCTGCCAAAAGCTGCAGAAGGGCTGGGGACCTCAGCATCATGAGCTTACATCAGAGTTGTGCAAGCTGTGTTTAATTGCAGATTACTAGGTGATAAGAGTCAGTGCTCCTTACTTGCTATTAAATTAGATTACACACCTCTTAGTGAGTTTGATGGTGAGGGCAGAAGAGATGGCAGCAGCAAAAACACGTTCATAAAGTAGAACCGGTCTTAGGCAGAGCAAACCAAGAGGGCATGTTACATGTGGAACATGACACGGTGTGTATAATAAATACGAAACTGACCCCACAGGTTGCAATGCAGTTGAGAAGAGGGCTATATATAAAGTTTCAGAAGTTTTCATCAGCAGGACACAGGCCATGGACACACAGAGGCTTTAAGAGGGGCAGACTTTGCTTGTGGGCAGCTGACTCTGTGAGTGCCCCAAGGAAGGAGCTGTGACTTAGAGCAGTTGGAGGCTGGCTATTGTGTTTGATGGGGCTGTTTGCAGACCTGTATCTTTCCTCACCTTGAAGACGTTATAAGGGCAAACGCATAAGGATGGGACGTATTTTGTGTGCTCTGGTGGCTCTGCCTTTCTCTACTGGTTTCCCTGAGCTTTGTCAGTAATTCAGTGTGAATTACCCCTCACTGAAACAGTGAGAATCAACTGGAAGCTGCCTCTCATTAAATTTTAGGCTACTGGCTTCACTTAGGAATGCAAGCAAAAACTCCATTTGTTTCTTAAAGCTTTATAAAGCCGTTAAAGTAGAAGTGACCACTGACCTAGAAATACAGCAGCTGCATCTCTGGCAATCACTAAAATAGCCTCTTGGTGACCTAGTTTCTCCTAGCAGTGAGCATCATGCTGCACAAGCATGAATCCTTCCTAGTAAAATAATCAACAACTGCTTCTTGCCACTGAGGTTTTGGAGAGGTTGCAAATGAAGTGCTAAAATGGGAGGAACCATGAGGCTTATAACTGCTTGGAAAAATCTGGCTTTAGATAAGCCTCAAAGGCAAGAATCATTTGGTCCTGAATGAAATTTTTCAAAGTGTCTGAACAGCTGCTTCAGATTTGAATGACCAAGTCCCTGTTTTCAGACACAGCCCAAATTACACAGGACTTGTTAAAATTGTGAACGCCCTAGTTACAGGATGTTTTGGGAAATGTGACCTGGTATCTGTTGTTTAACCCCAGAGCTGCTGTGCAGTTTGCTCTTCTGACCACACAAATATTACGAGGGAGTGTGTACTGTAGGCTTTCAAGATGCGAAATCCAAATAAAATCTACCCTGATTTTCAGACCTTGGGGCAATTTCTCAGTGTTTCCTCCCACTTGGGCTGCAGTTTGCAGAAGTGATGGAGTGTGGAGTAGAGCAGAAGTTGATAGCGGCCTGCTATGCAAGCCCGGTCTGTCTGTACACGGATGTCTCTGATTTCCATTCTGCATCTTTGTTAGCCTTGGTAATAGCCTTCCTTTTTTACACATAGGTATTAGCCTGACCTTATCTCTGTAGTTAATAGTACGATACGTTAGACGTGCACTTAGGAAGCCCCGGAAGAAGCTGTCCAACCTAACCGGCACACACCAGGTTAGGGAGTATTAAATGTAAGCCCTTGGGAATGCTCTCCTACAATCTTATTTTAATCATCTTTTTTGCTTTCCCATTTTGGTTTATGCAGAGCAACAGTGACATCCATTGGCCTATTAAGCTAATCAAAAGTACTGTACACACAACGTGTATTTACTCAAGGTGGAGGGCTGTACTGGAGGCATCCAGCGCTACAGTTTCTTATTTAAATACCAGCTGCTTGCTTTCCAAAGCAACAGCCTCTCTTCTCCTGTAGCATCCTTGTTTCAGATACTGGCTCTTCATTCCTACTAGGATGCTTAAAACATACTTTTTAAGATGTAGCTTGAAGCTAAGATTCCCTTTTCATAAGGGATACCAAGGCACATAGAGGCAAAGCTGCAGTTACCCTGGAAGAAGAACTGTGGCAGCTCAGAGCTTGTCCGATGACCTTTCTGCGTTTGCCTTGCACGTGAGAGATTCTAAAATGCTGAATTCTTTGAATAATTTTCAACACTGCATAACTAACCCAGGCAGTCAAAAGTTAAAGCAATTTTGCTTCAGCTTATTCACTGGTGATAATGCGTTAAATTTCAATTTAAAAAAAAATCTGTTTTATTTTAGAAGCTGCAGCCTTTCTTGAAGGCAAGAGGGTTTAGAAGGACCACAGAAGAGAGAATTGGGAGAGACTGGGACACGTGATGGAAGAACTGACAACTGGAGGGTTGTAAAAAAACAAACAGTGAATGAAAGACTCAAAGTCTGAAATAGAGGATTCAGTGAGAAAAACCAAACCAAAACAAATTATTCATCTGAGAGGGAGATCTGGAGGATTCTGATTTCATTCCAAAAAACCTGAAAACAGTTCAATTTATTTTTAACCTTGTAAGTGAATCAGTAGATGTTTCCTGCAGACCTTTCATTGAACAGAACCAGTGTCTGTAGTAAATTTTTGACCAGCTATAGTTACAAGCCCATTTCAAGGTCAAACAACCTGTCTCTGACAGGGAGTCTATTTGAGAAGGAGGATTGAACTCATAAGCCTGTGGGCCCATTTTCATTGCCGCATAGCACAGTGCAGCTATTGCGGTTTGTATCTGCAATGAGGTGCAGCCTCTCCCTCGTGACTGGGACAACAGGAACTTTACCCAGCAAGATCAGCACAGGGTTTTTTCCTTCCAGCATTGCCAGAGATGGAGGCTAAAAGAAGTTATGCTGATTCGTGCCATCTGATTTGGAGTCTAGTTCATAGCTCTTAATTAGAATTAAACTCTTAAGTGCTGCGCACGCATCCTTCTTTGGAGCAATCATAACTGAGGGGAGCTAGAGGCGCTCGGCATAAGGCCTTCCATTCATTTCAGCAGCTTTGGATCAAGCATCATGTCCTCAGAACCTGAGAAGAGGGATCTTCCCTTTATTTAGATGACCATTTCAGCAGGAGAGCCCAGGAAACATTTCCAGGTGATGCTCAGTGTTCTGGAGAATTTCAGACAGCACTTTGTGGATGTGTGCACAGTGAGCAGAAGGGAAAGTCATGAAGAAGCTTTGCCTCCTCTCCCTCCAAACTGCAACATGCTGGAAATGCTTTTGTCCAGCTGATGTGATTTTAGCCCTTAGAGTATCTTTTCTTTACCTGCATGTCTCTTGCATTGCCACTTTGGATGGTCTCACAGCTTGCAAATCTTTCTGCTGGATATTTTAGATACTGCCATCTTATACAGATCAATCCAGACAGTCTGTTCCCTTTTGATGCCCTGTCTTCTCCCTGCCTGACTTTGGGGACTTCTCTGCGGAGATTTGCTGATGCTTTCCTTCCTTTCCCACCTCCCTCTGAAGTGCTTTCATGCCTCTCCGTGGATGCATGTCTGTCGCTGATGCCAGTGCACGTTGCTATGCTTTCACGGACTGAAAGAGCACATAATTTCTTTTTTGAGCTCTCTTACTCGTTCTTTGGCTGATTTCTCTCTCTCTCACATACAGCACGTCAGCTACATACAGCATTTGGGTTTGCAGGGGCTGATCTTCCCGAGCCATTACCAAACGCTGGAATTTCCCTGGGTGTTGACTTTTTGATGCCTGTTGAGTTCCTTTTCTCATTCCTGCAGTATGTGGTTTCACAGGGAGTGGCTGTCTGTTGGCTCAAGTTTCTTTGACTATACTTTGTATACATTTTCCACGATCGGGGAGGAAGACTGAGCGCCAGGTAAAATCCTGCTGTTTGCGGATAACAACGGATAACATTGTTGTGCTAACAGACATTTGAATAAGAGATATGAAAACGGCCCCATTCATACCCTTCTGTGACGGTGCTGGGTCTTATAACCGCTTTGAAATTTGAGGTGTGTTGTTGCTCGATTGCATAAGGCAACCGGCATTGCCACAGCTTCCCGCAGGCTGCAGGTGCACTGGATTTACCTGTCCTGGGCCAGCCTGCCAGCAGCAGGAGGATAAGGACAGCATTCCTGCCACTGCTGCAAAGCTCCCGGCATCTTGAGGGAAACTGTAGACTGCTTACGGGTGTCCCGTCTATAGATTTCAAAGGATGGAAGGGAAAATACCGTATTTGTGCTCCAGAGCAGGCTTAGCCCTGTTCTCACCCATAAAGTAGGGATGAATAAGCAAAAAAAAAAAAAAAGTCCAAATGCCTTTGGGTAACGAATAAGCCAAAAGGTGGTCTTCTTTCTAGAGAAATTATTGACATTTCTTTGAAAAACAGAATACCCCAAAAGTGCAGTTGCATACGTAGCACCATACACAGCAAAGACTGCACCAACCAGTTTTTGTACCTGTGAGACCTGCATTTATTCGGTCTTTCCGGTGAAGACAAACAGGGTTATCATTCTCAAGTGTGCTTGTAGCCTGCAATGAAAGGAAGGCTTTTTTTCCTGGAACCAGGAAACCAGGGTTGATGCTCTCCTGTCACACAAGGACCTTGTTCTGTCTGTTTGTCCCTAATTAATAACATCCTGTGCTGATTACTGGTGTCACACAGTAGCTTCCAGTAGTGCCCACTCAGGTACTTCATTTTGCTTCTGCTGCTACACCAGACTGGCAAAATACAGTAGATCTGAGGCAGCAAGGAAGCTTTAATTTAGAAAATGATCTCTTACATGGGATTCTGCTAGAGCTACTTTAAGACTTGCACAGGTGTCTAAGGGTGGCGTGATGTGGCCCATTTCTCTGCCCCGCCTGGGATACCCCCATGGGTATGGTAGGAACGAGTCCCTGCCGTGGGCTTTCATGGCACTGCTGTGGCAAAGGGGAACCAGACGTTTTCTCTTTTGCTGAGCTCCCAGTGTTTCCGTGCTCTCATTCACTGGAGCTCTTTGCACGTTTTCAGCAAATAATGCTTTATTATATATTGGTGAAAGGAGGAAAGCAAAATAAAAAAAAAAAAAAAAAGAGAGAGAGACAGAACATCTTGTGAACCTGCCGTTCTCAGATCTCTCTGATAAGGACAGTTCCAAGTGCGTGAGAAGTTTCCTACTCCGAGATTTATTTACTTCTGAAAGAAAAGCCACCTTCATCTCATTATTTTATTTTCAATACAGGTTTTAATTTGGTGAGAAAATATCTTCCCCATAAAGAACCTATTCTGCCTCATTAACTCCTATAAAAAGCATCCCCCCCCAAGCTTGAAATGTTAAAAGAAGCATAAATTAAGGCTAAGTTTGTTGTTTGCCGCTTTAATCAACAAACAACCTTAAAAGGGACCCACAAAAGGTTCTGTAAACTAAATTTATTAGTGAGCAGGAAAACAGGCCTTCAGCTGCAGCCTCCTCCCCTTCCCAGCCCCCTGAATTTGGAGCGGGGGGGTGTTGGAGTGACTGGTTTTGTTTACAGTGTCTTACTCTCTTGGGCAGGTTGTTGTGGTCCCATGGATCTCTGTCAGACTTTTGTGATGCAGCTGAACTGAAGTGACTTGGGACAGAGTCTGTTAATTAGGTCTTCAAAGCCTCCTTCTTTTTTTCTTTGCTGTACAAATGTCCTTTTTTCCTCTTCTTTTCCCTCAATCTGCTTGTCAGTAGCTCAGAAGGAAAGAGGAGATTTTTCACAGCAAGAGAAAACTGCCACTCTGTCTGCTTTCCTTTCACCTCTCCAGGATGCTAGAGGAAAAGCAGATGCACATCTATTTTCTGCCCTTTTCCTCTCCTTGATATGTTTAAGAAGCCTTCCTCTGTTTCCTCTTTATGCTATCATCATGATCATCATTTATATCTTAGGGATATCTCCACTCACAGAGTGGTGTTCACAGCGCCTGCGGTACCAAGAACCGGAGAAAAGCGTAGGGACATAATCTAGAACTTTCCGTGCAGAGGACGGGATAGTTGGATAAAAACATTAAGAATTAACTCTTCTGAGGCGGTACACGTGAATATGTAAATTCTTTCTGAATTCCCCTTGACATAACAGTGAGCTTCCCTACAAACCTCTTGCATTCAGACTCATTTCACTCTTTTAAACTAATTTTTCACTGGTTTTATTTTGGAGAGGCCTCCCTGAGAAAATTTAATAGTGGATTTTGTTCATTGCTGCAGTGTTTGGACTACCTCGCTTCTTAATTTTTTTCACAGCAATCTTAAGTTCAGTCTGAGAGATGCAGTGTAAGAGAGATCCAAGAAAAATCACTGATGTCCACTGGAAAAAATGGCCTTGATCCATTAGAGAGCTGTTTCTGATATTTATCTAAACACCTCCTCACCTTCCAGGAGTTAATTTGAATTGGAGATGAGCCAAGATGGGGAGTTTCTCTAAACTTCCTCCAGCTTTATGGGCTTGGATTCAAGCAGTCCTGGCTCTGAACAACTTGTGGTTCAGGTCTGCAAAATCAAAAGGCGACTGGGCACATTTTGCAAAACCTGAACCTCCCCTGGAGTTTTGCTCTCCTCTGATTGATAGCCCTGGCTCCAGCCCTTCCTTGCTCTCGCTCTTCATGGTCGGTGAGTAGGTCAGCGTTGCAAACAGCTCCTCAAAGGAAATCATCCTTCTCCAATGCAGCCCATGTCTTATTTCAAAAACTAATTTCCTCTGTCCATCCCACGCCTTCCCTTCCTCCAACAGCAAACGTGACACAGGTCTCGCGTTTCACACCAGCTGCCTGAGCAAATGCACAAACCGGTCCAAATTTACTGTTGCCTGGCATCTGCGTTGGCCAGCAAGCCAGCGACATAAATCACAGGCACAAGACAGTTTCCTTTTGGGGCATTTGACATTGTCCTTTCATCCTTCAAATTTTTCCATTTCGGTGAACCAGCTGTAGCCCAGCTCTGTGTCCAGCAGCTTGTGTTGCGAGAAACAAGAGGACGGGGAGGCAGGGGAGCGCGGCGTGATGGGGGGCACAGGGATCCGGGGCTCTGTGCTGTTCCAATGCCATGCCGCTCTTCCAGTGCTGTCGCTGGGGCACGTGGGCGTGCAGCGCTCCCCCGCCTCGCAGGAGACATCGCAGGTTTATTTAAACAGGAAGAAGGAAGTTTTCTTGGTTATCCAGTGCCCTGGGAGCACGCTGTAACTGAGCATGGCAGTACCTGGCATCCAGGCGCCAGGGAGCAGGGGGCCAGGGAGGTGGAGAACAGGAGCACTGGCTCCTGCAGCCTCCGGCACTGTTGAGCTTTGCTGCGATGCAGGACCCGGGCGCATCAGGGTGAACACAGCCTCCTAAAAATGCACTCGGCATTCATGTTCTCCGTGATACCTGGGCTTTCTCATTCTGCCAGTTAGCCTATATCTTTCTTTAATTTGCTGTTGGTCCTCTGATGAGCCTCTTAATATTTATTTCCCTTAGGATTTTTTGCTGTTCATTTGGGTGTTTGGAGTGGGGGGTTGTGGCCACTAGAAAAATGCGAAAGAGAAAAAACTCCCAGATGAATGTCTGAGTCCTTTGTTTCCCCACAGCACAGTTATTCCTGTCATGTCTGGTGAAATACGTGGGGAAGGGGAGGTATGTGGAGTTATTCATGATGTCAGGTTGAAAAATGTGCTTGAGTGCTTTGCAGGTCTAGGGCAGTTATACCCACTTACCACATACCTGCATCGATCCTGTTAATATGCAATAGCCTCAGCTCGAGGAAACATGCTTTGTTTATTCTTCCGTCTCCATTACCAAATCCATCAGTGACATGAACTGAAGCAGGTAATAGCTTGAGAGCCTCCATGACCCTTAGAAATGCCCCTAGTCTGCATCTGCCAAGGTGTGCAGCTGGTGTTGTGTGGTCCGCTGACCAGAATGCTAGATTTTATTTCCAAGTGGCCACCGGCAGTGAACGAATTCGTGGCACGCCAAGTGGGCTGCTGTAACCTGACCCTCAAATCATTATAACCATGGATGGGTCGACTCCCCCCTTACCATCCAGAGCTCTAGTTGTGATGGCTCCTGCAATTGGCTCCCAACAATTATTTGCAAGAATGGTGCAAACAGAGCCCTAGGGCGTCTTCATCTACTCCCAAAGGCAAACATAGAAAATGCACGTCACGGTGGTGTGTACACAAGTTTTTCTTGGGCTATCTCCCTCTGCTCCAGATCCAGCTGGCAGGCCCCAGGGCTGATGACAGCAGTGTATATACTAGCTGTTCACTGTCACGTGGGAGCTAAAATGAAATTGCCTGCCTGCTTTCGATCTGGCTCCCATCATGGCCAGGTGGGAAGGGGCAGTGAGAAGGGCAAGGTCTTCACCGCACCCGTTGAACACATACTCATATCTGTCTCTGCCATATTTCACTCAGCTTCTAATGCAACTAGCTACAGTTGGGAGAAACACGTCAGAAAGCCATCTGGGCACTGGAGAGTCCAGCTCTACTTTCCTCAGTTTTTCTTTTAAGTCAAAGGACATACGTTTTCAAAGGCGGAGGAATCATGCTTTGTTATACCTTTGAGAAATCACTCATTGTTATATATATCCTCTCATTGATTTGTACGAAAGGGCTTTTCTTTCCAGAATGAGCACTGAAGGGCTCAGCATTTAGCCTGTTTCCTGCTGGAAAGAGTTATGGAGGTAGTTCGGTGGGAGCTGAGCTGTGCCGAAGAGGTGGCCCTGCTCTCTGCATGCTGGCCTGCTCACCGACTGCCCTGTGACACAGCAGCTGCTTAAGCACATCCAGCACAGCGTGCCATCCAGGGCTGCTCCAACCGAACGGTGAAAAATCGCTTTTCTGTTGAAGCAGGATCAGGAGAGGATTGCACAAAGGCCAAAGCGCAGTTTTCCAGGCTGGCACTTCGCGGAAGGACCAGGTATCACCCGGCAAGATGCAAACATGGCTTTAGATGTGAGAAGAACAGGTTTAGCTGTGTAAGGCCGGTGAGGCATCCTAGCTAGGACACTGCCACCACCACTCAGCAGGGCACTGGTCCAGTGATGGTACAGGGGGTCAGCACATTCCCCTACAGACTGGGTGTATCCTGCAGGAGAATGGACCGTGCATTTTAGACAGATATTACCGCCTAACCCAAAATAGAGGTAGTGTTGCTGACGCAGGAAAGACACAAGGTGAGCTGTGGACACTGGGCACCTCCTAGATATGGCTGTCCGTCAGCCAGAGCTACCTGCAGCACCTCAGCTCCCCAGGGTGGATGTTTGCCTGACCCACGCCTGTTTAGTCTAGAAGGAAAGCTGTGGTCTTCGCTGCGGGGCGGTACGGCTGGAAGTTGTGTTGAAGGTTTCCTTTTGTCAGCAGTATGCGGTTGTTATGATCCCTCATAGTTAATTCCCACTTGGACTAGCTGCCTGTCATCTGCCTCAGGGTAAGTACCTGTGCTATCATAAGTACATAATGCTTAAATAAATACTCCAAGGTTATGGGGAGCCTCAGGTTTATGCTACGGGTGGTAATTTTTTTGTGGTTGTTTTTATCACAGAAGGACAAATGTTCATGAGCTTTTATGATTACATCCCAAAAAAGGACTTTGTTTCATTGCCTGGTAACTTCTGGGAAACTGTTTACTACTCGGTATCTCTCAGAGGTGCTGGCCAAGATGCAAAGTACACTTAAAGTGTTTAAAATCTCAATAAAACCATCTGGAATCATTTCATGAAGCAAATTATTGTGGGTCCATCTGGCTCCTGATGGAATTATCCCAAACAGGTGACATACAGTGCATATGCTGGCGTGGGAAAATACAGCGTTCCATGTAGCTTTTCGGTCAGAGAGAGAAATCATGCTCAGGAGAGGCGATAGCAAAAGTCATGCCTTTAACTGAACGGCGTGTGCAAGCAGGAGCTCTGCTGGCCGCAGGTAGTCATGCCAGCTTGTGGATAAAGCGATCGGCTTTTTAGCTGGGCGACGGGTGTGTTTGGTTCAGATCAGAAAGGGACCCTTGCCTGGAACAGGAACCGGAGGGCAGGCATCACCTGAGTAACCTTTCCTCACCATTATCACCAGGCTGTTTAATCCAGTTTCCAAAACCTGACTTTTCATGCCCTAAGATAGCAATTTAGAGCTGTTGAAAGTATTAACCCTTTTTGACGGCGCATCCCCTTCGGCACGTGCACGGGAGGAGCGTGTTGTTGTCCCCCAATGGAAATCTGACTGTGATGGTGGTGCTCTGTAGCGTGCTCGAAGTCATCACAAACCGGGGCTGTATCCACGTGTGTGATAGCGCGCCAGATCTTATAGAGACAAATGTTTTTCACTAGGAAGCACAAGTGAAAAAAAACACGGGAAATGGTACTTACTCTGCTGTGAGAGGTGCCGCTTCACGATGAGTTTCATAATTAAGACTCACAGCTAACGCTTACTGCCTTTATAACGTCACCTGAAGTGTTTCTTCCGCCTCTCACATTCTAGTTTATCACAGGCTCCATGATTTATACATCTTGTTAAACATTAAGCATTTTAGGCTGGTGACTATGAGTTAGCAGATAGAGAAGGAGATGTCAGCATGAAAAGTAGCACTGGCTGAGCATAATTTAACCTGATATAGAGGCACCCGTGCAAAAGGCCATTAAGCCACTTTTATTATTTTGGGGGAGTAGAATATTTAGTTCAAATAAGACCGACAGGAACCATTTTAAGGTAAGACAGAATAAGTTACTTATGAACTGAAATAAAAACATCCATGCAACCTTTTATGATAGCTTAACGGTGGATGAATAAACAGCGTCAGGGAAGCCAGTGCCTCTTTCTTGTGAAGAGCACACTGGGGAGCGGGATCCTTTCCTACTCGAATTAAGGGCACATCCCTTTTCTTCCCTCTATAAAATATTATTTTATCCCTCTATAAAATAGGGATACTTTTGGATAGCCTTCGGACATTCCTGGATAAAAGATCCATTATGGGCCAGATACTCATGTGGCGTAGAGCAGCGTTTCCAGCATCTCCTTCGGTTGCCTCTTTGCGGTCAAAAGGTATTTTCTTTCCTTCAGTGAATACGCATCATGTTCCCCCCACGGACTTGCCATCTTCCTTCTGCGCGGCTCTCTGGTGCTCCTAGCAGCTGGCAGAGGAGCTTGAGTTAAGTGGTGTTAAAGGTTGTGGTGTCAGGAGCAGGTGCCGTATTCACATCCATGTGCAAATCCAAAGAACGAGGGTGAACATGGAGCCACGTCTCGAGAGGAAACAGCTACCGGAGAAAAAAACCAGGAGTCCAAAAGGAGGATACAGGGCAGAAAGGGAGAGGAAGGTGTTAGGCATCAAAAGGGAAGGAAGGTGAATGGCAAGCGGCAGGGAGGGAAAGCAGAAACCAGTTTCATTTCACTGGCAAAATCTGTCCTCAGTGGGAACGGGAAGGTGAAATCCTGCAGTCTTCAGCCAGGAAGACTTCCATGACACAAAGTCTGGCCACTTTAATTCTTAGACATAAACCATCGCAGCTCAGTAGTGGCACTCTGCTGGTTTTATACCAGCCACGAACAGGGCATTAGAAGCACAAATTCCTGCTTTAAAATTTAACTCCTTCCCCTGTGCGTAACACAAATCATTCCATGGTTTGAAAGGGTTTTTTTAGTTATTCACGGCAATTACTAGAAATGAGAAGGGTTTATTTATCTTGTCTCTGCCGGTCGTCTTCCTTCATGAGGAACAACAGTTCAGCTTAAATTAATTTAATATAGTGCATTTGCTGGTTAAATGTCCTGTATGAAACAAACCTAGTAGGTGACAGCAGATGCTGTTAAAGCCGCCCCTGCAGTAACGTGGCTTGCAGTGGCTGGTGAGACTCGCTGTCGAGGACCGCAGGGTTGCGATAGCGCGGGATCCGCGTGCCATCAGAAGCACCCACGATGCAGCCCAACGGCTTCTGATTTACGGGATGGTGTGACTGGACTTTTACTGGGACAGGTCAGGGAAGGGTTGGCAGTGCTCTGGAGAGAGCCCAGCTCTCCGAGGTCTGCACACCACGACCAGACAGGAGCTCAGGCTGAGTTCGTGCTGGTGGCACAGCCTCAGAGGAGCTGTGTGGCGAGCCAGAGCTCGGTACCCAGCCAAGTTTCGCAGAGTGGCGACCGCTGATTTTCTGCCCAGCCACGGTGGCCATAAAAAGCGCAAGGCAGCACGAGTCGGTACCGCTTCCCTGAGGGCCGGTGCAGGTTTCGGCTGCATCTGGCGCAGGCCGCGGTGACCGGTGGCCGGGCCGTGCGGCTGTGGTCGGTAGGGTGCAGCGGCAAGATGCGGTGGGCAGAGCACCGGGCTGCCCCTCCGCCTTGGTCCCCCGCCCCAGCACCCCGCGCTGGGTGCTGAGGGGAGGGGGGAAGCGGTGGCGGGGGTGTGTGTGTGTGTGTGTGGGGGGGGGTGTTTGTGTCCGTCCCCCCGCCTCAACAGCTTGCAGGGGCCTTCAGGCTGCAGCCTTCCGCGCCCCCGCCCTCGCAAGGCCGCGTCTCCCGCGGCAGCCCCGCGGCCGG
>JAVKLA010000007.1:7897067-7919815 GCA_034782735.1 Sagittarius serpentarius
CGCCCCCCACGGGGTGTAGGATCAGACCCCGCCGTGCCGTGCCTCCCTCTGCCCACATGTGAAAGCTCATTATTGGGAGGGATTCTGCAGGTGTGATTAAAACCCATCTTTTTGCTCTGGTTGCGTGCACACCTCTAGGACCACATCATTCAGCTGTGCTGTCTGTCCATGCTGCAGCTGGGCGAGGGCTGCGGTGTTTGCAGGGTCCCTTTACAGTACTTTCTCTAGAGGAAATTGCTGGGCATCTCAACAGCAGGAGGGTTCTTGTTTGCCTGCACCTCGTGGCTGTTGCATGTTTTAGTTAAGTAGTGTAGTGTTCTTGCAGGTAGTTCTGCTGGCAGGCACCTTGCGATGAGATACTGGGACAGAAGCTGAGAAATTTTATCGCGCGGTTGGAATGACCCACAGACTCCTTTGAAATGGCTAAGAACAGAATTATATTCAAATGTAACATTAGCAGCCAGCATCTTTTTTTATAAATTTGGGAGGAATGTGACCCACAGACCTCATTTACCCATTTGCCTTCACTCCAACTTTCTCCTCAGTTTCTTCTGCCAAGAAGGTCCAGAGGTCTGGTTTTCTCATTCCTTGCTATAATGCCTTTTAAAGACTGACCTCTGCATGTTCTTCTGCCTATACCCAGCCTTAAATTTCCTATCTGTTCAGTGCTCCCTGCCCATTAGATGACACCAGCAGCACTCGTGGAAGCACGTGCATTTTTCATCCCAAGCCTCAGTCATGTTTTGCCCTCTTTTGCCCAGCAAGCAGTGGGGTGAATCTCAGCAGCCCGGTGTTTTTTCTTAGCAGTGCAGGCCTGACTCGGGTCCTGCTAGGTGCTTGTCGAGATTTTTCTTGACTCCAGCAGGAGCAATGTTAGGGAAAAATCAATGCCCTAAAACTCCTTTGACTAGGAGAGGTGAAGTCCAGGCCAGCCTACACTTTGGAGAGAGAAGGGTGCTCCTGCAGGCCCATAATATGGGGATTTAGAGGATTGAAGGCTTGTTGGCCCATACTGAATGGTGCTTGGCACCTGTGGCGCTTAAATCGAAGAGGGAAGTTCAGTTTGACTGAAATAAGGATTACTGTAATTTTTATGGGAAAGTTCAGGCTGACATTTAATAATCACAGAGGCTTTTCTTCCAGAGATCAGCAGGCCAGAAGTTTAAGTATAAAACATTGCTAAGAAGCCGATGACTACATACACAGTCAGCTCCAGCCTCCTTGGCATCGCTCTGCAGAGAGGGCTGCTACCACGGCAGGTGGGAGTCCTGCCTCTGGGAGACAGGCAAGCTGTGATTCGGCAGCAGCCAAGAGCCTCGTCAAATGTCCCTGTGTTCAGTAGATGGCAAACAAGCAGACCCCGGATTTTTTATGAGAAGAAAAGCGGTGTGATATATAGCCCTTCTCCCTCTGTGTAGTGGCCTAGCTCTTGGCAGCAACGGGAGACAAGCTGTGCTCCTTGCAGCAGGATGCAGTCGGCGTCGGTGAGCAGACGGACTCGAGGAGGGTGCTGCGGGAACAGCAGTGACAGGGAAAACATCCTTCCTGCATTTGTTTCGTTTCTTTAATGGTAAGCCCTCTGGGTGAGCAATCGTTGTTCACCACGGTATTTGCAGAGCATCTGGTACCGTGGGGCCTGGTCCATTCCTGGGCTTCCTCACCTCGGTGACGGTACAAGTAAATAAATAAGCAGGATATGACATCAAACAGGGTATTTTATAATGCCACTCTTCGCTAGCCCTGCATGATTCCCACTGGAATTTCTACCTTGGCTAACATTTGTTTAGACAAAGAGTTATTGTGGGCTGGCACTGGGTGTTTGGTAACCATAGCTCAGTGTCTGGCCTTTGGACATCCAGGTGGGGACTGCAGTAGCTCTGCTTCTGGAATGGCGTTACGGGTGTGCGAGAAGGGGTGGAGGCTGAACCCCTGCTTTGAGGGCCCCGATTCAACAACGCCCGCTCACTTTTAAACCTGGGGTAGGCTAACTTGACCCTTTCAGCAGAACTAATGTGGTGAGTTCTTGGTGCTCGCAGTGGCAGGCTGGCTGACTTTAATGGATGTGGGAGTAGAGAACGGCTTATGGTCAGCAGGATCAGGCCCGCAGTAGCCACACTATTCACAGTGTATCAGATGCTCGAGTTGCTGGGAAGGAAAACCTGTTATCGACACGGAAATAGAATGAAGCTGATTCTTGCTAGCTGCAGACACCTAGCGCCACATCTGTGACAGGTCAGACGTTTGAAAGTAAGTACTAATTGCCTGTTACAAATGCTTATTCATGAATGTCCCCAAGTGGAAGCTTATTTGTGCTCTGGATTCCTGTAAGAGTGCAGTTGGGAGTCCTGAGTCTTGCCACACAAAGACTACCTTTATATCACCGGGCGTACAAGCAAGCTGCACAGTGGGGATGAAGCGTATTGCCCTGAATGAACAATACGTAGAGCTGGGCTAAACTCCTGTAAACCAGGGCAGAGACAATGACAGTGTTTCCCTGATTCTTGTACCAGTTTTAGACAAGCCCTGACTCCACTCCAAAAGTAGGATTTCACAGCTTCCCGCTGTCTCAGCCATCCTGTCTGACAGCCTCCGGGATGGCACCGTCCCTCGTTTTGACAGTGGCAATCAAGCAGAGAGTGGGTCACCCTTCTCCTGTCACTGCGGCTGCCTCTCTCTTGTGGATGCAAACAGGGATGTTCCTCGAGGGTCAGCTATCCTGTGGAGGAGACCAAGAAGGATGCAAACTGTCGATTTGCATGCTCGTCTTTGCAAGCATTTCCCTTTTCTTGGCAAGTGCTGCGTTGAAAATAGAGGATTCACTGCAAACAACCCAAAGTTGCAAGAGGATATAAGTATCTAAAACTTCGTGATACCCAAGCGGAAAGGAGCGACACATAAGAAAAGACTGTGTATATTTGGAAGAGATGATTTAGGGGGGTTGTTACCAAGTTTAACTTGAGTGAAAGGTTCGGCTAACCGTGATGTGATTCATGCTTGCCTGTATTCAGATGAGAGCCATTTCTCTAATCCTTTACATTCTAGTTGTGCCAGTGCTTGATTTAGTGGCACTGTCCTTTGGGTTTAAAGAAACATGAAGAATTTCAGTCATCAGTTGTTCTTCATGGAAGAGGGTTGGGTGGGTTTTTTTGATGTAGCAGTAACTGCTGTATCAGCTCAGTTCTAGTGGTAGGGAGAGGGATTAGACGGGTAAATTTGTGCTTTTGAAAGAGGAATCTGATGAAAATGAAACCAGCCCACTTCACCCTGATTAGATTTCATCATGTTGTGACTTCAGAATGCCTTCAGCATCCTGGCAACAGGGCAAAGATTTGAGAAATGTCCAAAAGTTAAAAGGACACAGTTCCTATGGATTATCAGCGTATCTGTTTTTTAAAAAAACCCTCATCTTTACTATTCTTTCAGCAACTTAAAACGGTGTTGAAGAAAAGTATTTGGGCAGACAATAAAAATAGCCAGGCCAAGTGCTCTCCAGCAGTGACCTGATCCCGTCTCGTGTGTTACGGAGGGCACAGATTCCTTTGCAGTTACAA
Source organism: Sagittarius serpentarius (assembly GCA_034782735.1). Lineage (NCBI taxonomy): Eukaryota > Metazoa > Chordata > Aves > Accipitriformes > Sagittariidae > Sagittarius > Sagittarius serpentarius. Next base: position 7,900,619 of record JAVKLA010000007.1, read on the forward strand.
ACGGGCTCCAGGCTGGAGACAGACTCCATTTCAGACTAATTTAAGTAAAGTACGTGATGATAACTGATGGCCAGTGCACAGTACAGTTATAGTGGGGACAGGGCCCCAGGGCCCCCTGTGCAATATGGCTGCATCCTAGTCGTGCTACGGCAGCTTAAGTTTCCCTGGATAGATGGGAGCAAATATGCGCTGTAAGGCATAGCTCTAATACCTAAGCTACAGCCCTGATGGAAAGATCAAGCCTGGAGCGTATTATTTGTCTTAATACTGTGTTTTCCCATCTAGGCAGGGAGAAGGAAACTGTATTGTTACGCAGCTCACGAGTTCTTATTAAGCGGATTTCCCAACAATTTGTCTGTTAAGGGTATGTATTGGCCCTGGCTGTTCCAGGCAAATGATTAGATCCCAGGTGCAGGGGACGAGGAATAGGGTAGCAAGCATTGAAGAGAGACAAGAAAATGTAGGGGTAGAAGGCGGCCTACCAATAGTATATAAAGAAAAGCAAAATGTTGCCTGTGTCTCAAGCGAGGGGCAAATATAAATCCAAATATCTTCACTGAGCTACATCAGTCGAAAGACCTGGCACCGTCAGTGTGTTTCACCCAAAACGAACTCCTTTTTGTGGTGAGGTGCAGAGGAAAGCTGGGTCTGGTTCTGGGCTCTGGCACAGGCACCTTCAACAGAGTCATCTGGCAGAAGTTAAGCTGGGCTGGTTCCCTTCCCTGGTTTGCTGTGCGGCTGCACGCATGGTGCTCTTAACACACTCGAGGAGATGGCGTATACCACCACCCAGGGGCAGGAATGATCCACAGGGAGAAGGAGAAGCTGTGATATTTGAAGTGGCTCTTGCAGCCAAGAAGTTTGCCTTGTGAAATCATCGTTTTACTTGTTTGTCTTCGTGTGCAGACATCTTTTGCCTGGGAGTTCTCTTATGCCGTGCTAATTTGAGTGCTTAACGCACTGCAGTCCAGGCCTCAGGACGGTGCTGCTCTGTGTCGGGGAAGAGAGCAGTTAAGGCAGCAAAGCCTCTCTGGACCAGAGAGAGGTGTGTGTTGAGAGGCAGACTGAAAGGAAAAGATTTTACGGGGCCCAGTGGCTTTCTTGTGAAGGATGCCAAACCTTCAGGCTGGAAACTGTGGGCTATCACCGTGCAAAGCAAAAAAGGAGCTTAGTTTCTAAGTGGCTAATGAGTTTACTACCTTGTTTCTGTCAAGGGTTTTGCAGAGGTGATGCTGATTAATGTCATGTCCTTTCCCCAAGGCTATCCCCTTCCTCTTCCATCTCACCAGGCTCAGTCTGACACCATTTATTAGGCTACTTGTCCCTGATTTGTGAGGAATAAATATTGACACTGATGGCTGCTTAATAGGATTTGGGTTTGCTGTTCGCTCTGTGAAAGAGTTTGGCACTTCTCACTCAAATGACAATTTGTGTTTGGGACTGGCTCCACCAAGACTTAATTTTGGAGGTTTTTTTTTCTTAAATGAGCATGGTCACAGCATGTCCTGTGTATGAGAAGAGGCTGAGATTGGGGATATGTATTGCTCCCCTTTTTCCTATTGACATGCAGAGCAGAGATTTCCAGACTGTGACTGCAGATCACTGAATGTCCCTAGCAAAGATGCGGCTTCCTTTGAGAGGTTGCCAGTGTTCATGCTGGGGAATAATAATTTTTCATGTGAGCCGTCTTTCATTAACTTTTAGATGGCCTTCTTCTGCTTAGCTGTGGAAGACCTCAAGTCAGACTTCCAGTTGGCACTACAGTGTGTGGTCATCTCCTCTGTGCTGTCTTAATCTGCTTGGAGCTGCTCTAAGGAAAAGCAGTTCATACTGTTTCAAACAGAGTGGGTTTGGGTGGATTTTTAAGATGTGTCTTAATGGGGCTTTCCTCACAAGTCACATAAAAGCATTTAGGCTAAGTGGGGTTTTCTGGGTTTCCCAAGAGCTGTGAAATGTTCTTTATCTACAGAGTAGCACCTTCATGCTCCCGGGAACCCAGCAAGATTTGAGACATTTCCCTGGAAATCAAAGCCATATGCTGATCTGTAGTGTAAAGTCTCTTAACTGTTCCTGGAGGTGCTTTGCCCCGTTGGTACTCAAGGGCAGCATCACCAGGGAAGACCCTGGCCTCATCCAGGTGAGTGTGTGAGCATCCCCCAGCCTCCACGGGTGCTAATCCAGCCCTGCAGCGCATGCAGTAGAACATCTGAAGTCCCAACTTCAAATCTTGCTTTGAGCCCAAGGAATGATTTGGGTATGGACTCAGGATCATTGGGCCAAAGCCCAGTAGACAAGGTGATGGGGAAGAGTTTTTCTGTTGGCAGGGCGCATAGAAGAGCGCTCACACACAGGGCTGTGCACAGGAAAGATGCTTGTAGTATCTTTTCAGCAGGAGGAAGGCAGAGGTCTATTTATGCTCCTAAATGGCCTGAAATTTCTACATTCCCCAGTCCTGTGACTGGAAGAAAAATGTTCATGGCTTTACTCTTAGCAGTTGTCCACGTATCAGTGATGATGTTACTAATTCTGTTTCTAATGTAGGCTGTATAAGACTTCGTCAAGTAGAGAGAGATGAGGTAACTCTTTACTTAGCTGTGCAGTGCAACTCCAGGCAGCATCCCACCAGGGGCTGAGACCTGGCTGCTGGCAACTGCGAAGGTTTTTGTGGCTCCGGTGTTAGTTTCTCATCCATCTCCGCTTGGTGCTAATCATGAGACTCAAGCCCACTTGTCTTTTCCACCCTTACAATGCTTCCCCAGCCTGCTGAAACTGGAATAATTGCTTTATTGTCGCTTACAGTGCTCCCTATTCTTCACCTCCCTCCCGCTTCTTTTTTAAAACCAGCTGCTTTGTGCACGTCCCCCAGGCGTACCCCTCACCGCTGGCAGCAGGAATGTGCGGTGGGGCGGTGGGGCTGCCTTTCCCGCACCACCAGCACCGGGCTCGGGGTGGCCGGCCCCCCACCACCCCGCACTCCAGCTGGCTTCGCAGGGCAGGGGTAGGTGGCCGTCCCTTGCCTTTGTTGGAGGAGCTGCAGGTGCCGGGGGCCTCCATTGCTGCCAGGAGGGAGTGGAGTCAGGAAGGCCGGTTCCTCCTTTGAGGTGCTTTGTGTGAGCACAGCGGGGATGCACTGAGGCATAGCGCCAGGCGAGAGGGGCCAAGGGTTCCTCTCTCATCTGACGTGTCTTGTCATGGCTGCAGTCCTCATCCTTTTCCAAACTCTTGTCAGATACCCCTCATCTCTGCCAGACTGGCAGATGCTAAAAATAATTTGAGTAACAAACAGATACTTATTTATTTTTTAGCTTAGCAGCCAGCACTTCTGTATCTCACCTTGGGCACTCTCACTGGAAGTCAGAGAATCACAAAATGCTCAGAGGGCAGAGCCTTAGCTTGGGCACACTGCCGTAACTCAAATGGCTTCATTTCCATGGGCTTTGCTGCCCACATTGATTTATAGCTGTGTTTATGGCTGAAGTTATAAAAAAGCTGTGATAACACTGCCGCAGGGGGACAGTAACCACAGCAAATGCATTGAAGTCTTTAAAAATAAAAATGCAAGGAGGTGATCAGCCAGATTGCGACTCTGCTGTATTCAGCAGGCTTTTGTTCGCTCTGTGCTTATATCGCGCTCTGTGGACTCTGTATGTACCCGAAAAGCTCAAGTCTTTCTGCTGTTGCCAGGCTATTTTGTGCCCTCCCTGGACCAGTACGTTGGTTTTCCACGGGATCTGTCCAGTGAACATGGTGCAGAGGAGGTATGGTGAACGAACGACAGCATTTCTTGCCTCAGGGATGGATGGGCAATTAACAGGCACAGCTGAGTTCTGTAGTAACTGTATTTTTCTCTTTGCTTTTCTATACTACGGTCCCTGGGAGCTACAGGTCTCTCAGCTCCGTGCCAAATGATGCTGCAGGTGCTGCGGAGATTGTGTTTTGTAAAGCAGCTGGCCAAATCCTTATCTCCTTACTCGATCTATACTCGTTTCTCACTTGACCAAATCTCCTGCTGAAGGCCTGAGGAAGTAAATGGATGCTGTGTTGAGTAAGGGATTCAGGAATTTGTCCAGGAAGAGGTGGGTGAGTGGGATGGAGAAGCAGCTGGTAAGATGTAGCTCATATTCTGGGGATTAGGCATTGCTACACCTGTGAAGGTGATTTAGGCCTGTAAAATGCACTCCACCCCTCAAGTTGCTGCAATTAAAATCTGGCATACCAGGAAACACTGCAAAATAATCAGGTTAGAGAGCACTCCGCTGCAGACTTGAGTTGGTTCTTGATGCCGAATGTCCACCATGCCTGTGAGAAATGTGAATATGAGGCTTTCTTCTGCCCCCTCTGAATAGATGGTCAGATTGTCACTCGCTCAGTACCAACCACTGAGACCAGTTTTTCAAAAATAGCTGAGCTACTGTTCCAGCACTTCAGTAACATCCGTATTTTCAAAGGAATGCTGCTAGGGTAAAATTTCAGGACACGTTCCTTAAAGTGCAATGTGTATGCAAGCTGGGAAGAGAGATCCAGCTGTGCTGGCGGAAGAGATTAACGTCCTCGCTTGCTCATCAGTGCCAGAGATCTCATCCATCTGCCACTGGAACAGTTCGTGTAAGCACTCCCTTAATCTTTCGCTTTAAACCATTTAAATTGTTGGTCTGAACTGACCTAGTTTGTTTTGCCTTTAACATATTAGGAAGTGCTCACGCAAACCACTGCACCAGCAGATCGAGTCTGGCCCCAGCTCCTACGTGCTGTTGGAAGAGGTTCCCAGTGAGGGTTAGTCTTGCCTTTCAGGTCTCGGGTCTGCACCCCATGGCCGGGTCCCGGGTGGGACACGTCTTGCCTGTCATTCAGACCCCTCCTTAGGACGGCCCTTTTGTGTCTGGAAAACACCACTCTTCTGAAGGGTGAGTGTAAAAACAGTAATTCTGCGAAAGTATCTTCTGCTTATTGAATCTCTCTCTGTGAACGTAACTATTTTTTCAGCATGGAGGGCTTGTAGTCTTTTCCCGTGGAATCATTTTAATTCTTTAATCCTAAGGTAGAAACCAGTCCTTATGAGTATGACTTTTGTTTCCTTCTTATGGTTGCCTTTCTTTGTAGGAGCTACTCTTATTTTTTTTCATTTACACTTGTCCTTTAGAGCTGGCTTGTGCTTTGTTTTGTGTTATGTAAGAAAAGTTAAATGTTGTAATTTATACAAAATTACTTTTGATCAGCATAATTCAGCATTGGGATACCCCAGAACCTGTAAAAATAACATTACTGTTTTACCTGTGTGTGGTAGTCATGGTCCTTTAAAGGGACAGATGTGTTAATGAGCCTTCTGCTTGTGTGAGCTCTGCAGTACATCGTCTTCATTTCGGGCACCCCTGACGAACAGATCTGAGCACTTCTGCGCCTCAGAGAGAGCTGATCACAGTCTGTTATGGCCAGGTCTGAACGACTGTTCCTAGTGGCCTCCTGGTCCTGAACAGCCCGTGAAGAGGGGTGACGCACTGATTCCCCAAGCAAATCCCACAGCGTCCCCAAAGGCTGGTGTGACTTGATGTCTCTGAAGAAAATCAAGAGGTTTTCAATAATGGTCAAGAGCAAGTCTGTAGACAGTCCTGTTAGTCCTGGGGTAGAATAGAGTGAAAATGTCATTTCTCTGTATTTTTACTTTTGTTTTGACACAATAAGTGGGTAGACCTGTTTCCTAAGGGTGTCAAAACTCTCTTGAGTACAGGGTGTCGGGAAGCATTTCACTTACAAGTAGAGTCGGGGTGCAGGGTGGATTGCACTGTGCTTTTTTGTGGTGGTACCATTTGACAGACCAAGGCAGTTGTAATCTCTCCAGTCACACCTCCTGAGAAGGTGAGATCTCCCCTGAGCAGGCAGAGTGCTGCTCAAGTCGGTACTAATTTACACCAGCTGAAGATGAGAGTCCTTTACTTCCATTGAACTACATCCCAGATGACTGCTTTACAGAATTAAGCCACGATCCTAGAAAGATTTGGGCCAGAGCTGCACAGAGCACCCTTTACCCGTGTGGGAACACCAGTAGGCTGTAAAGGCGCTCCTGAGCTTGATGGGTAGAGCAAAATCAAGGCGAGCGGCAAACCCACCTTGTGCACAGACAACCACAGCACTAAAAGCCCAGCTATGCACAGAGTTGGGGCTGTGGCACTGGGCATTTGAAATTATTATGGGAATTATTATTCCTATAATAAAACGAATGACCTTTTATATATATCAGTGTGAACAACCCAGGAATGGTGGGCTCCAGTGCCTGAACAGGCAGGCTCTCTGGGTGGTACTGTGGCACAAACAGTAAGCTATAATTGAGCATAACCGTAAAATTCTGTTACAAAAAGCCAGGAATTGACTAGGGATAAAAGCTAATTTCTCAGCCCTACAGGTTCTTCCTTCCAGCTAGGGTCCAGGTCTTTTTGGCAGGACCGTGCAGGGAATCGTGCACTCCGACGGCTGGCTCAGCAGCACAAGAAAAGACTCTGGTCTTCAGGGCTGCGTGCCCAGCTGCCTGCCTGCACGCTGAATTCACACGCGCTGTCTGAGGGCGAACTACTCATGCAAAGCAGGGGAAGGCCCACATTTCAGAAAGCGTTGATTTAGGGTGTCTTTAAAAGGGTGGCAGTCTCTGGGGTCGAGGTCTGGGTGCAGTGGAATGCCTATTGTCAGAACTAAAGACCAAAGTGAACGCTACATATTGTGGACCCAAATGCAGCTGGCACAAACCAAAAATGTGCATGTGAGTGCCTTTCTAAGTACCCAGTAATCCTCCAGGGCAAAACGAGGATTAGGTCTCTCTCACAGACAAAGAGGGAGTTCATTTTCTCAAAGATCCCTTGGCCAGTACCAAATAAAGTGAGGAACCCAAATGAATGCGAATACTTCTTTCAGATCTCTGCTTGCAAACAGGTATGGCGCTGAAGCAGCTTGTTTGTGCGTTTGTGTGGGTCTGTGCAAACACAGCGCGGCCAGATTGTGGAATTGAGGTCAGGTCAAATAAAACCCGTCCAATTTCAGAGAAAATGGAAAGCCAGGAAAACACTGGACAAGTAGGACTAGACGGTATTGCACAGTCAAAATGCGGTCTCCTTTCTCCAGACTTTTTCTCGGTGGACCTGAAGGTCAGCGCTCATTGAAGCTGTTTAAGTTGGAGCTGCGTAAGTGAAGAGCCCTCCTAGAAGGAAAGCTGTGAGTCTGAATTGATTCCAGGTGACTTCTCGGCCTCTGTGCTTCTTTGCCCTGAAACACCGCGTGCTCAGCATGACCACGTATGAGCCATTAGACTGAAAGTGATGGGTGCTTGAATGTGAGATGTATCCATCTAAAGTTTGCCATCCCAAGACAGGCCTGTAATTTCTTAGCCTCTTAATTTGCCTTCAAGCAATGGCCTGTGCATTTAGAAAAGCACAAGCCGCCTCTGCACTGTTCCTCGAAAATTTCTTCTTTTCTCTTTTGGTGATTGGCTTATGGCTCGAAGATCAGCTCTAGTAATCCTGCCTTAACAGATACTAGCATGGATGTGCCTGTGAGGCATACCAAAAAAATTGTATTAAATAGGCCTGCTTCTTAGAAGCAGCAGCCAGCAGCGCTCTGAATGGGTTTGGGCTGTGTGGCATTTTTTCCCCTGAGCTTTACTGACCCATCTGAATCCAAGACATGGATATTATTGTTTCTGCTTGAGACTTGGATCTTGCTGCAGAACTCTGGGAAGAATACCTAATTCAGTCCCAAGATTCGTGTCCTCAATGAGCCTTACTGAGATTTCAAAACCTGGCTTGCTCTGCGTTAGGGTGAAAAAGTCCTTCCAGGGGTTTTCAAAGGTGGAGCCTGTTGCATTTTGAGGTGTCCATGAAACGGCCTTGAATTCCTTATCTGCCTTATTAGACTGTGGACTTGAACCTGGCTCTTCCCCATCTCAGGTGAGTGTCCTAAGTGGCAGGCTAGAGATTTTACCTGGGAACTGAGGGACTTTTCCCAGCAAAACCTTTAGTCCAAACTGCATGTTCTCCAAGGAGAAGTTTCAGTTCAATTTATGAGAATTTTTCTGATGAAAAAGTTGTTTTTCCCACGTATTTCCAGCTGGTCCTGGCTCTTTGTCTGGTTTGGGGGTCCTGTGAGCACAGACTAACAGATCTGTACGGACGCTGCTGCTACCAGCTAAGACCCGCACGTGCTCTGTCCGGGAGAGGACCTGGGCCTTTGTGCTCTGACACGCAGAGCACTTCCACGTCAGCTAAAGGAGATTCTGTGAGCATGACAGATAGGTGGATTAGGGGCTATTTCTGGACCAGCCACAAGAGGTAACAAAATAAGAAATACGTAAGCAGTCCAGTCTTTTCACTTCAGGCGGAGCAGGAGGATCTGCAAAGCAGCATGCGCACTGGCGAGTGCAACGTCGGTGCCCGGGATGGGCATGGTCTCGCTCCCCTTCTGCAACCCTGCCCGGGCGAGCCCTCTCCCTAACAGCATGGAGGAGGCAGGAAGGCTTGCTGTTTGCCGAGAGATGGGGGACTGTTGTGGAGGCGGCGTTTTCATTCACAAGGAGACGTAATTCCAGTTCATCAGCTGCTGAGAGCTTGCCTGCAGCCTGCAGGATGAGGATAGCCAGAGGTGAAGCTGCCGAACTCTCCTTATGTCACTTGGCTGAGCTGGGGATCTCAGGAGGGCCTGTGACATTGTGTAACGCGGGGTGCTATGAGGATAAAACAGCAGCCTTAACTCCTTCGTCTCCCTCCTTGCAGGGTTGTCGGAGCCGAGTTCTGCTTCGTTGCTGCTTTTCCTTATTTTTGTGTCTGTGCTGTGCTGTTGGCTGTTTCTGTAGTGGAGGAGGGTTGCCTATTACGTTCTGATTTAAGACAAAGGGAAAAATGTCTACAAATTGCTGTAGAACTTGGAAGAGGAGTTCCTTGCTTTAATCTCAATTTCAGAAGCGTCAGCATGTGAGCAGTTATTTTTCTAGGAAAGCTTTTGATTCTGATAGTGGTTATAAACACTCCTGTTGATCCTGAATGATTTAAAAATCAGAATTTAAGCTCCATCCTCTCTTCTAGGAATAACACCAGGCTTAGAAGTAATGAGACATTAAAAATTACTAAACCTATTAACATTTGATCCTCTGGGACTTAGGTCTTCTATTACCAGGGCAGCAAACCTGGCATTAGTTTAAAATAAGTAATCGTAACTCCAAGAGGTGGAACCATTAGAAGAATACCCATTTTGGAAAAAAAAAAAAAAAAACACAACTTTAGTAATTTTTAAACACAGTTCCAGGTGCTGTTTATGGATGATCCCAACTGTATCCTAGACTCATACCTGGAACTACAGACAGCTAAGCAGAAAAGCAGAGTACAGGATGGTAGTGCAGACAGAAGTCGTGTAAGGCTGATGTGCTGGAGGAAAAATGCTATGTGCAGACAAAACTTCACAAGTTTGGTTTTGTACAGCTTCCCTGTGTAAAATCTCTCTCCTCTTTGGGAATTGTAGCCAGGCAGCTGAGCTCACACCGCAGCGTTTCCTCAATGAGAGCAATGATTTGTGCGCCTTCCATTACTCGGGGAACTATTTTTATGAAACATGGAGTTTAATTCATTGAGAATAATATCTCTGCAGACCCTGGCTGAAATTGGTCAGCCAGTTCAGACATAAGCGTTGGGGGATCTGGTGGGCAGAGGCACGCACCCCCGCTTGTTGTTGTCTAGGCTTGATTTAGGAAACCAATTGGTACTGGAATGTGAAGATTATAAATAAGGATAAGGAAGACCCAAGAAAGTGAGAAAGAAGAGCCAAGAGCCCAAAAGGTTAAGATAAATGGTGTGAAACGTTTCAAGTATGCAGGTAACGGGAGGTCAGCACAGGAGGCGGATAAGGCAGACAGAGTAGGTCGGAGTCGTCTATGGTCAGAAGCAAAGGATCTCCCTAATACAGCAAATGAGTTCTGCAGGGATTGTGGCAGCTTGGGAAGGACATGAGACATCAGATGGCAGCAACAAGCACACCAGTCTTATAGGGAGCTGATTAATACAAAATAAGGCCACTCATGCTTTCTTGAAGAGCTCTGAAGAGGGTGGTAAACACCAGGGAAACGTTTCGCACATAGCTGCTTCAGAAAAGGCGGGGCTGGATGTGCAGAGGAGATACTGCCGTGTGGGTCAAGAGGCGCAGGCTCTTTCTTCTGGCCGCTGGCGCTCTCTGCACGAGGCAGAGGCAACCAAGCTGTGGGGCAATGAAACTTCTGAGGAGCAGGCTTTTCTTAAAAGAAGGCTTAAATATGTAGTACTGTATTTTGCTGTTTGTCGAGCAAGCATCAAGAAAAAAAATCCTAGCAGGCCGTATTTTTAGATGAGGGAAAAGCTGAGCAGGGTGTCTTTGTGCAGCTACTCATTAACATGTGTGGTATTAAATACCAAGGGCACCATGGAAGCAGCAAGTATAAATAACAATTCATAATTAAACACGAACTTTGCAGAAAAGGAAAGATTTCAGAGGCAGCTGCCAGCCTCAGGTGGGAGGTAAAGGAGTTTTAAATAGACTGCACTAGGTTTCCTGTCTCCCACTTGCGAGCTTTAGAAACAACATGATAACGAAAAGAACAACTGCGGGCCACTCCTTGCCAGGGATACTTTTTAGCTATGCGATTGTGAGGCGCTTTGCAACATCCCGAAATAAAATGCAGCCCCGAACTCAGAGAGCTTCCCAGCGGGCTGGGTGCTCTTGCAGAGAGCCATCACGCCGCGGGGTCCTGGGGGCAGCTGGAGCTTTAGGCGAATGGTCGATATAAGGAGAAGGCGTGAGTGGCGACAGTCAAGACGCAAGGTAGGCCCTCAACGTCTTTGCACTAGGGTGGCTGTTTCCATGTTACAGTTGGAAGAAGTATGGTTATAGAGATTAGCCCACTCCTGATTGTTAGACTGAGCTGCCTTAGAAAACGATTTAGAAATGTCTTAGAAAATCTTCCGCGATAAGCAGTCGGGTCGCTTGACAGAGTGTGAGGCAGAAAGTTGCCAGGGGAGGGGAAAGTGCTGGGTTTGTGTGTCCTGTTTGTGGGAGGTCTCCACCTCTGCAGCGGCAGCCCTGATGCTGGCCTCAGGGCCTTTTCCCTGCTCTCGCTGGAGGCACCCCTGCACGGGTATCATCCTCTCTGGCAAAGCACCCGGCGGTGGCCACTGCTGAAGAGCTGCTCTGCTCCATCCCTGATGTGTGCATGCTTCCCTGGTGGAAGGATCCTCATCTCTTGTATTCCCCACTGGGCTTGATTAATAGTGTTATTTATAGACTGGCTGATTAGTTTTCAATGTCTTATTGAGCCTGCCATTCCACACAGAGCTCAGTAATTACAGTTTTTTAAGAGGCTCGGGAAAAACTCCGTTGCATTTCCTTCATACCCGCGAACAACAACCCTAGAGCCCATGCAGACACTAATTAACGTTTCTTTGTCTCTCTGAGGTAAACCCCAAAGTTATGCATGCTGGCAAGCACGGGTTTCTCACTGTGTGGGGGGGAACACCCAAGCTACTTACCCTCCTGCTGCTTGTAGCTGCCGATTGTGAGGGTCGAATCTGTGTGGATCCATATGGGAATGCTTGGAAGTGACTTACTCGGAAAGCTCTGCTTGCTGCAGATTTTAGAGTCTGTGTTGTCTGTTGTTTTCCTCACGTGTTTCGAAAGCTGTTCTTGAGAAAAAAAAAAACAAAAAAACCCACACTAAGTGCTGAAAGATCACTAGGCTGTGGTGACTGGGAAACAGTAGGCACTTACTCCTTTATATCAGTTTCTCAGGCTGCTGCTTACTCTTTTTAATGTGTTTGGCACAGGGACAATTTCCCAGTCCTAAATATTGTTACTGGCTACTTTGGAGATAGCTGACCGGAGAGAAGACATGACCAGTCTTACTCACCGCAGGAGTACCGCTATTGTATAGCCTGGGAAAGCCAAATTCTGCCGTCTAAGAAATGAATAGGGAAGTTACAACTGAGTATTGCCGGAGGTATGTTAGAAAGTTCATTGCTGATCCAAGGCGTCTCCTGTGAACGTGGCAAAGATCTTCTCCTGTGTCACTACCTCCTTTCAAACAGGTTGAAACAGCACTCAGAATTGTCGCAAAGAAATCGCCTTCACTTTGTAAGTGTTTCGGTGTTGTGATGAGGGTTATAGCACTGTGGCAGTTGGCAGCACTTTGGGACATCCAGATGCCTTTTCCGAAAGGGTTCAGCACCTGCATTGCCCCTCAAAATCAGCAGGAGCCGCAAGCTTCGGCACTTCTGCAAATAGGGCTGCTAGGCCAGTCCCCAGTAGTGACCCACCAGTTGTGACTTATGCAAGGGTTGCCCCGAATCAATGAGGTATGGTCACAGCCAAGTGCCTCTTCTCCCCTTCAAACTAAGGTAGTGTCAGGTAAACTGTATCTTCTCTTCATGGCCCCCTTCCAAACCAGGAAGGTGTAAGGGATGGTAGTTCCCTGTGTGGGAAATGAGGCCTGAGTAGGGAGGTCGGGATTTGCCCCAGAGTTAAGACAAGCGCCTCTGCTGAGATCCTTTCCCCTCTAATGGGATCCTGCCACCACGCTGTCAGCGAGACACCTCATTAGGCTTCAGCATGATACGCAGCAGCCTCGCCACAAATTTGAGCTGTGCTTAAATGCTCCCAGGGGCTTTGTGGGGCTCCTTATCACAGAAATCTCTTGGGGGCAGTGTTGTAGGGGCAGAAGTGCAGTTCTTTGTGGCTGGGACCATCTCACCGGTGTTTCCATACAAAGCTCTCAACACTGCAGCTGGAAATACATTTTGTTTACAAAATTGTATACCTATTTGTATATATGAATTGTTTATGTACAATCTTTTAAATCCCTATCTGTAGCAGGCCTTCTGTCCTTTCCCTATCTTGCAGTGAAATCTCCTCTAAAAATTAGTAATTCTTCATGGTAAACTTGGTAAGCAGAGAGAATTGGAGCAGTCAAGGCTATTGGCACTTCACAGGGCTGCAGTAAAGGAGGTTGTGCTCCTGGTATACGGCAAGGCTGGTACAGCAGCAGGGAGGGGGATCTTTCTAGTTTGGTGAGAGACTTGACATTGTCTCAGAGGAGAGAGGTGGCAGAGACAAAGCAGAACGGGATTTGGTGCATGGAAAGAGAAAGCAGCTAAGGCAGGATTTGGGGTAAAATTTGGATGAAGATAAGCAGGGTGAGCAAAAAGGCCGTTCCGGACCAGTCGCTTTCCCTAATCTAGGTGAAAGTGCTGCTGCGCTTCCGTGGTATATCTCATCCGCAATGTGAGGCTTAACATTCCTGCCTGGCACGTGGGGGCTTGGGGAGGGAGCGTGGGGGAGGACCGAGCTGGACACAAAGACGGCTGGCCTCTCAGCGGAATGGCATCCAAGCCATCTCAGCTATCCAAAGCCCCAGATGCCGGCATGTGCGCTCAGCCTGCAGCCCGCTAAGCACACAACAAGAGGCAATTACAGCGCACCTCGGGCCAGGGCCTGCTGCGGGCGGAGGGAGGCACGGAGGGGGTCCTTTCAGACGTGCTTTTATTCAGCGTGGGGGTTCCTTGAGCGAGCAGAAATTTCAAATCTCTCCCGCGTTTCAGTGCTAAAAATGGGAGCAAGTGGGAATACCGGATCATTTCAGGCTCTCCTGTGCCTGAGGAAAGGAAGGAGCTGAAGTGATGGTTACACGATGTTTGTGTGACTTCTGCATGCGTGTGGTGAAGCAGGGTAAATATTTGTTTGCTAACTTTGTGGAAATATCAGTATGGGGGGGGAATAGGCTTCTCCTTCTCACTCTCACTTTCTCTTAGCTTTTCTCTTGTGTGTTCAGAGCGTTCCCTGAGCTCTCGTAAGGTGGTTACGTGTGGAAAGGGCATATCCCACAGTGGAACCCCTGAACACCACACTTGGGGATTTAGAGTCTCAAAATGCAGTTGTAGCATAGTGAGTTTTGTGCTGTGGATGCTGCAGCTGATCTCACTCCTGTGTGCCGAGAAGCAGTGCTGCGGTATTGTGCAGCTCCTCCAAAATGGTTGTGAGGGGCTCTCGCAGGGGCTGAGCACTGCCTAGGTATAAAGGAGAGCAAAATCTCGCTCTTACAGCCTGGCTGGGCAACGACAGAGAGAAGCAAAGGGATACAGGTGGCTTTCTGTGACACCTTCTTTGCACTTCTTAAAAACTAGACTGATGCCCTTGCTTTGCCCCCTGGGTCTGTATATTGCCTTCTTTCCTAAAATCCTTATTAAATGTGGATGCAAGGGCTGAGTTTTTTGTGTGTCAATGTTTACACAGCCTTGCTTTCTTTTGACAGGGAAACACATGCAGCAAAGGGATGCACCAACGTGTCTCCCAACCCACTCGGTCTGAACTGCGTGACCACTGACTTTCAGCCCAGCAAAACCACGTGGTCGGGAGGAGTTAAGTTACGGCTGAAGACCAGGTTAGAATGCGTGTATCAGTGTCCCTATCTGCTGTGTGTGTTTCGTGGCCGCTGTTCTTGGAGAGCAGCTGGCAAACTCCACTTCCCTCCCGCGGGAGTGAGGGCAGCAGTAATGCTGGAGTGGAGCAGCATGAATCCTCAGTGTCTGCGGCACTAGGCGGTAGAAGAGGTCCAGGCTAGTTTTTTAACCTCTCGCCCACCTTTTCCCAAGGCTTCCTTGCCCTCAGCACGGTGCCGGGGAAACGAATTCACCTTTCGCGCCTTGAGTCAAGCATCAACATTGCTGGATGTCAGTAACACCTGCATAGGGCTGGGTATAAAATAGTTCCTGCTTTGGCTGCCAGTATGCCTGAGGGTGACTTGGTGAGAAGGAGTCCGGGAAGAGGTGTCCTTTCTCCTCAGAAACTTTTGTCAGTGGTGGTAAAGGTCATCAGAGGTGCTGGATCAAAATATCTCCACGGAAGTGGTGTAAACCTGCAGTGGCTCCCCAGCTTTAGGTGCCTGGCTTTCCAAAATCACCTGGCTTCTTCCAAGTCTGTGAGTTTCAGTGGGAGTCTGGTATTCCTGACAAGCCTGCTGAGTGCCTACCTGCATTTTTAAATGATTGAATGTCTTCAGAAGTCAGTTTCCTGAATTGCTCTGGATTGGCCAGTGTTGTGGCAGAGCCTGATTTCCTTCCTTTGTCCATGCAGTTTAGGACAGACTCCTACAGCATTTACTCAGGCAAAGCTTTTGCTGGCATCAGAAGAGCCTCTTACATCAGTCAGATGGCTATCTGGATGACCTCATAGATTTTTGTGTCTCAGTCTTCTGAGATTTGCATCACGGAGTCAAAGCAGTGATTTTTATTGGCAACATTGCATTCAGGCCAGACCTAGGCGTATTTGAAGCCAAGAAGCTGCACTGATTTCCTGTAGCTGGAGGAAATGTGGCCCAGCGCCTGTTAGTGAGCGGCTGAGAGGGGAGTGCCCGTTCTGATCTTATCAGCAAGGATGCACTTCTGGAGCAAACTCACTGACCTTAGTGGAGTTGCTCCAGCTTTTAGCCGGATGCTGACCCTGCACAGCCTGGGTGGCCACAAAAGGAGGAGAAAGAGCTCGGCTCTTCCGCCAGTGTTCATGTGTGTAAGCTCACTAAATTTGTATTGCTTTCCTCCAGGTGAGGATTTGTACCATGAATTATCTCTCTCTCGGATGGAGCCAACTTTAGAGGCTGAAATCTCTTCTCAAGCTAGTTGTATCAGGGCGAGATTTATCTCTGACTGGGGTGTGGGACTCTGTAGTTCCTGAGGTGCGTGACCCACAGCGAATTTGGGAAAGGAGCTCCCATATGTCCACCACCTTCCTATAGCAATGAGTTACTCAGCATATGCCCTCTGTAAATCCCGCTTGCCTGTTGATTGAGTAGCAGATCTTCGCAGAAGCTCCAAAGTCTAGCGTTTCACTTGGTTTAATTTGTCTTTGGATGCAGAGCCAATGTTTTGCTTTACTTTTCCGGCAGTGTCAGAGGCTCTGTCTGCATATCTCAGTTTAACTCGGGCTGAAGCTTTGGTTACAAGCAGGAAGTTGCTTTAATGTGTAAGAATTTGAGTGTAGGAGGATGTTACAGACTCAGCGGCCTTTGCTTTGGCTATAGCACCAGGTGCAATTCCCCTGCTTGTTTACTTTCCGCAGACTCACCCTAGGCGATGAAGGCGACGGGCTGTCAGCAGTCCCGATCGGTTTCTGAAATTTGGGGTTATGAATGAATGTCCTTTTCCAAGAGGAAATCGAGAGCTCAGGACCAGTTTCACAGGTGTTGCAGTTGAGCATCTATGGAAAGGAGCAGCACAGCACCAATCTGCCGTTCACCCTCCCGAGTGTACACTCAAGGTTTGCTCACTGAATCTTGCCTCATTTCCTCCACTGTGCAAAATAAACGAGGCCAGGGTGGTATTGCCGGCCAGTGCAGCCGCATTACTGCAGCTCTGCCTGTCGGTAAGGGGCAATCTGAGATGAGGAGGGAAGAATTAGGTCTAGAAATCCAGATGCAGGGGTGGCTTTCACCAAAAAAATGTTTATTACCAAAGTGATTAAAAGTTTCCCTGAGGGAGAGAACAGGTTCGTTAGCTGTCCTGTGGCTTGAATTGTGTTAGATCACTGCAGATTTGCTATTGCACTTGCCCCACTGGTGTAAGTCCCAGTGATATACTGAAGGAGGGCCACCTATCCCTCCCGCTCCCAGCAGGAACAGTGGGAAAGTGCATTCCCAGCTAGGAGTAAATCATGAGTTCACCTGACTAGCTAAAATTTTAAACTCCCCTTGGTACCATTTTCCTTTTTTTTTTCCTTGCAGTACCTCAGCAAGCAGTCTGTTTGTGAACAGATAGCCCTCTCCACCCCGAATGCATATATATATATATGTACACATACATTCAGCACGCACACCTAAAGGACCTTCTTCTTCTCTCCCGTTTGTCATTTCTACATTAGCACTTTGGTGCTGAGTTTATTAGCACTGCCTGACTGAGAGGAGAACCCAGCTACTGTCTGAAACGCTTGCCCTGAAAATCCCCTTGGTTACCTGCCGTGACTCATTGTCCATGTTACATTTGGGTAATCGGCCTCACAGGGCAGCATTTCTGCTGCCAGCCACCGAGTTCCTCCTAAGCACTGAACGAGACCAGGAAAACACATTCCTTCCATTGTTTCTAAGTCTCTCCTGTTGCAAGTTGCTGTGTGTTTGATATCAGGGTGCGAAAGAATCTAAGCTATGCTTGTTTCTCTGTCTTTTTAACTAATTTACTGACTGGAGAAGAATGAGGAAAAATTATTTGAATTAAGCCCGTTGGGCCAATTCATCAATACAGATAAATCAATGGAGCTCTGCAACATTTGCAAAGCCACAGGCAGGGGAAGCCACTGTAGGGTCTGGCTGCTGAGATTTTTCTGCCCGTGCTCCGAGAGGTGATGTGAACGCCCGGAGAAGACAGGAAATAATAGGGTCCTTCTCAAAGACTGTAAGTCAGTCAGCCGTCTCTTTTCCATGTCTGTTCTTTCTTTCTCTTTTTCCGGCAAAGGAAACAGAATAAAATTGTAGCAAGAAGAGGGAAGTTGCAGAGGGTCCAGTGCTCACCAGCAACTCATTCTAGGCAACACGTGCTCTAAGTGCCAGGCAGGAGGCTGTCTTGGCTTCCGCATGTCTAAGCTGCAGTCCTGTGTGAACAGCACAGACGGACCATCCTGGCGGCAAGTACTTTCTCAAAATAGAGATCTGAAATACTCTTTATTTTGCAATTTAAATCTTACTTACCGTGTTGCTTGGTGTAAAGCTTTCTTTAAAAGAGAAAGCTGTCAGAAGATCCCAGTAGGACAAGTCCTTGAATCCAGTAATCAACAAGAATGAAGCTTGTATACATCACCTCTCACACTAATAACCAAAGCCCCACTGTTCCTATTTGAGCCTGTTGTCTGGTTAGTGTCAGGGAATGTCAGTGGGACCCTTTCTTTGTGTAGGGCAAAGTCCTCAATCTAAATATTGCCTGTCAGACGTATGCTTGGGCAAAGGGAAAATGAAGCAGCAGCACGCGGCCCAGTTCCTAGTGCTGCACTCTGCAGTAGACCTGTTGGGTCATTTTATGTAAGTCACTTCACCTCTCGAGGCCTTTGTTTCCTTTTCTGGAAAATGGATAAAGGCCTCTTTCTTGGATAAGACAGTCTGGGGGTTACCAAAGAAATGTGATAACACAGAGGTGTGACATGCAAGACCAATAATCATTAATTATAATGTTTGACTGTTTCTAAGTTCGGCTAAGGAGTGACCGTTGGTCACAGCTGCCATCATCTCTGAGCGATCCAAGCACTTCCTTCTGCATCCTGGGGCGGAGAACATATTTCCTTTAAGAAAAGCCATCTTTGGTCTCCTGCAAACTGTGGCAAATTTTGCTGCAGCTCTTGATGCTTTCATGTATCCTCAGCCATCCACACCTTGTCCCTTACCAGAGGCAGCATGATGAACATTGCTGTGCCCTTGGTCATTCCCATCCACAAAATAATCTTTCTGCACCATGTTTCTCTGCCTGCTTTTGGTGTCAGGCAGAGAAGAGGAGGAGGAGAGACAGGCTGTTTCCTGCATGTAGGCTTGAGAAGAACAGTAGAAAAAATCCGTATGTACATGCACATACGTGGCTGTCATCTCCGCTCTCACACAGGGCCTTTCTTTCCAGTGGTACGGTGGGGAGTTTTTCCCGAAGAGCTGGCGATGGTAATGGTAGGAAAGCTGAGCTGAAGCCTCTGATTCTCTGCTTCGTCGCTGCTGCGGAGAGACTTCAGGGAGCTCGGTACCTGTCTCCTAGTCAGGGGCCTGGTCTGATGCAACCCAGACATCCCAAGTGATGCTTGTCAAAGGGAAAAAACAAATAGCGTCTGACGTGTCAGCTGGAAACAACACACAGGCACGACATCTGCCTATGCCACTGGGAAGGGGGATGGAGAGAGAAATTAGGCCAGACTGGTCTGGGGTAGAGCCCTGAACTCGGCTGAGGTATTTTTCTTTTTTTTCATTTAAGACTGATACTACTAAAAACTGTGAGATACTCAGAAGGGATTCCCTGGGTGGTGAGTTGTCCTCTAGAAGTTGCAGAGATGAACATATTGTGGAAAAGAAGGTTGTGTCCTGGTATGAGAATATTCACACGTTTCACCTAAGTATTCTGAAGCAAGGTATTTTTCAGTGTGTTTTTACTTAGGGAAAGTTTTAATCTGAGAATAAAGATGGGTGGGGGGGGGCGG
>JAVKLA010000007.1:7922061-7958383 GCA_034782735.1 Sagittarius serpentarius
TTCCCTTTTCCCCCTTCCCTTTTCCCCCTTCCCCTTTCCTTTTCCCCAAAACTGATCCACTTGGAGGTTTGGGAAAAGGGAAACTTTTCCAGGCAAATGTAGAAAAAAATGAATATGGCAGTCTGAAGAAGCTGAGTCATTTGCTTGGGTTAAAGATGGGCCTTTTTACGCAGAAGTATCTGTGCTCTCTTGGAGGACACTGGGCTGGAGTACATTTGAATTGCAAAGCGCTCTGGTCGTGCCTGTACTCTGGCATCGGTGAGGAACAGTATGCGAAGAACGGAAATTAGACTGAATACATTGTTCTGTATGGTTTTAGTTTGTAACCTTGGGAAAGAGATAAATCAACCTTTCAGTTTTACTGTGAAGAAAGCTTCAGATGGCTGTTCTTTAGATGCTGATTCATTTGTAGAGTTAGTGCCAAAGTATCTTTATGAAGTCCCATTACTCTTTTGCACACAAAGCATAAAAATAATCTACAGACATTACAGAGACGAACACGCTCAGCTTTTCCTAGTAAGAGAGAGCTACAGAGCTATTAATGGTAAAGGGCCTCAGAAATGTCAGTATGGTCTTTGCAGCCCAGGCTGCATCAAGGTTTTGCCAGACTGTGTTAGAGGAGACTGCTAATGTGCCGGTCACGTTTCTGTCTGAAAATGCTGTGACTAGTGTGGCAACAAGGAGCACCCAGATAACAGCAGCTGGACAAGATTGAAGACTATTCTTTTCCCTTTGGTTTTCCAGTTTACGGTGTGAATTTGGCAGTATCTGGTATGTAATCAGTGTTACAGCTGCCATGGAGCCTATTTAGATGCCGGCATTGCATCAAGGTCCGCTGACTTCGTTGGGTATCTTCGCTCTAAGGCATTTGTCGTGATGCCAACCTGACCTGGATGCCCAGGTTATCTGATCACCGAGGGTGTCCGTGAGGAACAGGGAGTCTCTTTTTCAGCCTTGGCATTTACAACAGAGGGATCACTTTCTCCGTTATCTGAAGTGGAGAATTTTTCAGTAATAAGATTGTCCAGACGCTTTCGCAAGTACAGGTACAGGTGCAGCCTGTGCGGAACTAGCATAAAGGATAAGGGGACGAGGTCATTTTGTTATTGTTGTTGTTGTTGTTATTGTTGTTGTTGTTATTATTATTACAGTTCTGCATTTTGAAATCCTGCAGCCTCCTGGAACAAAGTGTCAGCTGTTGCTCCTGGTTTTGTTGAAGGCAACTGAGCTACACCGAATTTATACTAGTTAAAGATCTAATGATTTATTAGTCTTCACTCAAGTCAGGAGTTAGCTGCTGCATTTGCGAGTTTTATCACTCAGCCAGTTTGTCTGGGATGAATCAGGATCTGACGTTGTGGACTTTACAAAAACAGTTCTGCCCCACTTGCGAAAAAGAGTTTAATCTTGCAACTGTTTTTTATTGCTTCCTGAAAGTTGCGCTCTGCATTAAAGCAAGCGTAACCAAAAGCTGTTGCAAAATTGGCGGATCAGCCATGTTCAGCTCCCCATCCGTCTGTAACGGGAGAGAGCTGTTCTCCTTTAGACACCGTGGTGCTCACTGTCATATTGCACTCCAGTTCCAGTCCTTTTCCCTAATTAGGCGATAATAATTATAAACTAAGCTCAAGGAAGTAGGGTGAAGCAAGGTGCTGTTTTCAGGTGTTATAGAAGGCTGAAGGCAGGAACTTCTTGGTGTTCTCTGAATGCCCGCACAGATGCGCTGGCAGCATCAATTGTGCCTTTCTTTTACAACCTCAGAGCTCCGTCTCAAGGAGAGTCATTCACTTGATTCAGTAGGGACTGGATGAGGCCCTCTGTTCTCTGCCTTTTGGTGCACGTGTGTGTGCAGAGACCTTCCATACTTCCATTCTGCCACCTCCTTGGAGATCGCCTGCACGAGTCTGGAACATGAGCTGGAGATCATGTGTACCGCAGCGCTTCCTCTCTCGGCTTAAGCTCGGCTAAGATTCGGTTACCCTTAATCCATGTTTCCAGATCAGGTAGGTGTGGAAACAATGCAAGGTTATCCCGCACTGAGCTGGTAAGGCCTGTCTTCTGGCTTAAATTCACACCTTCGCTGTCCATGTGTTGTATTATTACAAGGATACCGACTAAAAGCGTTTAACATACCTGTGGCTCAGAAGATTGGCTACGCAGCTCCCTTGCAGCTTTTTACTGATCAAGTCAAGGCATAATGCGCTTTGCTTGTGATCATTCGATGTGCTTTCCCAAGCAAAAAAGTAATGCTGGGGGCTCGTAGTACTCGAAAGTACAGAGTGTTTAAATCTCTGCAACGGAAAAGGCAAGAATGTGGGTTATTCTTAATTAACAGTTTTGTCAACTTCCCATCCGGCAGCGTTCAGCTTCCTTGTTCTCCGGACAAGGAGCTTAATGAAAGAGCGCTGTTTTAAACACGCCTACGCATGTAATGGTAAAACAGTGCTCGGTTCACCTCGCCCTCTGTCAGCCTCTGGTTCAGCTTCCCTTAAGACAATCCTGTCACAACAAATGTTAAAAGGAAAAGACTGTCCCGTTCTCTTTCTTCTTTTACCTGATGAGAGAATGTGGCCTGTGCTTCTGAAATCTGTACGGAAAAAGTCCTGGTGAAATGGTTCCGCCTCTCACTTTCTGCCAATGCTTTTCCATGTCGTAGAACATCAGCTGGTGCCAATGTTAACTTGTGCTAGTAAAGGATCTGACCCTAACAATCATTTTTTACTTTGTACATTTTCCTGCATTGTTTCTTTTCACAATCTTAGGCACTACTGGGAGAGTCCTCTTTTGGTGTCTGGTTTACATCTGCAGAGGGCATTTTCGTCTGTTTACTGACGTATTCAGGACGTGCTGTACTGTGAAATTTTCACTGAGACAAAGAGGCGTCATATCCTCCTCTTGCATTTATGCTTTATAGGTAGTCAAGGCTGTCCTGCAGGCTGTCACATTTGGGACTTCAGTGGTACACAGGTCCAGTGCTGCTCCTTGTTCTCACAGGAAGAGTTAGAAACTGGAGATGAGTCCTAGAGCAGGGGGAGAGATCCCCCGTGGAAAGCAGAGGGAGGATTAAGGACAAGACCAAAGGCTGGGGCGAAGGAGAGTCTGTGTGGCACGTTCAGGGTACTTGATCGCTAATCCCCTGCTTTGACTTTCCATTGCACCATTATGTGCTTTAAATAAGGCTGTCGGTGCGTTTTTTCTCCTAAGAGCTGATGGAGGCCTTCCTTAGCGTTGGTGACTGAAGCAACCGAAGGTCAGCCGTGCCGTGCCTGGGGACGCACCCAGGCTCACATGCTGCAGGGGGACAGCTGGCCGGCTGCAGGGCCCTGGGGGATGCGAAGGACACGCATTGCTGGCACTTGGTTGTCACGTCTCTTCCTGCATTTTTATCGGTGCTGAGGAGAGATCAAAACGGCATTGTGCAGGCTTCCACCCCCTCATGGTATTTGATTCTTTAGATGACTTTGCCAGCCGTCACTTTAAAACGAAGGGAACCTTTTGAGAAAAGCGCTCCTTCAGCATCTGTAAGAATCACATGCAGCCGCCCTGCTTGGTGCATCGTGTGGGAGTCCACACGCAGCCCAGCCTGTAAACTGATCCCTGTGAATGGGCCTCCAGGCTGGTTCCCGAGGGCTAAGGCTTCTGGCTGGGAGGTAGAGGGGAAGACCCCCTGCATTCAGTGACACCCCCCTTGTCTGCCCATGCCTGCTGCCTTGTAAACACGAGGGGGAGCGTGTTGTGTGAATGTCAGGAACGGCGCATCACTACTGCTTGGCTCGCTTGGAAGAGACAAGAACGTAGCAGTGAAACAGAAGTGAGCGCGAGCAATTTTAAACGTGGCTGCTGGTGTTACTTCACATTCACCTTCCTTGGAAGAGCTGGCCTGTTGCTGATGTGCAAAATCCTTGTGCTTTTACCTAGGCGGAGTGAAACTCCAGGCCGACCTCACTCCTGGCATTCAACCAAACTTGCGGAGAACCAGCCCGATCCCAGCATGATGCAAATATCTCAGGGTACGCTTGGCACCCCTTGGCATCAGTCCTACCACTCCAGGTAAGCGCTACACAGCTGTGGTCCTGTGCTGCGTAGGCAGAGATGTAAAGCAGCGTCCGTTTTTAATTTAGTATCATTTGCCCTGTTTTCACATCTCTCCCGTGGGTGTAGAAATCGGGCTCCCAAGATAGCACGGCTCTAAACTAGTCCCCAGTCCTATGTCCTTCCTTGTTTCCAGTGTCATGCTGGCTCCAGGGAGGCTCTGCCTCATGCCCAAGGATGTGTCTTGATGGTACTGAGTACAAGATCGGGGCCTAAGTCTACAGCACAGGAGTGAAGGAAGGGGACTAAAGATGCGGTGGAAAAATGTTGCCGGTCGCCTCCATACAGCTGGACAGGTTTACAAACAGCCAGGGTTAGGATCAGAGTTAGGAAGGCTTCGGTTCCTGTTTGGTTACCCAGATAAAGTGGCCGTGGTTTCCTCCTTTAAGTGCTCTGTGAGGTGATTAACAGCTAGGAAATGAATTGCTTTAAAAATCCCCCTTCCTGCCAAGATGGGAGCCCACTGTCAAGACGTTAATGCAGCTTTCTGTGGATCCGGATGCAGGAGCTGGAGTCCTGCTCTGCATCCTGCGGACTGCCCCCATGTAGAAACGCAGCATGGTTGTTTCCCCAGCAAAGGAAAAGAAATCCAAAGTCAAAATTAGGCTAGTAAAAGAAAAGGAAGAAAAGGGTGTCGGTAGCAGGGCAACTGTGCCCGTGAGCATAACTGAGCCGCTCTCAGGAGCAGCCGGCGGTAGTGCATCACCGACGATACTCCCAGGGTGAGAAGTTCAGCGAGGGATTTCCTGGTTTTGGCAATCGCTTTCTGCAGGGGTCAGCTTCATCATAACTGTATGTGCGTGGCTGTTTCTCTAAGAAGTTAGTGCAGTGGTTTATCAGTCCCCAGAAGACTAAACTAGTAACCATAGTGCTGTTAAAAGAAGGTGGTATGAGGCACCTCTGGTTTTGGCTGTGGACCGTGGCTGAGGCAGATTGGAAGCAGTTATAAGATCCCAGTGAGTCGGGGCTGTTTCCGTGAGGCCGCGCGGTGTGAGTACGGGGAGGAGAGCTGCCTGGCCACACATACCCCTCAGCTACCCTGAGCAGCGCCAAAAGGTACTTGGTGGTAAGCTTTGAGGGGGCACAAGTTTAAAGACTGCCCTTGGAGGATGTTCCCTGGAAAGGCAGAAGGGTTTCAGGAGCAGGAAACTCTCCTTATAGCCACAGGCAAGACTGAGCCTTGGCAGAGGGGAGGAAAAAGAAAACAGAGCACTAAAAAGAGTGAGGAGATGGTTGCAGAAAAAAAGTATGTTCATCTCTGGCCTTCAGCACAGATCATGCTGTAGCGTATTCATTTCCCACCGAGGGGCTTTGCTTCCCAGCCGCAGCTCCTGGCAGAGCGTCTGGCAGCGCGGCTCTGTCTCCCGGGTGCTTGAAGAGGAGCACGGGGAACATCTAGTGGCCAGCTGGCCAGGGCTGTGCTGGGCATTGCCAGGGAGATATTTATTTGAAACTAAAAGAGAGTGGTGCATTTCAATGAGTAAACCAGCTTTATCCTAAGATTTGCTATATCTCTTTCTGCCTGTCTCTGCCTTCCTCTGCAGAGCTGCTGCTTTTTCCCCTTGCAGGCAGGCATCCTTCTGCCTCTCCTCATCCTTAGCAGCCTTCTCCCCGCTGTCTGTCCTTTGGGCTTGTTGGTGTTCATCCAGCAGGGTGGAAGTGACCGCGGCTGGGATATGATCTGGAGCAAACTTTAGGCTCTTTGGCAGATGCTCGTTAGGGAGGGGGTTACCAAACACACCTGCTGCCTCCTTGATTCCCAGGGCTGCTGTGCATCCCCAGCTCTCTCGCTGCATGGGGCAGGTTTGGTTTTGTTATCCCAGTGGAGCAAAGCACGCAGAAATGGAGCTTGCCTTTCCCTGTGCCAGTTGAGGCTGCAGCTTGCAGCTTGCTCCTCTCCATTCCTGCTTCCAGCTCTGAGCCTTGCCCTGCCGCCCTTTGCGTGGGACAGCAGTCTTTCCTTTCCTGGTGCTTTCCTGTGGCTCTGCCAGGACAGCGCGTGTAGTTGCACAAGGGAACTAGAGAAAGCAATACCTAAGGGAGGGGAGCTGAGAACAGGGGGAAGAAAAGTGAAGTCCTGAGGCTACGCTCCCCAGTCCTCAGTGTATTTGCTTGAACCTGGGAGGAGAGATTAGCCAGGGGAAACTCCACATAAATTTGTGATATGCCCTTGTGAGGTGTGAAAAGAACTGTGGCTGGCACAAGGAGCTCCCTTCCCACTGACAGAAAGATCTCTGAATATCCTTCTTTTTGAACACATCTCTGGCGGCCACGAGTCCTCTTTCGACACATATGTTACCTCGGAGCAGGTGCCAAGGTGCACCTGCACCTGTGAGCTACATGAGGCGGCGGCCGTGAAGACTTCCTGGGGCATTCTCACTGTTTCTGTTGTTGCACCCCCACTTGCCTCCACGCACAAACACATGCATCTCTCCTCTGTCTTGTCAGTTTAGTTTTCTCGCAGCAAACAAACTATCCTTGGGACAGCTAAATTTCCAGGAAGCCTGCCAGGGCATAGCCTTCATCTCCATAAAAAGAAATGAAATGGGAAAAAAAGAAAGAGATTAGATTGCCCCCAGAACGCCTCTTGTGCTCCTCTCCTCCTCCTCAGTGGCGTCGGCGCTCATTCAGCTTTCCAAGTGCTTAGGATAGGTTTGATGGGTGGGGTTGATCCTCCCTGGCTCCAGAGATGCACTCTCTTTCTGTCTGTATTTCCCTCCCGCCCTTCTGTGGTAAATAAGAGCCATGTGTTGCAATGTCAGGCAGTTCCTCTTTGTGAACTGGGATGACTGCAGACGGGATGGAGTAAGGCCCAAATATGGGTTTTCATCTGCACTTCTCAAAACTAAACATCTTGCTTCTGAGCTCACTTATAAGTTGTTGTGCCTCTGCTCTGCTGACAGTGGCTTTTTACTCTTCTCTCGCTCTTCCCCAGCTCCTCAACCAGCGATCTCTCTGGCTATGAGCATGGCTATCTGAGGAGAAGTCCTGATCAGTACAGTTCCCGGGGCAGCATGGAGAGCTTGGACCACTCCTCCCCTGGCTATCACCCTTGTCAGCTGTCCCCAGCCAAATCCAACAGCATCGACCAGCTCTCCCACCTCCACAGCAAGAGAGACTCTGCCTACAGCTCCTTCTCCACCAACTCTAGCATTCCTGAGTATCCCGCTGCTACGTTCAGCAAGGAGCACTCCTGCTCCACGGACAGCATGCAGTCCCGAGGCGGCCTGCAGGAGGGGATGAGGCAAGCTGACATCAGGTACGTCAAGACGGTCTACGACGCCCAGCGAGGGATCTCTGAGGAGTATGAGGTGAAGTCCTCCACCTTGCTTCCAAGCTGTGAGGCCCGGGCTTTGCGGGACGGTCGCGGCCACGGCAGGCTCCACGGCTTCAGCCGGCAGAACGCAGCTCCCTCCTGGGCGCAGCCAGGCCAGGGCTCCTCGGACAGCAAGAGCCAACCCGCCAAGGGACCTCCCTTGCCTCCCGCTCGCAGCGACAGCTATGCAGCCATTAGGCATCATGAGAGGCCCAGCTCATGCGCTGGCCTTGATCTGAACAAGCTTGGTCGAACCCAGGCGAAAGGGGGCTGGCCTCCGCTTGTCAGCGCTCTATCCCAGGGGCCACCACTGAAAACCCCCTTTGGAGAAGGGCATCTGCACACCGTGGTGGAGAAGAGCCCAGAGAGCAGCCCCGCCGTGAAGCCCAAGCAGAGCTATTCCCAGCCAGCCCAGCCAGGCCAGCCTCTGCTGCCTACTGGTGTCTACCCAGTACCTTCCCCAGAGCCACACTACGCCCAGGTGCCCCAGGCTTCTGCAAGCAATAATGGAACGCTTTATCCAGCTCTGGCCAAAGAAAGTGGGTACTCTCCACCTCTTCCAGTCTCTTACGACAGGGCTGTAGCCAGCAGCACCCTGGGCTTTGATGAGAATGGAAACCAAAGCACTACAAACAGATCAACCGTCTTCTACCAGCCCCCAGCAGCTGAGAGAAAGCAGGATGCTGCAGCAAAACTTCTCCAGCAAAAACCTCCTAGCGCGGCAGGCCCAGAAGTCTGCCTGACCACGTCGAGAAAGGAGGAGTTATTACCCCTCTACAAGGTAGCACACAGCAACCGAGAGACTGCAAGTACTGCACAGGCCTCCAAACACAGTTTTCAAGCTCCGCAGCCCCAGCTGAGGGACGCTAGTGAGAGAAAAACACATTACCAGCCCAAAGAGGACTGGACAGCTGAACCCCAGGGGGACAAAAATAGCAATGCACAGATAGACGAGAGAGACGGTGCTGCTCATCACCAGTGGGGTCACAGCAAGGCCAAGCAGTATGGCTTCTCCTCCTTGCAAAACATCCCAGAGAGCTCCAGGAGGCAAAGCAGCTCTGAGCTAAAAGAGATGCAACCAGGCGAGGGTTATTCCAACACCCAACTGTCTTTCTTGAACAGCAGCAGTAAAGAGGAGAAGGATCACAGGGGACGGGGGCACAAAGAGTGGAGTGATGTGGACCCACAGGCCTTTGCGAGGCAGGAGGAGGAGGGCACGAGCGTGACTCTGTTCCATGCTGCCGAGCCAGAGTGCGAAGAGACTCCTTCTCCGCAGCACCCAAAGACCTCTGATTTCGGGAGAAGCCGGCTCAGCTCTAGCAACGCCCAAAGCTTTCCCTATGGCAAACCAGACGCTGGCAAGCCCCGCTGCTCGGTGCTAGAGAAGGTCAGCAAGTTTGAGCAGCGAGAGCAAAGCACTCACCGCCCCCAGAGCGCTGGCGTTCCCAGCTTCGGCCAGCACTATGGGCCAAGCAGGACGAGCCAGGCCTCTGGCGGGAGGTGCTCTCTGCACAGCCTGGAGGACATGCGGAGCAAGCTCCGTGAGCCCGGCCAGCTGCCCAGTGAGCCAGGCAGGGTCTCCAGCCCCTCCGTCAGGAACGGGAAGCTGGAAGAGGCTGACTGGCGCCCCATAGAGCTGCAGATGGTGGCTTCGGCGAAGCAGGCAAGACCCAGCGAATACTACAGCCTGTGTCCTGAAAATGAGGTGCAAATACGGGCGGCTCAGCTACCGAGGAGTAAAAGCACGTTCCATCTGGGAAGTGAGCCTGAGAAGGAGATCCTCTGGAAGGATAATGTCCAGGATGCCCACGGGTCACAGCTGGACACACTATTTAACAGGGCCTACAGGAACAGCATTAAAGATGCTCAGTCCAGGGTGCTGAGGGCCACTTCCTTCCGTCGCATCAGCCCCCCATTCGGGAGCACACCCAAGAGGACGACCCAGAGGCCTGCCTCGGCCCACGTGGGCATGAGGAGCACGGCGGCGTCTCCCCACACCCCAAAGGAGAGGCACAGTATCACACCGACAGAAGGCAGCCTCTCCGCCCTGGACTACGCCAAGACACAGCACATTTTGCGCATCGGGGGTCGAAAGCGGCTGACGGCAGAGCAGAAGAAGCGGTCTTACTCGGAGCCGGAGAAGATGAACGAGGTGGGCATCTCTGATGGGGAGCCATCGCCTTTCTCCTTCCAGAAGAAATGCATCCATTTTGTCTTCCCAGAGAATACAGTGGCTGACCGGCGTAAGATCTTCGAAAGGGACGGCAAAGCTTCTTCCACAGCCAGCCTCTCCAAGCCGGAGCTCAAGCAACTCCAGCAGAACGCCCTCGCCGACTACATCGAGCGCAAAACAGGGAGACGGCCATCCTCGCAAGACGTCGGACTGCTGAGGGAGCGCTCCCACAACTCCTACCTACAGGCAGGTGGCCCAGACAGCCAGAGCCTTTCCTCTGCCTCCAGCATGAATTCCCTCCAGGACCAGAACCTTTACCGACGGAGAGAGTCCATAGAGCGGATATCCAGGACAGGGCGGATATCTTCTACCCTTCCTCCCGGGCTGATGGGCTGCTTTGATATGAGTGGAGATGAGAAGACAGGGCGCCAGGACAGCTCGGTCACAAGCCGACCGAAAGCAGAGAGGTGCCGGGATTACAGAGCCAAAACGGAGCTCACCAAAGGCACGCAGACAGACCCTCTGGGTGCGCAGGGCCAGCCTCACTACAGGAAGCAGGAGCAGGTCTTTGAGACACCCTCCACTGCCAGGAAATCTGGGAAATCGGTGTCTGTGGAAGACTTGCTCGATAGGTACGACAATCAGACAGTCCCTGTGCATATACGTTCCAGATCGTCTCCCACGGCGGATAAGAAACACCAGGTATGTGGAAAGTGGCTCATGTGTGCAGGCAAGCAGGGCTCACGGAACCAGGGAATGAGGGGGATGTCGGAGGGCAGGCTGATGTTCAGTCATGGCAATTGTTCCATTGGTTAGAGAGAGGTTAAATGCATGTTGAGATGGAGACAGTTTATTGCGTTTAAATTACCAGGATGCTGTTTTAAATGCTTGCTGGTGGGGTACCGCTTCTGTTCAGCTTTCTTATTATTGGGGCTATTTCAGGGCTTTCAGAGATGCTGGGGTTTCAGTGCTGGTAGTGTGCGTGTGTTCTTGCTGCTCTGGACATCCCATCTGAGGTGTTCTGTTCTTGCCTGTCAGCATCACCGGAGAAGCACTGAGCACCTTTCTGGTGGGGTGTACCATTAAGGTGGTGATACGCTGTTGCTGCTGTTCTGCCTTAGCCCACTTTCCCAGCGCAGAGCAGAGCAGACTAAAGGCTGCTTGAAATTGCTCTGGCTCTCACTGTGCCTGACAGTGCTGGGAAATGTTCGGCAGAGGAACTGCCAAGTAACCATTTATGTTTTGCCTCCAGCCCTGGAGGGAAACATTGCAGAGAAAACTTAGCGGAGACCCTGGCCGCTCTTTCCACATCCCCTGCTTGGCGGTTGGGAACATTGCACTGATGTCACAAATGGGGAATTCGACTGACTCTGATCATGGTGAAGAGTAGAAACAGGCTAACTTCTTAAAGAACAACTGCCCAGGCCAGCTCTTCAGCTGGCTGAAATCTGTTCAGACCTATTTAGGTAACTGCAACTGGTCGAGCCGCATGGATTTACAGCAGTGATGGGTCTGCTGCCCCATCCCCATTTCCACGCCAGGCTCCATTCATCACAGGGAGAGGGAGGAAACAACCAAAATGTGTGGACAGGCTCCTCGCTCCAAATAGTCTCAGTGTTTGGACAGTCTCACGTACTTACAGGGCAGCTGAGATCCAGGACATCTCCTTCTGCTCTTGCACTTGCTACTGGCCCGGAACAGATTATCTAGGTGCAACAAAGTCGTATTGAGTCAAGTAACGTAAAGGAGGCTCTGGGCAGCGTCTCGGAAACAGGCCAAGCTGGGGTGCGGGAGAAGGAGCCGTCCTCCCAAACTCGTCGTGGGCTTCATTCTAAATGTCCTCCCTCAACAGACCTCAGATCCCACACTACATTTTTAAATAGAGAGAATTAAAAAAGCAGCTTGTGAATATCAAGTGACCAGAATGTGTTTCCATAACCACTGCTGTCTCATCCCATCATCAGTATTTTTCCACACTAGCCAGGCTCATCTGTGCAATTTTGTCACACTTGCCGATCGTGAAGTCTTGAGTTCAGTAAGAGGACAGTCCTTAAGAAAGATTTAGGGTGAAGGCCAAGCTGCAACTCTTTCTTTGCCTCCCGGAACGGTCAGAGCGACAACAGAAACAGGCATCCAGAAAGAGAAAAATCACTAAAATGTACTTTTAAATTACAGGTTGGATGACGAGCAGCCCTAGTTCATTTTTACCCAGCCTGCTCTCTCAGGCAGGGGACGTACAGGGTAGTTCTCGAGAACTTTATTTCCCCCTTGTTGGCTCATTTTTAATCTTGCATACGTTCAGCAGCCAAACCAGAGTTTCTGCCTGTTGGAAGCTGACTCGAGGAAGACGATGAGCAGCACTGCAGACCTGCTCACAGGGTCTTAGTTCAAGTGCAGAAGGGGGAAGAGCCTTTGCTGCTGTTTCCCAGAGTCATTTAGCTGTATTCACTTCTGGAATGAGGATTTAGTCCCATAGGCAACAAGGCACTTGTGAAAATCCTGTCTTTAAATCCTAATTCAAGAAAGCATGTTTGACTTCCAGCATACACACCAATCCATAAGTGTCTGTTTGAAAGGAAAGTGTATGTTTAAGTGCTCTCTTAATTAGGTTTGTTTCTGATCTGTCTCCAGTACAAAACCACAGCTATAAAAGTGGACAACCAAGCCAAAGCAGCAGGGTGATTTTTTTTCTCTTAATTTTTTTGGCCTTTTCAGAATTTTTGTGGGAAATGTTTATTTCCAGTTTAGCAGCAGTCTTCTCTGCCTCACTGTATGTTTTTCAGGGCCTTGTGTACAGCGTCTAATGTTCCTTTCAGGCTGCATGTAAATCACATTGCAGTGTCACTGTAGGAATTTGTTTAAAGATATAAAGAAATTGATAGCCATGTGGAATTATTAGCTCTTAGTCTTCAGAACGCATTCTCAGCCTTCCTTCCTCTCTGCTTTTTTCGTCTGTCTCAGCCCGCATATCTCCCAGCTCCCGGCCTCCTAAATTAAGATCTGCACTTACCCTCCCTCTGCAACAACACTGACCAAAAAAGCAAATTACTATGGGTGTGGAGAAGGGGGCACTGAAATGCTCTCTGCTGGAAAGATCGTACGGGAGAAAATACCAACATCTTCAAAAGCGGGCAGAGCATTTGCTTTCATGTCTCGTAATAGGCTGGTGTCCTGTCCTGGGAGCTCTAGGGCAGAGAGAGTCAGATTCACAGAGGTATTTCAGCTGCAAAATTTATCTGGTTTTAGATGACGTAAATGCCTAAAGAGGAGGTAGTTCCTATGCTTTGGTTCTCAAAAGAACCAAGTGCCAGACTTAGTGATGTTTTTCAGCAGTTCTGCCTGTTGCTGGAGTTTCCAGCCTTGGTGGCATTCGGCATCTCTGCAGTGTTTCAGTCCTGTTTTGGCACTGGGCTTGGGCACAGATTGTTCACTGTTTAGCTTCCGCGGTTAAGGCTGCTTCAGTGATGTCCCAGCTCCTTGCTTGCATGTAAAACAGAGATGAACGCCCAGGTCCCACTGATAGCCTTGAGCATGTTTTTAGAAGAGGCAAGGACTTGCTGAGAGGTTTTAAAAAAACATTTCTCTGAATAAGTCTGCCTTTTGGCCGACAATCCATCCAGAAAAAGGCAGACAGGTCCTCTAAGCAGGAGTAGGGCGCTGCAGAGCAGTGTGCCACGCTAGGGTTTTCCTCCCGTCCGTATATGGCACATGCTGCGCTCTCTTCTTACTAGGAAGCATAGGTGTTTTGTTATTTTGTTTTGCTTTCTGCTTGCTGCTCATAGTGTCTTTGCACTCCAGGACCTGCTGAGAAGGGAAAGCAGTGAATTTGGCCCCATGGTGAGAGATCCTTTCTATGTGGTCAGCGCAGGAGCCAGGTACGTACATGTTAATATCTCCTTTGTCACTGCAGGATCAGCTCTTGCCATCCTGCTGCCAGCAGCAGTTGTCACGCGTTGTCTATGTAAACGGATGGATCATGACAAACTACAGAAAACATCTGCACGGACACAGTTCTGGGTGTGCTGTGCCCAGCAGAGTTAGGAGGAGTAAATTGCTGTGAGCTTTTTTTTTTTCACGGTAGACATTAATTCACTATCAAGCCCTCCTCATGTCATCTTGGAGCATGTTTCTGCAGCAAATTTCCAGTTACCTAACTTCCAAAATGCTGTTAGAACTCGCATCCAGATGCTGTCATAACGGAAGGATTCTAAAGGAAAAAATACCTTGATGTCCCGCTCTGTCGGGTTTTCTCCAGTGCAGGATGCTGCCACCCCAAAAGCAAGCGAACATTTGCGTGGACTAAAACCGGGAGATTTCATTCATCTTACTGAATTGGGAGCTTGTGTTTAGGCTGCTTTCTTTTGTGAAGGCAGGATATTTTGCTCAGCAACGGAGGAGACAGAAATGTTTTTAAAAATAGAAAAGTGTAATCATAAAACTCATAATATTAGGACTTATGTAACTGTCCACTCAGCAGTGGATTGTTTTGAAGTTAACTAGAACTGAAGTTGATCTTGCTGTATTTACATTTAAATAATAAATAGATGTTTGCCCTAAGCTCCGAGTGCCCAAGTGGCTGACTCATATTACAGTAAAAACCATCAAGAGGGACTAAAAGAATTATTCACAAAGGAGCTATTTCTCACAAACTTGCAGTAAATGTCAACCCACTCCATTGTCACAGTGGGAGTTAACACTGCTGTCCCCAAAGGTTTCACCATGCAGCTCTGGGTCAGGGCGTGACAGCTAGAAGTACAGGCAGGCTCCTAGTCTTAGCTGGATCTTACTGCTGACTGGCTGGCTGGTTTTGCCCCTGAGAAGACATAAATGTTCTTTTAGAGGGACTCAGTCTGCCTTCAGGCGCATCCTTTTATGATTATTTAAAACATACCCATTTACTTTGATTTGAAATAACTTTTTCCATTTTTTTTCCTAAGAGAACAATACAGCTGTTTTAGTTCATCCTCCCTCCCCATTTCTTCTAGAGATGGCATTTCATCATTCTTCTCAATAACTACTTGCAGCTTCCTTTGTTGTTGTTTTTTTTCCCCCCCAACCTATTTTCCAAGTAACGGGATTGAACACTCCGACTGAAAACAAGTTTACTGGGGCACGAAATGTAGGTTTCTCATTTTCATGCTTCACTGCACAAAGATTATTGGTATTAACAGTTTTATGATGCGTAGGCATCCTGCATGCTCTGCAAGCACATTTCTTCTGGGAGATGTGCGGTTGCTTTCCCTTCTTCATCAGAATTGGATTTCCCGAAAAGATAGAACGAAAGGATGGGAGAAGACAGGAAAAAGCCCTTGGCTCTGAGGACACAGGGTCCCACTACACAGGCTGCAAATCGCTCCCTACGAGCCTCAGCTGCTGAGTGACTTTTCTTGCATTACTGCACCTGAAATGACCTGAAAGAGAATGGGCATGAGTTTTGGAAGCCAGAGGGCTCTGATGGTGCACTGCTGAAGCCGGTAGAAGTTTTACGCTTAACTGTCAGTGAGAACAAGAGCTGAATCCTCTGCAGACTGAAAGGGACAGGTAGACTAGGACCTTACCCATGTGTCAATGATTGACAGAAGGAGCTCCACTATTAGGATACTGTTGAACGTTCCCCTGCCCCAGTGTGAGTGAGTATTTCACAGCCTGGTTCATATGGGATTATTGTAGTGTCTTTAATCCATCCCTTAACAGATGCGGTCTTTATCTGTCCTGTGATTGTCAGCCCAAAATAGCTGGTTTTCTAGCCGGTCCTCTCACATCTAACCATCACCGTCCTGTTGCTGTCTGCAGCACACTCCACGCACGGGCCCGTCAGGGAAGGCAACAGCAGGCAGTAGGAATTACGCTTCTAGGTTTTCTTTGGGACACAGCTGCTTAATCTGCTGGAGGGGAGATGGGACCATCCCTATCACCTGTCTTGCTCAAGGAGGAAAATTGTCAAATGGTGAAGTTAGGGAAACCCTGGACAGTGATCACTTGGTCCGGTCACACGTGCTCTGTGACTTATGCTCCGTGCTCTTACGCGGCTCCCCAGGTGTCGTACGATAGCTGTCTCGTAAGCACTGTTGGGAACGGTTGTTGTGCCACCAATTTTAGAATCCACAATTTCTTCCACAGTAGGAGAGATCTTTCAATTAGAGAATTACCATCTGGCATTTGTGACAAACGCTGAGCATCTGAAAAGAATACACATTGCTACTGTCCAGGAACCACAGACAATACCAAGAGCAGTCTGTCTGGGAAGTTTCCCCACCCCCAGGCAAAGGCTGCCAAATTCTATTCTCAATTACACCAGAGTAAAACCGGAACGACCCATGTCTTTGACAGAGTTGTTCTTAATTTGTACCAGTACATCTGAAAGCAAATTTGCGGCCCAAGCCTCAAACATCACAGATTGGCAGTGTCAGATTATTTGAACAATGCGTCTCAAGATCAGAAAATCCATTGGCAGTACAGCTTTATTGTAGTTTATTGTTCGTGGTATGGCCTCATGTTTTTAGGCCATCTTCTCTTGCATCTCCTAGCGCTATTATTACTGTTCGTTTTATTTTCCAGCTAAATAGCTGTACAGGCAAGTAGGTTTGGCTATGTATTCTGAGCAGGATCCTCACTTCAAAGGCCAGACGCTATTTCTCAGACTCACGTGAGAACATCTGTAAAGACCTGGAAGGAATAATTTCATCTGCTGCCTTTGCAGCCTTAACATCCATTTGCAGTTGCAAGTGCATTGGCTTTGTTTTTTGTAACACCTGCCTGTCTGAGTGGAGCTCTTTTTTCTAACAGGATTCCAAGGTTGTAAGAGCTTTTTTAATTTTTCTCTGCAGTCAAAATAGCGTGGGTTTTGGCCTCACTTTGTTCTCAGAGGCAGTTGAATCATTTTAATGGCACCTTTCCAAAAGGAGCACATGATGTTGTGGGGATTTTTGGCCCATAAAGCCGAAGTTCTTAAAATTATCAGCAACTGAGAATGGCGTTTGATGGTAGATAATGTCACCTAGTGTATCTTACAGCAGTTGCTACTAGCCCCATCTGTAACAAACAAAATTCAAAGCAAGGCTGGAAAGGAAGCCAGGCACTTAGGTTTTCCTAAGATTTTTTTCTATTAAGTTATTGCTGTGATGCTTGCTACATGTATGCACATGTGTGTGTGATCTAGCACACGCTGAAAACGATGGGAGATGGTGAGTGGGAATAGATTTGGCTCTGTGTCCCTAGCATTAGCAGACTGGATTTTACAACCAGTTTCAAAGCACAACTGCACCTCACCTAGATCAGCAGGCACTGACCCAGGCCTCTGATACGGTTGCATAATTTGCTCATTAAGGAGGTGCACAATAGCTTTTCTTGCTCATTGATTAATTATTAATCTTATTGTGGTCTGTCTCTTGGTATCTAGGTCTTTCAGCAAGAAAGAAAGAAGCCACTCAGAAAAAATGGCATTCACAAGTTATTATTCCCATCCTCGCCACAGCAGCGAGGTTGTCACCGGGTCCGCCACGCTGACCGAGAGCCACAAGCTCCCAGAACTTTCCAGGCCAGATAGCAGGACTTCGGCATTTGTCCCATCCCCAACAGAGGCAAGGAGTCACTATCCTGAGCAAAAACAAGGCTTTAAACCCTTGTTCCTTAACCTTACTCCTTCTGGATCTGGCCAGTCCTCCCCTAACACGCCCACCCAGACTCCCTCCAACTTCCAGAGTGCAGGTGATGGCCAGGCTCTGAGACAGCACCATGCCAGACGAGATGCTGTTCCCCCTGAGGGCAACGGTAATGTTCAGGCACAGTCTTTGGATGCTGTCCAGGATAGATCCCCTGAGAATCCCACGGAAGAAATGATGTGGAGAAGGAAAGCCGGGCTGCTTCACAGATCCCTCCCGCCCAAAGTGGTGTGGGCTCATTCGGTCAAAGACAACAGCTACCCAAGGGCTACGGTGTCTCCTCCAGTACCTGGGCCAAAGTTCTCCCAGAGGTGGCAGTCCCTGCCGACCCAGAGCAGCACTTCTTCTGACCCAGAGACTCCTTCTCCCCAGGGGACAACCCATCTCCGGATCTCGGAGTCAGGCCTGCAGCTCACGCCCCCACCATTGCTGCAGGATGACGAAGACGACGAGGTGTTTGTCATGCCTGCCCAGCCTGGTGTCGTCGCTCCACCGTTCTCACCCCCGCTGCCATCCCGTCCTCTTCCTGAGCTGAGCTCTTGCACTTCTGCAGACAGCACGGAGGAATTCCCACCTCCCCCCCAACCAGTGGCACTTGAGGGGAATGGGGCAGCTGGAGACAAATCCACCAGGCTCACAGAGGAGGCCAAAGCGAGGTAAGGAAGGGCTGTAACGCAGCATCTCGGGCATTGTAGGGCCATATACAGTAAGATATGTGGGGCTCCAGACAAATGTGACTGAGCTTCGCGTGCCGCGACGACCCACCCACAGCTGCTAGCTGAGCGGGAAGCTTGCAGAAGGGTGCACACGTTATAAGAGGAGAGGGACAGACAGACAGACTCGCTGCTGCTAGGCTTTGCTGGCTGCCCAGAGCGTTGTCAAATGATGTGGCCAGGGAAAGGCACAAAGCAAGAAGGCAAAAAGCTTTGTGGCTTATCAGCAGATGCACTGAGAGGTGCTTAGCTGGCCACGTAAAGGAGGTTATGGGTGAGACACTATCCTGGTCTCGTTCTCTCTGCAGTTGCCGTATAGATTTCAGCGGGGTTGCTTCTTACTTGCTCCAGCATGAAGACTTAAAATGGCTGCTGACTCCTTCCCGTTACTGGTGTTTGAGAGAGAGCTATGAAAAGCCATGATGGTTTTTCCAGACAGTTAGAGTTTCCCAGAATACGTTAGACCTGGCACAAAATAATGCTGTTATGAAACAGTGACCATCTGCCAAGAGGTGACAATACAAATATGTCACAGTCACACTCTGTAGTGAATTCTTCCTGAAGGATAGGACTTTGGGCTAGGTGCCAGCTGGTGTAACTCGGCACAGCTTCCCTCGCTCCCAAGGGGAGCTGCTCTGATTTCCATCTGGGAAGAATCTGGCTGGGGCTGTGGTAGTGACTGGCTTTTCCAACATGAAAAGGACAAATGACTATAGACTGCTCAGGATGGTAATCCCAGGTGGTGAGACGCAATGTCCCCAGCCTGTGAACAGAAAACTAAGTGACTTGTCGCTCACTAGTTCTTTCTGTGTTGGAATGACAAAACACCAGTGTCCAGGTTGAGGGGACAATATGCATCTGCTGCCAGTAGCTTCATACTGTGGGCCTTTCCATGTTGAAATGAGAAGTAAGACACAAAAATAAGTGAGAGAGAAGGCAAACTTACTTGTCTTAGGCCTTCACCGTGTGTTCACAATGGTCCTGTGTGGTGAGTTTATCTTCGTCTCACAGAATTTTTCTGTCCGTAGCAGCTTCAACAGCTTTCCCAAAGCCCTGGCCGAGAGGGAGATAGCAGGGTCGGGCACCAGTAACGGTGAAAATAATTGGCCCCTCTCACCACCTGCATCAAAGAGGACTAGCTCTCCGTCTGCTGTGGATAAGCAGCACCAGTTACCTGCTTCTTCTGAAGGGCCTCAAAGTGCTGATAGAGAGCCCATAACTCAACCTGAAGGTAACCACAGGGAGCCAGCAGTCACCACCAGAGAGTCAGAAAACGGCAGCCTGGGCTCCGGGATACTCAGCGCAGCACCTCCAGTGAAGACAAAGAAAAAGACCCCGGAGGATATTAAGTCAGAGGCTCTAGCAAAAGAAATTGTCCATAAAGACAAGTCTCTGGCTGATATCCTGGATCCAGATTCCAAAATGAAGACAACCATGGACTTGATGGAAGGGCTTTTCCCCAGTGGAACCAGCTTGCTGAAGGAGAGCAACATGAAAAGGAAGATGACGCAAAAGAAAGCTAGCAGGACAGCAGTCGAAGATGACACGTAAGCACTGCTTGTTTGGGTTGTGGGCTAACGTCGCAGCAGAACTCGCTGCTTGCTGCTTTTAAGTACAAGCCTGTACTGAATTTTTCTGCATCCATATAGGTGGGTGCTGGTGGAGAGCGAGTTTCTCGGTTCCCAGGCGTGAGGACTGGTGGGGCACTTCTGAATGCCCTTTCTCATGAGCTCGGCTGTATGTGTGGCCTTTGAGCTCACCTCTCTGGGCTGCATGGAAAACAGTGCAGAGCTTGGTAACAGGGCAGGAAATGAACCATCTCTGGAGATGATATTTGATTTTGCTATGTTAATATTTGTAGTCTGAAGTGATTCAGTCTAAAGCACAGTAACAGAGATATCAGAGTAAAATCAGGACCAAAACAGTGGCAGGCAGAAAGATGATGAGGCCAAATTTTGGAAGGAGGGATGGGGGCGTCTACTTATTACCGGGGGATGCAAAGATCAGCCCAAGTCCCCCAGTGTGGTTTTATTTAAGACAGAGACTCCCAAGCGACAGCTGGAGAGCCATATAGAAATAAGTTGTAATGCATCGTGCCAGATAAGATGGTCCATCTAGCCGTCACGAGCTGAGCTGTGCTGATGTACCTTCAGCAAGGCATCTGATCCTGTATAGAGTTGTTAACCAGTCAACATTTAAACAGAGCTGCTGTGCTCTTCTGTGCAGGGGAGAGAAACGGGAGCAGCCGACACGCACCCTGTGATGGCGGGAATCAGCCCTTTCCTTTGTGGTCAATAACACTGGGAAGGTACCAAAGAGGAAGTGCTGGAAAACTGTGGATTTAGGCATGGGAAAAGGTCAGGCTCAGACTGAACTCCTCCTTTTTCTTCACTGTGGTGTAGGAGAGAAGAAAAGGACGCTCCTGTAACCCTGGTCACCTGTCCTGCTTATTACAATGTTTCAGCACCCAAAGCAGAACTGCTGAATAAAATCAAGGACTTGCCAGAAGACGTAGGTGAGGAAGAGGAGCTGCTAGACATCAATGAGAAGAAGGTAAATTCAGCGCACACCACCATTTGCTGGTTACATTCCTGAAAGAATAATAGGCCCTAAAGTGAAGTGCATTTCTATTTGATGTCAGCTTTTGGCAGTCCCAAGTTGCATGGGGGCTGGGTGCATTTAGGCCGCCTGCGAAGCTTCGTTAGGGTGACCCAGGTTGAGCGAAGAGAGCTCATCTGAGTACTCCGTGTAAATTGGAGTGCAAATCTGGCACAACCGTGAGGCGGGCCTGTGTTATGCCAAATGCTGAGTGTACAGGTTGTAAGAGGCAGTCCCTGTCCTGTAGCAAGGAAGGAAAAGGGACAGGTGAAGTGACCTGAGCAAGGACAGCTCAGGTTAGGAATAGGAGCAGAGTCCAGCTAGTAACTGCACTGTCAGAGTGCATGAGGTTTTGCCCTAGGATTTTCCTCTTCGGTGAAGCCAGTTTACCCATTTGACGTGCTGTCTGCACTCCCTGCCTCCAAAGAAACATCGGTTACCCTTTTCCCCCCACACTTCCTTTCACTGACCTGCTGAAAGCCACGTGCGCCTCAGCAGCTCAGTCAGCACAACCTCGATGTGATGACTTGGGTGGGAGGAGAGCAGGGCAGGAGGGGAGGAAACATTTTCCTCTCTTATTGCGGCTACATTT
The DNA here is from genome assembly GCA_034782735.1 of Sagittarius serpentarius. Lineage (NCBI taxonomy): Eukaryota > Metazoa > Chordata > Aves > Accipitriformes > Sagittariidae > Sagittarius > Sagittarius serpentarius. Next base: position 7,943,207 of record JAVKLA010000007.1, read on the forward strand.
CACTGAGGAATGGCCCCTGCAGTTCTTGCTGTAGGCTTGGCTGCTCTGTCTTCCAGGGCTTTTGCAGGGCCTTCTAATTTGCCCCTGTGGTTGTCTCGCATTGGTTACTTGGTAATTACAGACATGTTGCGAGGCTCACGAATCCCAAGGAGCCACAGGCAGGTGCTTGCTGTAAATGTAAATGTAAAAGTTCCTACATTGGACTGGACAGAGTAGCACAGCCCATAAGTCATGCTGTTTGTACAACCGCAGAGTTTAAACGTACTGAATGACACAAATATTTGTGCAAGTCCCGTATGCTGTAAATATAGTACTTAATTCTTCCTGCACTGAAATCAGGCACGGATTCAAAGAAAAGCTCCCAAATTCAGCCTCTCTGTCAAAGTGCAGAGAATTCATGTATCTGTAGCACAACTCCACATTTTCTCTCTGGGTCCTCGTCCCCATGCCAAGTGTAAAAAAGCAGAGAGAAGACGTGAGGCTGAGTGATGTTTGCGAGTATGCAATTTGTCCTGCAGCCCTGACTCGGAGAGCTCCCCTCTCTCATACTGCCTTACTGTTTCTGCTCTCAGCTTTTATCGGCCAAGCAAAATCTGTTCCCTACCAGGCTTTAATACAATGACAGCTAGAACGGGACCTCCATCAAAGTGCTCTGTAACACAAATTATGAGTGCTAAGTGAGTAGATGAGCCCTATTTTGTGGAGCATTTGAGGTGCAGGTAGGACCCTGTCAAGTCTTTAAGAGCTGTCACACTGTGCCACTGGAATGGGTTAGAGACAATTGCCCTGCCTGCCATCTTTTATTTCTGTGGTCCTACACAGATTCTGGGTATCGAGTGTACACGGATAGATCATGCATGTGTTGCTAATCAAAACCCTTTGCCTAAGGCCTTTGTCTGCTGCTTTAATGATCTGGCCCAAGGCATTGGTTGTAGAGCACCCAGCTTCAAAGGTAATTGCAGCCCCTGCCACGTCTGTAGCGTTCGGTCGATTCTTGGGGTGCTGTTTGCTTCAAAACCGTCTGCCTGCTTATACCAACACAAAAGGTAGGGAGTGATTAAACAAGACGAGGGGTGCTGCTCCAAGGAGTCGGCGGACATGCTGCAAGCCTCTGACAGGCTTGCAAGTAGATGTGCGCCTGCCATGGAGGACAAGCCCCCGGCCTCAAAGGTTACATTTGCATGGAAAAACAGAAATAGATGGGAGTGATTAGGCCCAGACAGCAAGATCTGCCTGGCATGTTTGTTCATGGTCTGTGTGAAAGAACATTTGCATGGGCATTACGTGAGAAGGCAGCTACTCTGAGAGGTCATTTGGATAAACCAAGCTCATTTCCATTGTAAGTATGCAAAGGAGCTATATTGGTTGGCATTTGGGATCGCAGGAGAGTCACTGATGAATGAGCACAAAGCAAGTATTTCGGTCCTGTCCAGCTCCCATGCCTTCAGGACAAAGGTACATCCCTCCCAGCAGTGCCGTAGCCTCCTGCTGTGGTTGGAGGGCAGGTCTGCACCTTCAGCAAAGCTCCTGGAGCAGGGAGGAAAAACTGCCTGTTCTGAGCAGCTCAGTCCTCCTGAAAACCTGTGGAGGTTAATGCCGGGCTTTGTGTGCAGCCCATAGAGTCCTGCTGTAGAGTTTTCTCCCCTGGCATCGTAACCATTGGGAACGGATCCCTTCTTTTGCCCCTCGGGATTTGGTCCAGCAATCAGCTGGTCAGGACCTTGGATCTTTCTTTTGAAGGTGACATTAGCATCATAGGCGGAGGGAAGGGCGAGTGTTGGTTCTTGTCTCCGAGTTCTACCTGTCCTACTGAGGGGAGAAACAAAGTAAAGGAGTTGTGGTTGTCCCCTATCCTAGCAGGTGGGATTTAGTGCCACCTTTGCTCTCCTCTCCCCCTGAACTACCCTGCTAACAAACGGTGTGACTTAGCAGTCATCCCAGCATAAGCCTGGAAGCTGACATTTGTTTTAAGAGAATATTACTCACATTTTATTCAGCCTTTGCATATATGTGGAAGCTGACAGCAGGCTGTAGTGCAGCCACCAAACCATGCGCTCCAGAGGACGCACGCAAAGTGTACCATCTAGTGGTGTCTGGCTAAGCAGTGCTGTTAACTTCCCAGCTGCGAAACCAGCCTTTTAAACCCCACCCGGACAGGCCAGCCCTGGGGATAAGGGCCAATTTAGAGCAACCCCCAGCCTGACCTGGGTTTGAAGATCCTTTCTCCTTTGAAGCAGACTGCTTTCCTACTTGAAATGACCATCAGTTTTGATGGAAAGAAGACTTTGAGAGAATATTTTCAGGCAACTTTGTGATTCAGTTCTATTTCATCCTGCAGCGTTTGTATGCAGAGTAGATGAACATACACGTAACGGTGTTTCAGCAGTGCGTAAACTGAAAAGACTGAAAATACCCAACCCTTGTACGAAGAGCTTTTCCTGCTCTCTGTGCTCTCAGTTCTGAGTAAACGGAAGCAAGAATTGCAAGCCTCAGGCCAGAGACTTCTGCTTTTGCATATGTCTTTCTCCTAAATCCTAACTGAAATTAGGAGTCTCCAGCACATGTGCAGCACTGCTGTTTCTGGAGTAACTGAACCCTGGGGGCCTCCTTTTCTTCAGCAGTGAAACAGTTGCCAGCATTTTCACAAAATGGGTGTGTGCTCTCCATGTCTTTGCTCAGTCACTACGTAAATTTAGAGCATCTTTAGCGTTAAGTGCTTGCCTAATGCCTCTCTGTGCAAGGCAGCGCCTGCACAGGCAGGGAGCTTTGGCCGTGGTTGATTTTCAGCCTTGCACCTCAATACTGAGGCGGCCAAGTAAGGAGCAGTTAGTGGTCTCAGGGTAGTACAGGAGGGGGAAATATGTAACAATTCCTTCTTTCTTGCTAAGCCATATGTAGCTAGTAAGTGTCAGCTTAGCCCCCTGTCATGCCATTGATACAGCTTAAATTCATTCTTCTGCCAGTTGTTTTGTACAGTTCTGAGTCATAAAAAATACAACATCCAAACAAGAAATTTCAGGCTGGGGTGGGCAAGATGCAGAAGATGTGGCTGTAGCTCTTTTCACTCAGAGACTTCACAGAAACTACATCTTTCAGATGTAGGTAGCTGGGTAGCAGAACATGGTACACCGGATCAGTTGTCCCTTTTATAAATGTTCGTTCGTGGTAGAACAAATATATCTTAATGCATTCTGATCGGGTATTGAGATTATCACCCAGATGTGGGATTTCAGTTTTCTCTGTTTCCTGCTCAATGTCTTCTTTGTCAGCTCTTGCTGACTTGACCCTGCTCCTCAGGAACTGTAGCCATATCCTCTTGTTGTCGTCATCCATATGACCAGGGTGATCATGGTAATGACCGACGTGGCAATGTGTTTCCCTTCTGACAGGCTGAGCTCATTGGGAGCTTGACCCACAAGCTGGAAATCCTGAAGGAAGCCAAGGAGGGCCTGCTTGCAGACATTAAGATGAATAATGCTCTTGGAGAGGAGGTGGAGCTGTTGATCAGCAAGCTATGCAAACCTAACGAGTTTGACAAGTACAAGATGTTCATTGGTGATTTGGATAAGGTGGTGAACCTCTTGCTCTCCCTCTCGGGACGCCTGGCCCGTGTAGAGAACGTTCTGAGTAGTCTGGGGGAAAATGCCAACAATGAAGAGCGGGTATGTATCTGCACAGCCATAGCGTCTTGGCCTTTTTCAGAGCGCGGGACAGCTGCAGTCACAAGAACGTGCTTGTATAAGCTAGGACCTCCAAAGGCTCACAGGAAGGCAGGTGTCTTAGTGCTTATATATAAGCAGTAGCAAACGCAGTTCTGTCCCTGGGAATCTTGGTCTGGGTTTGTATAAATGTCTCAGATCCTGCGGCCTTTGTCTCAAAATAGAACGGCCGTGTTCGGGACAGCGTGTCTGTGACCCGTAGCTGGAGGAAAGGCTGTATGGTGTTGTGCGTCGTGGAACAACCCACTGCCTTTGGCCTCAGTTGAAGCCGCATTTTAACATTCTTTGGCTGGTTGTGAGCGACAAAGCCAGATTTTCCTGGTAGTTGTTGCTTTCAAGCAAATGTTACTGACTTTCTTGGAGCACTTTCTGCCCCCCATTGGCTAGAACGTTCAGAGTCTGATTCAGTGGGATTCACATTCAATCCGTAACGAGGAACTCGTCCTCCTCCCGCAGGCTTTTGACTGTGTGTCTGGAAGCTTAGGAGCCATTTGCCCCAGAGGTGGCAAACATGGTGTGAGGAGGAAGGAGAGGGGGGAATCAGTGAGTTTGGTGCTGCTGATACTGAAGCGCTCTCTCATGTGTGTGCAGAGTTCGCTGAATGAGAAGAGGAAACTGCTGGCTGGCCAGCACGAAGATGCCCGGGAACTGAAGGAAAACCTCGACCGTCGAGAACGGGTGGTCTTGGAGATCCTGGGCAACTACCTCTCCGAGGAACAGCTCCAGGATTACCAGCACTTTGTAAAGATGAAATCCGCGCTCCTCATAGAGCAGCGAGAGCTAGACGATAAAATCAAACTGGGTCAGGAACAGCTCAAGTGCCTGATGGAAAGCCTCCCCACAGACTTCACACCCAGGGATGCAACAGCAGCAGCTGCCCTAGCTGCAGCACTTGCTACCTCCGCCGGGGTCGGTGGTAAAACACCTCCAGCAGTCTCCTCCTCACTCTAACCTTTCCCAGGCGGACCTGGGATACAGTCCTCCTGCTCGAGTCTGTTTAATCCAAGTACTTGGCAGATGGTTCTCTACAAAGACAATGAACGGAGACAGGTTTAAAACAAGATTTTAATGAAGGAAAAAAATAGCAATAATAAAGGGGTTTTTTCCTTTCCTTCCACCTCTGCTTCCTGGAAACTTAAATCAACGTGGAGGGAAATCTCTTCCTGCCAGAGATGAGGAAGAGTCTCACGAGAATTAAACACGTTACCTTTAAGAAAAAACATGACCTCCTCTTCCCTCCCTTTCCTGCCTACCTGCCACCTCATTAAATAATGAAGGATCTAAAAGAATGAAGCCTTAAAAATAAAACCAACCCATTCTACTGAACATTATTGATATTTATATTTTTTAAAGAACAAGACAGAATGTGTAAGTTTTTGTACATACTCTAATCAGTTACTTGATTCTACTTTGTTCTGTATGTAGAAAAGACATTTAATTTTTTATCTTGTGAAAACCTTAACAAAAAGAGGGATCCCCAAAGATAGTCATGCATTAGCTTGGAACATCTCTTCGTGGTTTTGTGGCTGTTGTTGTTGTTTTTTAAAATAATAAAGGGCTACAGGAAGATGCTTCACCCTGTTTCAACACATGCTAAATATACCGTTAAGTGGCTTTGTGAAGGAGATTTTAACAATCTTTCGTCTCCCGGATCTTGTGATCCTCTGATTCCGGAATTTAAACACGCTTTCATGAGAACCTGCGTCTCAAGAGTCCAAGTTAGCATGAAGTAAAAAAGTGAGGTCTGGACTCACTGCGGGAGCGTGGGGGGAGTCTGTCGTTGTTTTGAATAATCTAACTCGTGATCTGCGTTACTGTTGCAGGCTGAATGCATTTCCGTGAGATGTGAGTGGGATCTCTAATGACGTTATTTATAGGCCTGTTTTTGTAAAAGCGATGATGTACGCTAGGACGTTTTTCATACTGCAATACCTCATTTGTCTGAACCCACTTCATCAGAAATTATTTTACAAGCTAGAAGAGGCATTAACTTGAAATCCGATATTCTCTTCCTACCCACAGAAATCGCGCATATGTAATGATAATGTTGTGCGCCCTGGTTAGAAAGACAAGAGCCTACCGTAAAGACTATTGGATTATTTCCTAGTCAGGGCAACACAGAGTAAATATATTTGCCTGACTGAACTTTACCATATCAATTTACCAAGTGCTGGATGACTGCTGCCAGTTTGCAGTCAGCAAAGCAGATTGAGGCAGACTCCCTTTTTCTGGATGGAATGTGCTTTCCTTTCTAACTGCTGTGTCACCATTTAAACGAAATGGCTAGAAGCTGCACGAACAGGTTACCGCTGCGGCTGATGAGCCAGGTGCGGGTCACCTCTCTTCTAACCTTGCAGAGATTTCTGGCTGCAGCAGCAATTCAAGCTTCTCCTTTCTCCAGGGTGTTGCATGATTCATCCCATCCTACCTTGCCACCAGGACCAGAGCAGAGATTTGAGTCATGTAGTTTTTAAGTTCCTTCATTTTTAATTTCAACTCTAGCATGTGAATGAAAATTACAACTTTCATAGCTCTTCCATGGGCAGCTTGGCAGATTAAAGAAAATGCCAACACCCTTCTGTCATATCAAGCATCAGTTCTCCAATACCCAAAAGAAAATCTGCCTGGCTTTGTAATGCTTTTAGAAGCAGCAAGCCAATTACCTGTGATGACAGCAAACACGTCCTTTTCATTATTTATGAGCTTGAATGCTGCTCAGGCTCATACATCATTTCATGAGAACCCTAAGCAGGGGAACTGATTTTTATGCCTTAATAGCTGAATCAAAAACAAAATTGGAGGGAAAAGAATAATTGTTTGAGTGGAGTTTCAGGAAAACAGGGGGGGGAGCTGTTTCAAGCCAATCAAAACATTTAATTTGTCCTAAAAAAAAAAAAAAAGCTACACAGTATTTCAGTTTATTATATTTAAAAGTTGTTTTAATTTAGATTTTTATTTTTTCTTCCAGCCACCCTTCCATCCTATGCTTACCAAAACAAATCAAAAAGACTTGGCAAATCTGGCAGGCCTTTGTGAACAGCCTGAGACCAGCCAACAGTGCATTTTCCAGTTAGTAAGTAAGTTCTTTCCTGAAAAAGAAAGTCCTGCAGTCTCCTCTCAGGTCAGGAAGAGCCTCCCATCCAAACAGGGTCTGCCTGTTTGCTCTGGGAACCAGCACTGACTTCAGGGGGAGCATCTTGGGCTGCATGCGCACGCATGCTGCGAGGTCCAGCCGCCTTGGCCCACAGGGGAGGCGTGATTGACAGCAAGCGTCACTCTGCGTGCTGGCGTTAGGCTGCAAGTCAAGTGTTTCCGAGTGGCGGGCAGTCAGCCAGCCTTGTGGTGGTGGTATATCAGGCTTTAGTAAATAGTGAGTAAAACAATTTCTTTTGTCGGGTTTCCAGCTAAAAATTTTGAGGCTAAGAGTTCATGGTGGTTTACAGGAAATTCAGATGTTTGTTTGGCATGGCTCTGTGGTCCCGCAAGTTTGGGGGTTGATGATGAAAGTCCTACGTGTGCTCCCACCGGACACACAACATCAGCTAACGAGGCAAGTGATAGTTACTTACATTTTTATAGCAGCTTAGCTCTTCAGTTGGAAAATTAGTTAAAGCCTGTATTTCTGTTGTAAGCACCAGTAAGTTTATCGTTAGGCAAACTGCCTTTGCAGAACTTACTTTGTTCAAAAATTGCTTTCCTAATTGCAAGGTTTGCTGAGTTCGATAGAAGCACATCTTGACATGTATTTAAAGGTACTTAAATGCTGGCCAAGCCAGTAGATGTACTTGTCAGTGCCTTTGTCAAAAAGGGGAACCTATTCATTGCTCCTTATCCCACCTTGCTTTTCTCTTGTGTTTTTAAAACTAGAGTATGATGGAAACTCTTTTCCCAGAGTGATGACATGATTTCATGTGACAGGAGTACCACGGACAGAATTTTACAGTTATTGTCTAGTCCTTGTAAACTTATGGAAACAATCTGAATTTTGGGTCTGGCTACGTGAGATTTTTAGATCTGAACCTGTGGTAACGTGGCTGCAGGGGAGAAAGCCAGTAAGTTAGGTACAATGAGCATGATTTGCATTGCTGCCCCATCCACAAAACGCAGTGTCTTGTACATCTCAGAGCTGAGGTATTTCCACGGGCAGCTGCTGCAGGGGCTAAACATTACAGCACGTTAAAAACAAATGATTCAAAACACATCTTGCAACAAACAGTGGTTCTCAACAGGTGGACATTTTTGCTAAAAATGAGCCTTATTTTTACTACTGAAATATCTGTTTGAGATACTGGAATGGAATACCCTACCATCCACGCTGCCGCTGGGACAGCAGCACTGGGTGCGTTTGGCAGCCAGCCTGTGTGGCCTCCCTCCGTAGGTGTCAGTGGATGAGACTCCTCCCCAAGTCAGTTCAGAGTACCTGAGTCAAGTGCCTTGTCCCAAGCAGTCTCCGGAGAAGTCCGTTGGCTGTTGAAGGATCCTGCGACAGCTACCTGGCCCGTTCAGCTGGCTGCAGTCGATGCCTTGCACAGGGTGAAGTGCGCAGATTCACTTCACTAGCTTGAAGAAATATCCTAGTAAGGACGAAGCGGTTAGTTACACTTTTGACATACGTTGCCAGTTCGAAGTAAAAGCTAGTTGTACAAGAGCAACGAGGTGCCTCATTGCCTGTTAAGTTACATTGTGCTTGCACACGGTAGTTAGGAAGGTAGCATTTTTCCTGAGTCAGCATTCCTTAAATTATTATCTTCAATTTCCAGCCAGTTTCTGAGGGACCTCTCAGGAAAAGGGCAGATACAAATAGTCGTTCCACAGCCTCCTGCTCAGGCTGTAGCCTTGGCACTAGAAAGCTGGGGTGCAATTTCTGGGCTGTGAAAGTAATCAAACTGCATTGCTGTCGTAACACCCAGACCCAGCAGAGGGGAAGAGGAGAAGATGGAGGCATGCACTTGCACCGTGATGCTGTTCATTGCGCAGGATATTGAAGCAGGTCTTTTAAACGTAGCTCTCAGTAAGTCCTCACATGCTGTGCCTACAGTCTGCTCTGCCATGTCGTGCCACGTGGTATAAGCGCCATGAAAATCTAGTCATCTGACTTACAATTTGCTTTTTTTCAATCAGAGCCCTTGGGCAATTGATGGTCACAAGGAATTCACGTCAGATGCTTTCTTAAAGAATAAATCTACTGAAGAGTGTTCACATGCTAGGGTCTGTTGGTTGTAAGTTTATACACAAGATCGTTTGTGAAGGTTACCTATAAAATCGGTCAAACACAGCGCCAAAACAGTTTATGCGTCGAGCCTGATCCATCATCTCTACAACTCAGCCACTGTCATGATTGTTTAGACTGGTAATTAAGAGAAGCAAGCAAATGAAACTGGCCGTCATTTCATACTCACTCCACACAAATCCTGAGCAGTGCCTTGTCATTTGCAAAAAGAGAAACAGAGCGAGCTTTTTGTAGGAGAGCCCCTGCTTTAAATAAGTACGAGCAAACTAGGGGCATATCTAGAGACCCGATCCCCAGGTTTCTCCATGACTTATTCAACCATCCTCCAAGCCAGCGTTTACATCTGGGCTTGATTCATGTAACAGCTGTTTATTCCTTTATGTCCCTTCCAGAGGGGATGCGGGCTGACCATGGCATGGCGTTATGGTTTGGCTGTGTTCCTACAGGACTGCTCCTCCTGCCTCTGCGTGTAAACTAGGAGTCGTACACCTCTTGTGTGTTACAGGGGTTTTCTAGCAATGCGTTACTGAAGAAATATCGTTTGTGTTGTGCAACTGAATGAATTTACGTGGCCAGAGCGGTCTCAGTCTGGGAGACGGACCTTTCCTGCCTCCTCTGGCCAGACTCTGCTGTCCCTCTTCAGACAAAGTGCAGAAATGGGCTGAATTCAGGGTGTCAAGTAGTCCGGAGGGTGCTTGCCAGACACGTATACACATGCAGCTTACGCTGTTGCTTATGTGCGTACGGTAACACAACCTCTCTAGCTGTAGCTCTGGCTTTCGTGCAGCTTGCTGCGTGTTAGTGCTAAAAATCCTTGCAAAAATCTGCTTTCTCATTGCCTGTTGCAAGATGGCGGGGAGCTGGAGCCAGCCAGGCTCACCACCCTGGGCTGGGCTTGTGAGGGGTGTCAGCATGGCTCCGCCTGGACTGGAATTTGGGATTAGGAAAAACGGCTCATTTTCCACTACACGATAAAGAAAACATGGTATATGTGAGCCAGGCAGCTCTTTCCTCTGTGGTCTGCAGCTTGAGACCATGTCTTTCTGCTAGGGTTGCTCTGTGAACAGATAGCCTTCAAATGAAACAAAAGCCAGCGGTACTTCTTTTGGTCATGTTTGTTTTAGCACTAAATGAATTTTTAGGACAGAAATGAAAAAAAAAAAAACCAAAAAAACCCAAACACATAAATTCAGCTCAGGAGACTAAGAGCTGACGAAAGTGTGACTGAACACAGAGGAACTGAGGAAATGGCTTACTAGGGACCTGCCTTTGCACAGCTTGTGCCACAGGTGTTTTGCTGAGCTAAAATAAGATTGTGATTAAAAAAAGGATCTGGGCAAGCTTAGAAAGGGTGGCATTTGAAAACGAGAAGCTATTGCGGGTGGTTCTGCAGGAGAAAGGGGCTTTCTGCAGAAGTTTCTCTTGGGTCTCCAAACTGGTTTTGCGGCGGGCGCCATTTTACCTCACGAAGGGGCCGGGCGGGGCTGCCCCAAGCACCTCACCATCTGTCACTGCCACACGCTGCTGAAGGGAGCACTGCCCAGCAGGGGGGACACCCTCCAGCACCCACCCCTCACCAAAATCTCCAAAAATGATAGCAGGGCCTGCTGCCCAGCCCTCCAGGTGTGTTTTTACAGGTAGCACCTGTGGAGTAATCAGGGCTAACGAGGAACAGCAGGGCTCGGGGGCAGCCAGCCAGCCAGGAGCTCACATGCAAGGCACTGCAGGAGGATGCACACCTCAGCCTGAAGCCTGCTGACAAAAGGTGAGTATGTATATATTTTTTACATTTTTTCCCTCATGTGGGAAGGCTTTGCAGCAGCTGGGTTGGGGTTGAGGGGGAAAAAACGTCCCGGTTTGTTAGAAAGCAGGCACGTTGGGGGTTTGGTTTCCACAGGGGTGTCCTCAGAGAGAGGGCCCCAGCATGTGGGGATGTGATGGTGCATGCATCCAGGGGATCTCAGCACGGCATGCAGGCCCAGTGGTGACCCCCAGCTGCATGGCAGGACTTGCCCTCATCCCTTGGCTCCTGTCCACAGACAGCTCACCAGGATCTGTACCTGTCTGATCCCAAGGGCCTGGTATCCCCTGCCACCAGCGTCCAGCCTGGTGCTCAGACCTCCATCTTGCTACATGAAAGGGGGATTGTGTGGTTAAGGTTTCTCATACTCTGTACCAGAAGGGGGGGCCAGTTTTCAGGTAATATGGCTTACAGTTTGAGGCTGACTTTCTGAACATAAACGAGAGAAGTTCCCTTTGGTTTGTAAATGCTGAAACCGGGGCCAAGGGAGTGGGAGGCGAGGAGACAAAGAACAGGACTGCCAGCACACCAAGTGCTCTTGCAAAGCTGGTCACCTTCTCATTTTGTACAACAGCTGTCGGTTAATTTCTTATGTCTATTGTTTGGAAGAAATGGTCTTGAACCATTTTGCTTGTAAATTCCAGTGCAAAGTGACCCAGCTGGCTTCCCATGCCCCACCACAACCTGCATTGCCCATCAGCTTCGCTAGCACTCTCCTTCCACATGCTGCACATACTTACACCACACACAGTTTCCAGGTGCACAGTGTTCTGCAACTGTCTTTTGAGGCTGTGCTGAAGTGTCACGTGCATGCTTGTGTGGCTACAGAGTCACTTGGATGGCCTATTTCTGTCAAGTGAAGTTAATGTGAACCGCTCAGGGAAGAGTTATTCTTTGAGACAACAAAGCTGCTGGTCTGTCTTAGCCATCGCTGCTCTTCTAGGTCCTGCATCTACTGTTTCCAAACTAATCTCTTCTCCTCTTGCTAGACATGAGATAACATACATCACTTCATTTGTGATCATAGCATCATTTAGGCTGGAAAGGACCCTTGAAATCATCAAGTCCAACCATTAACCTAACAGTGCTAAGTCCACCACTAAACTACATCCCGAAGCACTACATCTACTAGTCTTTTAAATACCTGCAGGGATGATGACTCAACCACTTCCCTGCGCAGCCTGTTCCAATGCTCAACAGCCCTGAAGAAGTTTTTCTTAATACCTAATCTAAATCTCCGTGTTATGAACACAAAGCCTCACAGTTGTTTTGCAGGGTTTTCAAGGTCCAATTTTCCCTCGCTGTGATACTGTAAGCAAATAAAGTGGTGCAGCTTTGATTCCTGGTGAATAGCCAGGGATGGAGGCTGAGTACAGATCAGCAAACTTGCAGGATTCAGCAAATGCATCCCTCTCAAGAGGGATCAGTGTTGTTTCCCCCCTTCACCTCAGTCTCGGTGTTCAGGCAACCAAGGGGCACATTGTTCCTGTAGGCTTTTGGCTCCTGTCGGGATGTGTTGCTGGACTGCAAGACTAACTACATACTATGCAGGATTTAAATCCAAAAAAGAAAAACCCCACACCCTTAGGCCATGCCGTGGTGCTGTCTGCTCCTCCCTGAAGCAAGCAGGGCTCAGGATCCTCCCAGAGATACTGACAAGCGGAGTTCACCACACACTTCTAGGAGAGCATACTTGGCAGGGACAAGCCCTGCTTTTATATTCACTGTGACCCTCTGCCTGCAGCAGGGTGTAGCCGCCTTACTTTCCCAATTGCTCTAGCAGAAGAGACGTCTTGTCATCACTCTAGGAGCCAGCCAGGGCCCTCTGCATCTACCCTGCCTGCTTACCAGTGTCACTTATAGGAACAGGATTATTTATAGCTCTGGGATGTGGGAGAGCAAAACAAGAGGCAGGAAGTGCTGGCAAAGGCATGCTTCCTTCCTACCCTTTCTCCTGTTTTGTGGTCTCCTTACTGGTAACTGCCAGTGTTACAAAGCAGGATAAGCCTAATTAACTCTGGTAGAAGATACAAGAGGTGGGTAGCCCCTGTGAAGGCCCTATTTGTACCCTGAGCATAGCGGTCAGGAGGAACACTTGTGGCTAACCTACCTAGAGATCACACTGCCAGCTTAACAAGCAAAAATGAGATCAGCTTTACTCTTGTCAGTGCTGAGACATACACCTCATCTGATCAGGGCAGCCAGGAACAAAGGCAGCAGAGGGACCAGCTGTGAGCTCTCCTGTGCCTCTGCAACAAAAGGGCCTTGTACTTTTTAAGTGCTTGTACACTTTTTCATTTTTGCTTACCTTCAGACGGGTAATGTAACATAGGGATAGAAGGGGAAACAAGACAAAAGCCATCCTCTTTTTGCCAACCCCCCAGCCCAAGTACAAATAGCCTTCAAAAAAAAAAAAAAAACACACACCACAAACCTCAAGACTTAGTTGACAAGGCAAAGCATCAGCAAGACTTGTCTCACCCTTTGCCTAGTAAACACGTCCTATCCTGTAAATAATGCAGTATATACAGGACATGCATTATAAGCACCATTATCTGTGCCCCTGTCAGTGTCAAATGAGACAGTCCTACAGCATGACCAGGCTCCTGCCATGCAGGGTGCTTGCTAACTCTGTCCTACTGCCACACAGGAGATGAGTTAGAGCAACCCCTTCCCCACCCTCCCAGCAGGTGCATAGTGGAAACACTTGCTGAACTTTGACATTGCAGCAAAGCCCTTTGGTATGTTCCCCAGACACACATACCTCCCCAGAGGGGCAGGTGCCCCGAAAGCCTACTGCTGATTTGCACACCAAGTCCCTTGCTATCACTAGCTGCATCGGCTCTGGAGAGTAAAGAGCCCCGTCTATCCACAGTCACCACGTCTGTGCCCACAGGGTGACTGGGAAGACACAGCTACAACTCATGCCCTTCTGGCAGAGCTGCAAGGCTGCCTCCACAGCAACAGTTACCAGACAGCAGAGAGACAAGGATGTCAGTAAGGCAGGAGGGTCCACCCTCCAGAGCAAATCCCCCCTGTCACTCATGGGGATGCCCAGCTCTGGGGCAGCTGCTGCAGTACAGATCCAGGCAGGGTTACTGCCATGCAGCAGTTGTGCTGACAAGACAGCAACAGGCTTGCAGCCTGTCACCCTCCCCATAAAAAAGCCTTCAAATGGCTGAAATACTCTGCAGAGCAGTATCACCCCCACCCAAGCAGCTGGCCCAACTGCTCAGCTGTTCAAAGGAACAGCAAATGCAGCCCTAATCTAGAACAGCCCTGCTAAGAGAGATTAGCCAACAGGAGTCACATTCCACCACTTGGGCAGCATTTGGCTAAGGAAGACCTCACCAGCACAGTCAGTCACCAGCTGAGCTGCACTGGAGCAGCCCTGTTGTAGCTTCAGGAGTCACAGAGCCAGCCCCCAAACCTGGGCAGCCTGCCCAGGCTCCCAGCTCCCCACAGCAGGCAGGACTTCTTTACCTTTCATCAGGTCCTGAAATGCTGCAGCAGTCCCAACTTGAGCCCTGTCTTGGGTAGGCACGGCTAGCAGGCAGCTGGGCAATAGCAGGCACACTCCAAGGCATTGCATGAGCAGAGCCAAGAGGTTGTAAGTAGAAGAGAGTGTATACTTAGCATGTTTTTCTTTTTTGTCTGCCTGACTCCAACTAGTTGCACTTGGTGCACTCAGGATTTAATACCTCTAGTAATGCTGTTTGATGCAGCCCTCAGGCTGCATCTGGAGCTTAGCAGCCAAGTGTTACAGATGCTGACCCACAGGTTGTTACATGGCTTGTCACTCATACCTGACAAGTTGCTAAGCCACTGACTTGATGGTACAGCACAATACTGAGTCTCTGACAGTGTCAAGACCTCAGTTCATGAAGCAGCACAGACAGCCTGGATGCTCTTGAGACCTCGCTCCTCAGCTTTCTCTCAGGCTTCACCTCTCAGTCCATGTCCTTTTCCCTGGGAAGCGCAGTTAGCCTGACTTGCCTGCTCTTGTCTACTCCTTAAGTACACCAGTGCCAGCCTGCAATGCACCCAACTGCTGAGCACCTTCTTGGAAAGCAAAGCTATTTGCAAGAGCACAAGCCATGCCATCTTCCCTGTCAGTCCCCCATCCCCAGCGAGGAGATGTGAGCAGCACTTCTTGGTCAGAGATGGAACAATGCATGACCAATATACACTTGTTTGAGTTTCCCTGGCTGGCACTAGTCCCATAGTTTGGATACCCAACAGCCAGGGACCACTCACTGCAGCAAACAGGGTCAAGGGAGCAACTACTGCTAAGGTAGCCCACCCCTGTAGCGCACACAGGAGCAAGCAGGTTAGAGCAGAAAACAGCGGAGGAAGCAGCCATTGCAAGTTTGGGTTTATTCCACTATGCGGGGGGGGGGGGGGGGGGCAGAAAACAAAACAAAACA
>JAVKLA010000007.1:7958483-7978578 GCA_034782735.1 Sagittarius serpentarius
CTATAGCTTGTCGCTGAACTTAATGGCTTTGACTTTAAAGTCACCCTCCACAGCCAGGTATTCAATTTTCTCCATGCCCATCCGATTAGGGAACTGGAACTCCACCTCAGGCAGCTTCACTGTTGCCTCCGTTTCATTGAAGGAGATGCAAATCTGTAGAGAGCCACAAGAAGGAAGCCTAATATATCACAGCTCACAAGCCTCACCCCCCACTACATCCAGTCTGGGTGCAGGACACATGAGGTGGCTGCTGGTGTCAAGGGCATGCTCTCTAGCTCAGCCTCCTCCCTGCCCAGCAGGGACATGGAGGGGAGGAAGTTCATTTGCTCTGCCCCACAGTCAGCTCCAAGCCTCTGCAACAAATGGATGAGAGAGACCCAGTCCAAATCCCAAGTCAGTGTTTTAGTTACTCGTGTGGCCTGCAGAGGAAGGCCAGAGTGGAGCACTTCCCACATCTGACCTGTTGGGCATTGACTTGAGCAGAGCAGGTCTAGACAGTTGGCTTTAGCTGCGAGACTCTTCCTCTGTTGCTTATTCCCCTTCCCATGCCTGCTCCTTCTCCACCACAGAGGCATAAGGCAGCATGAAAAAGCTGTGCCCTTGACCCTTTAGCGCTCCATGCCAGGGCCTTGCACACATCCCTGGAGCCTCACCTCAATTTTGTCACCCTGCTGGAAAGGAAAGTCATCCTTCCTGTCCTCCTCGCCCCACGTGCCGTCCTCCTTCGAATTGCAGACAATGGTGTTGACATCCCCGTGACAGTTGAAGCGAGGGTTGAAATGCAGCATGAGGGTGCTGCTGTCCTTCCCTACGTTGACAGCAAACCTGGGGAAACAGAGAGGCAGTGCAGAGGAGGTGCCTGCCTAGCAGAAGCTCAGGCTTTCCCTAGTGCCACATCAATCTATTCACCATCTCCTCACTTACCCTTTGGCATCAGACAGGATCTTCCCTTTGACCTTGATGCACTCACCAGGCTGGATGTCCAGCTGAGTAACGACCAGTCCCTGCAGGGCCAAACCAGAGGGGTTAGTCTGTCCCAAGGCAAGCCTACCAGCCCTCCTTGGGCCAAGGCACAAGCCAGCTCTGGCGGACCCAAACGCATTTGCGGTTTTGTGCTAGAGGAAGGGTTGAGCCAGGCGAGCTGCCTGTCTCAGCCCTCTGCCAGGGAATCCTAATCCACAGCCACCACCCCACTGGGGTCTCCCACCCCACTAAGCAACATAAGCTGACAAGGAGGCGATTCAAGCCACTGTAACGAGAGTAGGGCACAGGCACTGATTTACCAGCCGCTACAGAAGACAAGAAGACATCCTTGCAAGCAAGCTTGCACCTTCAAGTCATCAGTGGCCAGAGCCATTAGCACAGAATTAACGTTAGTTACGAAGCTTCTCTAGCACTAGGTCTCACCCCTTCCCTCGGTCTCCAAGCGACAGGAGCCACCAGAAAAGTTTCTTGTCTTGACTTAAAGTAGCCTGCACACAGAGAGAGGGGTCAGTGGAACCCACTTCTGGCTGCAGCCCAGTAAAGCAGAACAAACACCCCCCGGGAAGCTCACGCTGCAGAGGAGAGGGCTTGATCCTTTCCCCGGAGCCAGGTCATTCACTCCCCCAGCCGCATACCCCCAAAAGAGCACTTAGCATCACCAGCCTCCCTCAGCTAAGAGGGAGAGGGTGTTTGGTGAGGTCAGGCATAACTCAAATCATGCTTTGCTGCCTGCACTCCCTCCAGGCCCAAGTGCAATGATGCTGAGCTCCACTTAACCATACGCCAGATGAAGAAGGGAGACTAATTTCAACTAGTTATATTGTTCCCTTGCACTAGTTCCCCAGCTTGTGCAGGCCCATGCCTAGCAGCCGCAGAGCCCAGTACTCCTCTAGGACTGCCACCCAGCCCCAGCAGCACTTGCCCTCATGCCTACTCCCTGCTCTGCCCACGCACAGACTGCTGAAGTCGTATTTCCCCCAGTTGCTAAACTGCTTATCGTTGCAGCACTAACACTGCCTTCTGGCTCCCTTTCTAGGGCGGTGCTGGAGCACAGCCTGAAGCACAGCCTCAGTGCCCAGGGGGGGTCTTTCGAGGACAGGAAAGTTAGGGGGACGGGGGTAGGTTAGAATACACTGCCATCCTGCTTTCCTCTGCTGTTGCATTGTTAGCCCAGTCCTGTACCCAAAAGGCATTTTTTCCAGGAAGAAAACACAGAGTTTAAGGAAAACAGGTATAAAGGGTATTCGACCTGTAGGGTTGCCAACGGTCCCAAACCTTTAGCGTATTCAAGGATATGAACGTGCGTTAGAACAGCCTCCCTACTTAATAACAGGCTAGAGAAGAGGAGGGGAAGAAAAACGGCTGGTCAGCCCTAACTATTCCTCCCGCAGCCACATACCACTCTAGCATTTCCTCTCAGCTAATCCTTTTCCCCTCCTACCGCTGGCACCGAGCCCAAAACCCCCACGCAGCCAAACCCGAGTCCTGCTTGGCACACCAGTCCAGCTTGAAGAAGGCACTCACTTGCTCCATGCTGCAGCCACCAGCCCCACCAGGCAGGACGCCCCCGAGCCCCTGCTCCGCAACCCGGCGTGACTCAGCGCTCAGCTCCCGCCTCTTAAATCACTGGGGCATGACCATCACATGATGGGGGGGGGGTGGGGGTGGGGGTGTGTGAGGAAGGGGATCAATTGCAGCTGTTCGGGGCTGGAGCTTTCCCAGCCATTTAAAGGGGGCAGCGGGAGATGTCTATTGATACTGTTCTCTGCAGGCAGGACGTGTATGATTTTAAAAGCTAGCGATTGTTTGCTTCTGCGTGGTATTAGAAATCCTTACTGTAAGCTCTTCTAGCTGCTATGCAGTGTGTGTTGGCTCTTACCCGGCAGCCTGAGTGCGGCTCTGTGCCTGCAGCGAAGCGGCTGCTTCTTGTTAAGCAGTCCCTGTCTAAAATCAGGGCCGGAGTCCTCACGTTACTGCTGCAAAGTGACCGCCTCTGAGAATGTGTGTGTACGCATTCTCCCAGCCCAGCCTCATGCCTGCGAGGAGCCTCGACTGATGGGAGCCCCTGGGTACAAATCGTCACTACTTGCAGTTAAACGAAAGGCAAGGGTTTATTATATCCTATACCAGCATTTAAAAAGTGTCTCAAAGTTAAGGTTGGTTGTGTGGGGCACTACTAGATGTGAGAATGCAGACTGCAGCTTTTGAAACGTAGCATGATCTTTCTGGTTGCATTCCAGTTGCAAAAGGCTCCGGAGGGAAAAGAGAAATGCTTTGTTAGCAGAGGAAGAGGCCAGGCAGGGCGGAGTGCAGCCGGCAAGAAAGGAGGCTGCTTTCCCAGCTGGTCCCTAACACCCGCTTTTCCCCTTTACTGTGTCCCTTAAAAGCACACAGCATGACTGCCCCAAGGGTCTTTGCAGGGCAGGAAGGTGAAGGTGGGAGCAGCCACAGTGCTTTGTGGGTCTGTGTGACTGGATCAGCTGGGTACCGCTTGTAGCTCTGGATTGGCTTTAGCAGGGTCCTCGGGCCTCCGTGCCTCAGTTTCCCTCATACATGAAGTGACATTAATGCCGTGTAGCTTCACAATCCCAATTGTAAAACTTCAGTCAGAGCTGCTATATAAATGCAGCACGCTATTTGTTGGTTAGGCCATGACGAGCCTGCGAGATACCTATCTGCAGATAACTTTAGGAAGGGCTGTACAGGGCAGCTTATGAAACAGCGCCTGAATTTATGGCTAGGTACCAGGAGGAAACATGCTGTCCCACAGGAGGCTGCTGGAACTTCATTAGAGCGTGCTTGCTGTTATACAAACAGCATCCTGACTCCTGACACCATCCTTTGCCCCCGATATCCCCCACACCCATTTCTGAACATTCATGTAGCATTTCAGCATCCCGTATCACTCCGGGTGAATGAAAGCCGAGCTGCGTTTGAACTAGAAAGTCACAAGCCTGAACTGGAGCCCTGTGACTCGGGCATATAAAAGAGGGCAAAATGCTGACTGAAAGTACTGTAGGGAAAATCCCGCACACGCTCTTGCCTCCAACTAACTCCCTGGCCATCCTATGCATACACAAGAGCCATGCTGAAGTCAGGAGTTAACTGCAGGAGCAGAGTTGGTGCGGGTAGCAAATGCCACCAAGAACCGGCACCCTCCACAGACAGTTTGGAGAAAGCCCAAGTAATTCCACCTTAAGTTTGCCCCAGTCTCTAGCACGATGTTCGCTGGGATCACGTGTTATAGACAGGCTTTAGGCACCTCAGTTACTGTGCAGTTGTTCCCGTGTTCGCTACCACATGTCAGGTGTTGAGCAAATTCTGTTTGGTCAGTTGGGGTTTTGTATTTGTTTTCCATTCAGCTCTGTGAAATCCCTGGGGACTTCTCGCCTCCTTTCTGTGCCGCAGCATTTCTGGAACAGGAGCTGCTGGCGAGGGGAGTTGTGGTGCTGGGGCCGTGCAGTGCCATCGCGTTGGCCCCTCTGGCTCCCCTTCTGGAACACACAGTTGTTGTGAGCTGCTTTTCTGGCCTGAAGTCTCCTCCTCTGACCCTTTCCTTTAGACAGGGAAATACCTTTCTAACAAAATGTGGAGACTGCACTGTTTGTTTTCCTTGAGTGCTTTGCACTGGCAGCCTAGTTGGTTTAGCAACACTTGCCCCTGATTTAAAGCACTCCTGCTCTTAAGCCCCGTGAAATCAGTAAAGTGTTTATTCTCAGACTACAATGCTGAGATGCCCAGCTGCCCTCCATTTTTCCTAGGATTCAAGGCAACGGTGGGGAGGCAGAAAAAAGAACATCTTCCCTTTTGCAGCCTCCAGTGGGAAGAAGTGGGAGAAATTCCCCAGTGGGTCTCCTTCCCTTTCAGAGGGTTTGTAAAAGGAGACAGGTGGCAAAGCAAGGCCACGCTGCCCAGCCCCACCCCATCGAGGGTGACTCCAGCCCTTCAGCACAACGTGAGGGAGAGGACACCCTGCTTCCCAGGGTGGGAGTTTTGTGCCCAAGGGAAAACATGAAGCTCACAGCATGCAGGCAGAGGATTAGGGTGTACTTCAAAGGCCTGGGCGGGGGGGAAAGGGAGAGATGCTGCCCTACCCAAGCTGCTCCTGCACCCCAGGACCAGCAGGTGATGTTCTGAGAAGAAACCCTGGGCGGAACATGGAATGCAGAGAGCCCAAGTTAGCTTTATCTGGATTGTAGCAAGGGATTGCCATAGGTACAGGCCCCGAGCAAGGGTAGTCAGGGTGCCTGCAGTGTACGTCTTCCCATGTGTTCCCATTTCCAGGCGTTACTGCTCTCTCAAACGCTTTCAGGGAAGAGTGTCACACCCACCAGGCAGCTCCGGCAGAAGCAGGGAGAGAGAAGTCATCTCCTGCTTATCCAGAGGTTGATGCCCAGAGGAAGGTTGCCCTCGGAGGTTGCCCTCCCAGCACCTGGCCTTGCAGGCTTGCTTCAGGGCATGGGACCCTGCCCAGCACCAGGTCCCCAGTACAAACTCTGAAGTCATCACTTGATTTGCACAGGCTGAAGCCAGACAACTGGCCAGTCTGATTTTCTTGTAACTCCCTGGAAATGTCACAGATTTTCTTTAGGAAAAAAGTAAATACCAAAAGGATGTAGCATGCTGATTGTTACTCTTTTTAATCTTCTGCGAGAGAAAATACACCCTAGCCCTTGGCAAGTCACATCCCAGGCTAATCAGTCCTGTCATTAGAAATGGCTTACCCCTGTTTTTGAAAGGTCTAAGAACACACCTCTGCTGCTAGCTAACCCAAGGGCTGTGGTATATTCTCTAGCCTGTGTGACACAGGGTGCAGAGGCCAGCGCTGCTGGCTCTGCAGTATCTGTGCCTGGTTTTTCTTGCACTGAACCCACACACACTGGCAGTTGTTGATGCTACATATCCTAAGTTATTCGTTGCCATAGCTAAGAAAGAGGCCACCACTTCTTGCTGAAAGAGTGAATAGTAGCTTTCTCCTCCTTTGAGATGGCATCTGGCCCCAGCTCCAGCACAGCAGTACCACACATGTGCCTCCCTGGGGCAGCACCACTGCTCCAACCCTCGCACCAGTGGGAACACACCGCCAAATCACTTCGGCTGGCCAGGGAGGGAGAAAAACTGCTCCAATTCGTTTTCACTAGTGCAAGGATTATACTAGTAAAATAACGACAAGAAAAACTCCTCACCCTTTTCTAGTGTGAGCTAAAGCTTACAGTTTGGTTAAAGTGTGTGTGGGGGGGTTCGCACTTTCTTTAGGAAAGGTTTGTGCTAGCCGCTGCTAAGTTCATTTTCAGCTCATCAAGAAAAGACAGCATCTTTCTCTCGCACTGTCTTTAGGGAATATTTGTGTCAATACTGTCTGGATGGCATCCTGGTCTCAGCAATAGGCCCTGGTTACTCTTCCAACCTAAACATTATGCTGTTACAGTATAATAGATATACACATTATATATATATATATATACACACACACACACACGGCTGTTTTCTACCTCTTCAAGTATCTGGGGATTTAAGCAACCCTCTACTACTGTTGAAGTGTCTGATTCTTCCCGTTTCTCCCATAGCATGTTAGTTTGTCTCCTCTGAGAAGTTTCTGCCTTTTTGCTGAATAGTCATAACCCTCTGAAGAGTTCTGTTGCACACAGTTTCTCTGGACCCTTCTGCATCGAAGGTCAATTGCATGGCTGGCTAAAACAATGCTCTCGCCACCATGGTATCTTCCAGCCCTACGCTATCCGCAGTTGTTCTGGAGACCCTAGGGGAACAGAGCCAGACTCACAAGAAAAACCCTTAGCCTGCTGCTGAAAGACAAAGGATGACTCTGGAGCCACAGTCCAATTTGGCAGGAGGTTGAGAGGCCCTCCCAAAGCCTGCAGGCACTGGGCCTCCCAAAGCACTGCTTCAGAGGCAAGTTTGTGCCAGGAAGAAGGGCTGAAGGTCCAGTCCAGCCTGGATGCCAGCTGAGCTTGCGTGGCCACCTGTCACTACCACATTTTTATCCCGGAGGGTTTCCTGATTTCAGATTTCCCTACATTAGAAGGGAAGCACCTCTATTCCAGATTAATTATAAATTAAAGTTAATTATAAAGAACTTGTTGCACTATCTCAAAGTGATGAAAGGAGTTTGCTGATCCCATCAGTAGGATTTAAAGTATGTCTCATTTTATTTCCCTCATTAACACTGACCCAAGTTGACAATCCCTGTTTTCTCATCTCCCAGCGGATTAGATTTAACTAGAGCAAGTACTTAGCTACCAAGGAGAACTGGGCCTTTGTTATTTTGGACTCATTTCTCTTCGGCACCTCCCCCATACCTTTCAAGTTTGCGCGTGGCAAATACCTCTCCTCAGAGTTTATTGCCTCATCTCAAAGGAGCTGTTGGCATTTGGTCCCCGTTGGGGGTCCCCGCTACTCTAAACTTACAAATCCAGGTACATCTTTTCCTCCTCTTTGCCACTCACCAGGCAGCAGGAAGATTAATCTCTCCTCCAAAGTCATCACGCTTGGAAGAAAGCGGTAAGAAGCAGTGTGTGGCCCCACTGCTGTACACTGCCAGGCCACCCCTTTCCCATTTCTTACCCTAGGAGAGTGCGAGACCCATGTCTCCTGGGACAGAAGTGCCCTTGCCATGCCCCAAAGTGCCATGCCCCAAACAGCGAGGCCTTGCCCTGGAGCTGGAGGGTATAGCAGCTACTGCAGTATGAATTCATAGCAGAGACCACAGGTTACTGACCCTTCAAGTGCATGTTTTCTAGGTCTGTCAACTCTCCCACTTTTAAGTATTTATTTTTCTTAACAATACTGTTGTTTACTTTACATCTATGACCACATTGCAAACTTCTGCAACAGGAGACAGACGCTGAAATGCTTTTCACTGGGCTATCACAGTAGGATAGCAGCACTTCCCACGCCTTATATATTCCTGTGGTCTAGCTCCAGACAAGCTGGGTTTGATTTGTAACTCGTGATCAGCTGCAAGGAGACTTGAGGGGGGGAGGAAGATGGGGAACTACACCTTTCCCTGTCCTTAACCAGCTGAATAAAAATTTGTACAGGCCATGCAGTTGTTCACATGGTGTGCAAGAGGTGAGTAAAGCTAGAAAGGAGTGCATCTGCACTGCCCTCCCCAAGGTACTCAGGCAGTAGAGGTGGTGAGCTAGGTCTGGACCCTACTTGAGTAGGGCAAGAGGAGAAAGACTGCAAGTAACATAGCCTGTTCTGGTTAAAAGTAGAAGGAGGGGTGTCTAAGAAGAAGGATCATCACCGGAGCATGTCTTCTAGGTAGCTTTCATCTTGAACTGTGGTGACTGCACGCAGGTGGAGGGTCTAGACTTTGTTTCATTTCCTATTCATAAACCAGCTTTCATCACTTGGTGCCATCCGTAAAGGTAAAGCTCCTGAGTTTGGCCAAGGAACCTGAAAGATTTGCCCCGTTCCAGGCCAAAGGACAGGATCTGTGTTGTCACAGCAGAAACATCAGGAAGCATTACTTCCTCCATTATTGTCTGACACGGGAGTGGCTTCAGCAGGGCTGGAAGGCAGAGGCAGCCCTGCACTGCTCAGCTTGAAATGCCTTACTTAGTCCTGCTAAAGTCAGGAGAAGGGAGTGCAGGAGTTGGCAGTCCCTGGAGCAGATCTGGCACCTTCCAAGTTGTCTGCAAATGCAAAAGCCACCTTTGGAAGGAGTGCATTCCCCAGACTGCTTCCCTGGTGCATGGTCATCTGCAGCGGAGGCCAGCATCACTTACCCGCTCTGCAACAGCAAGATGTGCTGTGCGCAACGCTGAAGAGCTGTCTGCTCTGCCAGCGTGGCTAACCACAGGCCCATTCGTGGTACAGTGACACTGCCAGGACTGGGCATCCTCAAGTTGTCATGAGGGATGCAGGGAAACTTGGGCAAGCATAACCCGGAGTGCTGGGAAGAACAACAGTAAAGTCACCCTTTCCACCTTCTCCATATATCAGACATGCAGAGGGCACTGGCTACAGGTTCCCACCCCTTCGGCAGCTGACAGAAATAATATCTGTTCATCCTTTTATATTTTCTCCTTATGACTTTAAGGCTTGGTTTTTCTTATGTCACTCTAATTATGCAAAATCTGCAAGGCCGAGGTCTCCCTTGTACTGAAGGGCTGTAAAGCAATTTGTTTTCGGGCTTCGCTCAAATTAGTGGGGGAAAACGCCTCACAATGACTCTGAACAGGGTGGGACCAAGCCTTCTGCATCAGCCCGGTGTCCACAGAAGTGGATATTCCAGCAACCTTAAGCTGGACTGATTTAGAAGAGCTCTCTTCTAGCCTGACATATAGCACATACAAGATGCTAGGATGGTTTAGAAACTCAAGCCATCTGGAGTTCTTTCCCACAAATACATGTGGGTGCCAGAATTTGTCTCCTTTGAGCCACCCACAGTGAGAAGGGATTGTATTAAAGCCTGCTCAAGTTTCTCAAATTCAATTTTAAGCAAAAGAAAATTGTCAATAAGTACTTGAAAAATGCCTTGGAAAGAACAAGCTGATTAAAAAATGTAACAACAAACTTTGAAGAAACATTAACACTGTCCATTCCGAGCCCCAAGATATTGAAGGGCCTTCGAAACGATGCTACTTGGGGTGAAGTTCCTTACCCTTCCTGCCACCTTCTCCCTCAGTGTTTTATCAGCCAGATTTAGGGTTTACCTGAAATAGTCCTGGGTCACGAGGGCTGCCTTGCTTCAGAAACAAGCTCTGATCTTCTCTGACTGTTGAAGTGCAGTAAACAAAGATACACGCAGTTTTAAGACTGACATTACTGCATCCCTTTAATACAGCTGTAAATCAGTATCAAATGCAGGCAGATTATATGATGGTCTCCCATTATCGATGACAGGCCATTTGTCAGATGGCTGGAAGGTGACATCTCAGCTGATAGCTAAAGAAGAAAAAGCCAGTTAGAAATACGCGCACATACACACACACTGAGAAATACGAGTTGTAGTTCAGTAAGTTCTGCTTGGAAGCAAGAGCATCACTCTTAAGCACCGTGGGCAGACCAGAAACCTTGCTCCTAAATCCCCTGAAGGCTGTGGTGCTCTCACTTGCAGCTCTTGGGTGGGTCCATAAAAAGATTCTGGCCACAGCATGATGAAATGAGGCAGTGGTGGGGAGCCCTGGGCACTGCAGGATGCAAGGAAAAAAGAGGGCAGACAGGATTTCTCACACCAACAAGCAGCAGGAAATTGGGAGATCGTGACTCATGCCAAAGGCCTCAGCCATGACTCATGACAGGGGTTGCAGCATGCCCTTGAGTCCCACGGGAGAGTACAAACACAAGTGGGTACCTTAATGCAGCCGCCGCCACCACATGAGTCAGCCGACGGTGGGAGACTCCACTGAGGCACACTCTGAGGCACTGCCCTCCCACGGTCAATGGAAGTCCGCAGCAAGGGCTGCTCAGCACCAGAGAGGAAACAGCTGCCTGACGGAGCTTGGCGGCACATAAGCCCACAGCACCTGTGGAAATCTCGGCCCAAGCACAGACAAGCAGCACACCTGCCAAAGTCCGCAAGATATCAAAACCCAAGGGAAGCACCACTCCATCTGCCCTCCCCTTCACCGCCAGGCAGGAAGATAAATGCTGTGTCTGTACACATGGACATGCAGATCCATGACTGACTGCTGCTCATCTCCAGCACAGACCATCCAGCAGCTAAAAAGCCATCCAAGGCTTTTAATCCTCTTCTCCAAAGAGAGGAGAGCGGAGAACTACAAGATGTTTGCTAAAATCATCTATTCAGTATTTATAAAGCTAAGAGACAAAAAAAAAATCCAAATCAGGTGCAAATAACTCCTGAACTGAAAGATCTGCATTTCCCTTGAGCACGCCATTCAGCAGATGACTGAACCAGTTCTATTGTTTATGCAAAGAAAAGTGTGCAGCTTCCCCTGACTGTGCCCATCTGGGCATCTTAACCCGGAGCCAAGACTTCCAGGCTTACTGCCCCCCTGTAGATGGTCTTTATTAAAGCTATTTGCCTGGAATCTGCCCTGCCTTGGCAAGAGCATTTCATTGGGTTTTTTTCCCCCCCAAAAAAAACACTTAAGCAGCATCTAGTCAGTGAGATGTACAGCTTTGTACAAAGCCATGCAGTGGCTCATCTCTTTCTGGAAACTAATGTGCTTGGACATACACATACTATGTGCTATGAAACAACATCGCTCATCCCCCCCCACCTCCAGAAGTGAAGGCTTATATATAGGCATTTCAGATGATGTTTGTCAGCTGCTTGTGCTTGCTGTGAACTAGTGTCTCCTACTGCTGTGGTACATTCCTTGCCTTTGCCTATGGACTCTAGTGACCAGGACTGAGCTGGGAAGAACAAATACCAGTTAACAAGCTTGTGGCTTATGAAACTCCTGAAAAAAAGAAAGCTAAAACAAGATTCAAGCTTTACCTTCTTTGTCACTGATGTTATGACTCACAGAGCTGGAAACTCAGCTGATAAAGTATTTTAATACAGGAGGCTATCTAGGATGGAAAAGAGCAAGTTTATTTCCAAACACAGTTGGACTGTTTTATACCTGTTTTCTTATATGAGTTAATCCGCTTCCAGCGTTTGCATAGATTTGCATTTTACACTCTTCAGTAATATTCAGCACATGCCTAGCAAAGGTCTTCCTGCCTTTGGGGTGACTTGATGCCACTTGGCACAAGCACAGATGCTGGGTAAGGGACACAGCCTCACTCAAACACAGGATGTAATTCCATTTTTAGGGGTCAAGTCAGGGTCACAGCACAGGGTCCCCCACCTTGGTTGCCCACCCTGTGTACACAGATGCACATGTGGGCCGAACCAGAGGCACTGGCATAGCCAGCCAGGGATACGAAGCCATCCACAGTGACAGGCAGGCTTTCCCTTGGGTAGAGTCGCAGGGAGACTGAGGCTGCAAGAGAGGAAGCCAGTGATGGTACAGGGGAGGGACTGTTGCTGCCCCCAAGCTCTGCGTAGCCTCTGCCAAAGCCCTGCAGGCTGCAAGGGAGCAGCAGCATTTGCTTTTCCCTTGGGCTTTTGTTCTGGAGCCCCACAGCCTTCCCTAGCCACTAGCAGGCTTGCAAAACACCTGGCTCTGAGGACCAGTCCTGCCCTCATCCTTATCAGGTCCCCATTTTGTTCTAGGGCCAGGAGAAGAAAAAAGAGCACAGTACTAAGTGCTGGCTCCCAGTGCCCAAGGACAGGGTGCCAAAACAGCAAGGCTGCTGTCAGCCCTTTAGACAAAGGCTGCAGCCCCATGGACTCATTTACCTCTGATAAGAGAGCAGCCCTAATCCTTGCACTTGAGATACCATCACCAGGCAGTGCGAGAAACCCTAGGGAGATAAGGAGGGCAAAGTGCTTGTTATTTGAGAGAGCACAGCTCTGCATCCCTGTGGCAATAACACTCCCCATTAAGGCCCAAGAGGTATTTCTTGTCCTCTCTGTAAGCGAGACTCAAGACCTTCCCAATTCCCCTAAGCAATCTCTTCTATTTACCAGTGGCATGCAACTCCCACGCGGACTTTGGACAACCTGTGATAATGCCTGCTCTGTGCTCGGCTGGGCAAAGCTATTCCCTGCCGAGTTATTTTGGGTCTCTATGCCCGAGATACACACTAAAGCAAATTGTTCTAGTTCCCACTTTCACTAGAATATTCTGAGCTACATTATAGGCTATAAAACACCTCTTCTGCTACCACATTCATGAGACCATTCCTCAAGTCTAGAGCTGTGTCTCAGGAAAACTGAAAAAAAAAAGACCTAAACCAATAACTATTTTCACAGAGGGCCAGCAGCAAGGAGGAAGCTGCTGTGCCACATCTTGAAGGATTTTGATCCTTGCTTCCCATGGCAGCATTAGAAATGCAAACTGAGGCCAGTCCCCACAGACTGGCTTGCTTGTGTGGAGGAACTTGTGAATAGTTTTGATGGGTGTTTCCTTCACAACAGAAATGATGACTTCTTAAAAAAAATTCATTTTAAATAGCTTGTGGCCTTTGAACACATAGAACACATCTGCCTAGGGAACACTACAACACAGAGACAAAAGCATTAGAAATCTTTATCAGACCAATCTGCCATGAGCAGTTTTGTGCTTTCCTTCAGTGCCATCAGAGCTAAGAAAACTAATAGCAGGGTAAAGGCGCATTCCAAAAAACAGATTTTGTTTTGCTTGTATTTTGTGAATAGGTTGTACAGTAGGGAAGTCCTGATAGACATTAGCAGCTTAAGTGTCTTAACCTTGCCAACATCCAATACAGATTAGAAGTACTATGAGCTTTTGGGTTATTTAAACCATCCTGAAAGAAGTTTGCTCTACCACTTCAAATTAACTGCTCTAATGGAAAAAAGTAGAACCTATACAAGGTCACTCATCCATGTCTTTGTAGACAAGCTAGTGCACTGGAAGTTGCTGTGCTTGGCCAGCTATTTCCTACCATGCTGCCTCAGCACCACTGCATCCATACCCCATCCAGAGCACCTAGAGCACTAAACCGCTAACCTACGTAAGGCTGCGACATTTCTCCCAGAATCAGCCAAAACCAACCCTTCGCTCATCACTTTCTCCCCACTCACCACCTCTTAAAAAAACCTTGGGTTTTTGCCTTGGCATTTTCTGTCCTTCATAATACCTTCTTTTACTTGTTTCCCTTCTAACTTTTGAAGTCTTCCTCTCTTTTTTGCTTTTTTTTTTTTTTTTTTAAAAGTCAACTAGTAGGTGCTTTGCACTAAAAGTTCCCTACCCCCACATTTATCTTTTTTAAGCTATCCCTACAAGTCAGACAAAAACTGATTAACTTTTTTTTCTCCCCCCAAAATTAGCACAGCTAAAACAGAACCACATTCCCTCAGCCACAAAACAATACCCAGAAAATTACCTAGCTTTTCTTTCTTCTTACTTTACCATCCTGCTGCTTTTCAAGTAAACACCAACAAGACTCCAGCCTCAGAAAAACACCACTGTATGTGATAATAGCAAAGCATTTCCCAGCCTCCTTTTAAGCAGGTCTCGCCCAGCACTGAGGCTATATAAGGGGATAGGTACTATTATATTTTTCAGCGGTGGGGAAAATACTTCTGACTGGGGATGTGTAGGCTAGGGAAGAACTTTCTTGGGTGCTTTCAGAAGTTTTTGAGGTGGGACTATTATTGTTTCCTTCAATAGTTTTTATTTTTGAAAGCAGATAATTAAATTTATATAAATGATTTTTCATGTATGTTGGAAAAAATGTTTGGGTATCTTGCTTTAATATGTTGTTAAATATTTTTGCTGAAGTAGTTTAAGTTGGTATCTTAAAATATATTTCTTTCTTTTTATTAATGGTAAAACAAGTTTTGTGTGCTTAAATAGCCTTATGTTGGGGATGAGGGATATTAATTTAGCTAAACCGAGAATTCAGCTTTTAGTGCTTTCCAGTGTGACTCAGTTTCCAAAGACAATATTTTCTTTCCCCTTGAAGGGATAACTGTTTTCATTTTAATAGGGAAACTTAGGCTGGAGAAACTGTACAGCTCATTGGGATTTTTTCATCTTGTAAAACCCACCCTGCTAACCTGCCATCTGGTACTACTTGCAGTAAAGGCAGTCATGAGAAATTCTAGTTTTAGCAAGATTTAGTAGCAGCTGGGGTTGTCTCATTACTTGTTAAAACTGTGCAAGGCATTCTTCTCACTCTGGAGTTGTATATAAACTATTCAAGTCCAATGGCATTTGTGTGATGGACTCTTTGATGTGGTTGGTTGTTCTTTTTAATTCTACAAGTCCTCTTTCTCACTGCTTCAGAAAGTGCCGTGATACAAAGGTTGTCCTGGCCATTAGCTTAAGTTAGCAATGTTCTGCTGTATTGACCATCTGCTTTTTTTAAATGCATGAAAACCTCTTGGCTTGTTTGAGCTGGGATTCCACCGCGGCTCTAGCATCTAGACCTTGTCCAGAGGCTTGCAAAAAACCAAAACTGAAGCATGGCAATCTGTTACCAGCTTGCTGCTCTCAGATTGGGAAGCTTAGTGTACATCGGTGTGTTTGTAGATGGGAAGCTCCTCTCAGATGGAAAGCTTTGATTTGCTGAGCGGGAGGAGGCTCAAATGGACACACTCCCCCTTCTCTGCTGTGCTTACCCCATTTGGCACAAATGATTGCTAGTTTAAGCACTAGTCTTGCAAACTCCTATGGTTTAAGAAGCGGTTCTATTGGGTTTAAATGACAAAGACCCTATAGGAAAAGGACAGCTGGTGACTAACAAAGAGACTTCATTAATAGCTGAGCAATCGCATCAGACTGCCAGCTCACCTGTGCAACTACTGTTGGTAAAGGCTGCAGCATGAGTCTGATCAGAACCACAATTTGGGAACATAATGGAGACCTTAACAGAAGCCACATGAATCAAGATCAACATCCAGGTCTGCTGTGCTGTCTGCTTTTAGCAGTCTAGTGAGTGGCTGTGAAAGCATGTGCCCCAGGAGCAGGGAGGTGGTGAGAAGCGGGGGTACTGTGCTTTCAGGGTTACCTTTACTGTAACTTTGCAAGGCTCGGAGTTCACAGGCTTGGCAGGCCGTGATGGGCAAAGGCTACTGTGTGGAAAAACATCCCTCTCCTTTGAAGGATGTGGCTTTCAGAGTACAAAGCAGTTGGTTAAAGATAAGCACTGCCGAGCAGAGGGGTGGACTTTATCATCAGCAGCCGTGGAGTGGGAGGTGTGTTTTCAAAAGCAATGAGACGAGAGGGCAGAGTCCTGCTGTGCATTAATCCATGACATGTCCTGTGTTTCAGGGTGGTGCCAAATCAGATGCCAGGATTGGGTGTGAGGCAAGGAGCCCCGTCCACCTGCAATGAGGAAACAGCAGCGTGCACGGGTGTGGAATGGGCCAGGCAGGCTGACAAGTAAGTAGTAAGGAGGTCAGGAGCGCTTTGAAGCAGAGATGCTCAGGCTGCATGTGTGTGTACCCAGGGGTGGATTATTCCTGGGGGACTGGACCTACGAAGCCTGCATCGCTCTGCCTGCCTGATGCTCCAGGGCGGTAGTGTGGTTCCTCCAGGCACAGCTGTCAAAAGATCTTCCACAGTGGGCTGGAGATGAGTTTCCCCCTGTCCGTTGCTTATTTCACCAGCAGAAAAGTTGGAGGAAGAGGCTTTCTGTGGGTTGAAAGAATGGTTATTCCCACAAGCAGTGACTGACTGCTTTTAAAAAGTGTGGTGTAGGAGCTGTGCAGTATTATCAATATTAGCAATCCAAGAACCCCTAAGTAATCCTAGAGGTGACAAACCAGAGTGAACACACAGTGGATCCGGTAGGAAAAGGATTTTTGCAGTTTCAGACTTACTAAGAGTTGCTTTATAATTTCAAAATTGGAGAAAGCAGCTTGTCTGTGACGTCTCAATGGGCGAGCAAACAGTGGTCACAAAATGATTTCACAACTTGTTGTTAGACTGCTGAACTAAATACTACTGGGGAGAGAAAACTGCTCCAAAAAAGATGACAGACAAGGACTGCAACAGCCTGCAGAAAGAAAAGCGCTACTTAGATGTGCGTCATGGAGAAAGGTCGTGAAAAGGCTGTAAAATGAGAATCCCAAGGTAGCGCTGTCCTTCTCAGTCTTTGTCTTAGCAACACTGGAGATAGTAAGGGGAAAATCTTATTCTTTGGAAGCTGTGGATGGCTGTGGAGCAAAAGTATGCTCCCCACCAGACAGCTTTAGTCCTCTCACAACCTTCTTTCATTTGTTTGGGGTTTCTTCCCTGAAGCTCGCTGTACGTGAAGGCTCTGATGGCACCCCTGATACCCTCTGTCAACAGCTTCCTTTTAAGAGCTTCTAGCTGAGGTTCATGGAAGGCTTTAGCAAGCCCTTTCCCAAGGGAGCCCGGTGCGTGATGTGAACTGTGGCAATGGCTTTGAATGTGGTGGAAAAGACTTCAGCATTTTACCAGGCCACAGCCACTTTGCATGGCGGTGCTGATCTAGGCTATAACCTGCACTGCCTTGGTTTCCTGAAGTCTTTCCCCTGTGAAAGCAGAAACCCAGGCTGGGAAAAGGCCACAACCTTTTGTGGCCACAGAGTTTCCCTTCTGCAGGGAAGAGTTCCTCCCTCAAATAAACCCCAAGCAAAGAGGAGACCTCAATTAGTGCTTGAGCAAGGACTCGAGGCATTCCCCAGCATGCGTGTTATGCAAGGGTCAGGTTCTGCTGCCCTGATTCCCGTTCCTCCCCGAAACTGCAGGCATTTGGGCGCACATGCCTCAAATATATGAGCAGTCCCATCTACTGCCCTGGTCTGCCCCAAAGCGTCCCGCTGAAGCAGAGCCAGCAGCCCTAGTTTCACAAGCACTGACACCCACTCGTTTGATATCTGGGGTCACCCAGCAGCAGCATCAACCAGGCAGTGAGGTACTCCTGTCTCATGTGTCTTAGTTCTCTTCCTGCCTTCGTAAAGGATCCGTACAAGAGCCAGATTAGGTGCAAGATTAAAGTATTGCATTTTTTGACTGTTTCGAAGCTCATTTATGCTAAATCAGAGAGCAGAGTACATTATACGACCCACGTAATCCAGAGAGATTCCTACAGCCAGCTTCTTATTTGTAAGCTCTCAGGAATGACTGTGCTGGACATCTCTTCCCTGCACCTGCCGCCCCCCCCATCCCCCCCACTCCCATCTCATAAACACCTGTGAGGCAATTTAGGGCTGGGGTCTGTGGGGGAATGCAGGTCTCTCGTTATGCAACTGCCTTCCCCAGCACAGATCCTTTTCTGCCCGACAGAGATTCCTGCAGCAACGCTTTCCGTCCCCAGGCGTGGGAATGGGGCTCTAGCCGCAACATGGGTACCGCTTCCTAGTCCTGCGGTGTGAGGAAAGGGACTGGAGGTGCAGGAAGGAAGGGGCGGTATCGGTGCTGCTGGGGAGCCCCGGGGCAGTCGTGGGGAGGAGCAGGGCTGCGGTGCTGCCCTGCATTCCTTTCTGCATGGGCTGGTGGGCAAGGCGGGCTGAGAAATGGCATGAGGGTGTTACACCCTCCTCTACTCCGGGCTCTCCAGCTGCAGCCCTCTGCCGCAGCCAGTTGCTCTCTGAGGACTCTTGCTGGAAGGCTGGACCTCGATAAACTGCATGTTTCAAAGCGGGACTCATCCTTAATCTGCTGGGATTAACAAGGGATGCGGTTTTAGCTACTCCCTAGAATTTAGGCGCTGTAAACAAGTGTTTTGCAAACCCCAGGACCAAGAACAATCTGTCGCTGTAAGCAAAAGCAAGCGCTCCCCCTGGTTAGGTTGTGAACTTCACACTGAATTTGAGACCCCAAACCCATGGTCCCTCTAATGCTGGTGATTGTGGCTGAACCCAGCAGCTGGTGCCTGCCCTGTGGGTTCCATAGGACTTGCCTTGCAGGGGGACTGCCTGCTTCCAGCAGAGTTGTTGCATCCTCTCACTGGTAGAAAAGCAAGAAACGAGAGGGAGGGCAGAGAGGCTCAGACAACGGTTCATTGGATTAATTTAAAAGTACATTCTTCAATAGCTTCAATCTGTTTCACAGCTTTTTTCTGCCTGCCTGGCTTCCTTTTGTGGGATGGCCACCAAGGTCGCATCTCTGCTGGCAGGGGATGCCAGGGAGCTCTGTCTCAGTCACTCTCGCTGCCGGTTCGGTGGGATGCTGCCCCACGGCCATGCTGCGGCCTGAGGCAGGCAGGCAGTGCTGCCCTGCCAGCAGACAGCGAGACCTTGCTGTCGGAGGACACGCTGCGGGCCAGGGGCTGGGTGGGGAACATAATTGTGCCTCGGGGTGCCTCCAGGAGCTGCCAGATCTCCCCCGAGGTAGAGCTGCCCAGGTACTCCCAGGGCCGGCGCCCGCTGCTGTCCCGTACCTGCACCTGGCACCCCAGCTGCAGCACCAGCACCTTGATGACGAGCTGGTGGCCGTGTATGGCAGCCAAGTGCAGCGGAGTGTACCCGCAGCCAGAGCGGGCATCCACGTCCAGGGCCAGCCCAGCCTGACGTGCCGCTGCTGCCAGCTCCTGCAGGCCCGGCCCATCACCGTGCTTGGCCAGCCAGTGAAGGACCGTGAAGCCTGACATGAAGTCCCGCTGCAGGGCCAGCTCCGGCTCTTCCAGGAAGAGCCCCCGCACCCGAGCCCAGCACCCCGCTGACACAGCCACTAGCCAGGCGTGCTCCCGCTGCCCCAGTGGCACCAACAGCCCCCGGCTGGGGATGTTCCTAGGGGAGTTCTTAGAGGGCATGGTGCGGGGCTGCCGCCCACAGTCCTCTGACAGCGATGGGGGGATGTCTTGCACCTCCGACAAAGCAAGCTGGCACCTGATGCTCCTGAAGACAGGCAGCGGTGCCGGGGGGCTGCTGTCTGGGCCTTGGGGCCTTGCGGGGCCCTGTGCCAGCAGCAAGGACTGGGATGGGGGTGGCCTGGCAGGCGGTGGCTGGGTGAGGGACTGTGGGGGGGATAGGGACGGGGGTGGCCTGGTGAGGGGCAGCACCCCACGACCTGATGGCAGTGGCAGGGTTTGGTACGGGTACAGCAGCAGGGCTTGAGATCGGGTTGGTCCATTGCGGGTCAGCACCTTGGATCCCCTCGGCGGGGATGAGGATGGTCTGGTGGGGAGTTGCTGCAGGGACCTGGACTGTGATGGGGGCAGCCTGGTGGAGGGTAGCCTGTCCGGGCCTGATAAAAGCGGCGGGGATGGGGAGGGGCTGGCGGGGAGCGCCTGCAGGGACCGGGACAGGGGCAGCACCCCCGGGGCGGACAGCAACGGCAGGGACTGGGATGGGGGGCGCTCGGCAAGGGGCGGCTCGGTGGGGGACAGCACCCTGGGGCCCGACGACAGCAGCGGGGACTGGGATGGTCCGGTGGGGGGCCGTCCCCCTGGGCCTGCCGAGGGTGGCGGCGCCTTCAGTAGGGCCATCCCGGTGGGGGGCTGTGGCAGCCTGTCAGGGGGCAGCACCCCGAGGCCCGACGGCAGCGGCAGGGACTGGGCTGGGGTCGGCCCTCTGGGGCGTTGTGGTGGCAGGGACCCGAACGGGGCTGACCCGGTGGGGGGCAGCACCCCGCGCCCGGCGGCAGCGGTGGGGACCCGGGCCGGCACCGGGCCGGGCCGGCGGAGG
>JAVKLA010000007.1:7980842-8000164 GCA_034782735.1 Sagittarius serpentarius
GACTTGGCAACGACCGAAAACATCAGGGTGTTATCGACGCTCTTCTCGTACTGAACCCAACACACAGCGCTGGGCCAGCTCCTGCGAAGACAATTAACTCCGTCCCAGCCGAAAGCAGGACACTGCCGCAGCGCGTTACCAGGCCGGTTTTGGGACAAATTGCCCTGTGGAGCTGCAGGACTGCTACGCTGTAACCTCTGGAGTGGTGGGAGCAGCCCTAAAAGAAACTTTCAAGTTTCTAGCTTAGAAGTTACAGTTTAGGCAATGTATCAGCGAAGTCTTCCCGTGTGGCAATTTTTGGGTTGCTTGGCCAGCACAGCAGGAGAAACGGCGCTCGCTGCCTGCTCTGCCACACCTTGTGTTTGCTTCTCCCTGGGGTGTGTATTGTGGGAGAGCGTGGCTGCATCCCATCAGCGGTGTTCATCTGCATTGGGTGCAGGTGCTGGAGAAAGGGTAAGGCTCATGTTAATGTTTTATCATTTTGCAGATGCTTTTGGTACAGTTCTTCACAGCATGAATACCTTTCTCCCTCTTTTTCTGATGAGCCCTGAATTGGAGTCACAGCTCTGTGTTTGATACCAGCACGCTCTCAGCGGAAGCAGTTGAGATTAAATGAATGGAACATAATGATATAACTGTGATCACAAATAAGAGAGGAGGGTAGATTGCGAAGATAAAAAATCGAAGTAAATAACGGTGGCAAATGACAGCACTACTATGAAAGCGTTGTTTTGCTTTAATGGACTAAGGTGTAAGCAGGAAGCTTTCCACGAGATCATATTTTCATTTAAGCACCCTTGGAGGTATTATCTTGCTTACTGTAAGCTTAGCTTTGACTAAAAATATAGAGGTCTTTCTTACTGAGGAATGTCACCCATCCCCCTGTAAACCGTTTTCTTGAAGTCAGTGAAACACACTCAGGTAACATTAAGTGACTGCTGAAGTACCTGCAGGACTGCAACCGGCACTGAATGCTGATGCTTTTGCACTGCTGAGGTTGGAGAAGCCTCACTAAGCTTTTTTGGGTGAAATGGGTTAAACCAATGCGTCTCACTTGACAGCCACCGCTGGCTGGGAGCGTGTTGCTTACTGGATAGCTCAGATGACGGACAATAATACGGCAGTTGGTTGCAACCCGTTTGGTTATGACTGTCTGTTGATACCCTTTGTAGGCACAGGCAAAAGTCTACTGAAAGAGTAGCTCACGTTGATTCAGAGGCAGACCAAATGCTGGCATGCATCTCTCCCCTTACAGCCTGAGCTGCAAATCACATTTTGGGATTAAGGGGGTATAATGCTGCATGCAGGCAAGGAAAAGCGCAGCCCCGTTACCTGGACCTGCTTCATTGCCTGCTTCACGCTAAGAGGTTTAAAGAGATTCTTGTTTCCCTTTATGCTCTAATAAT
This sequence comes from Sagittarius serpentarius, assembly GCA_034782735.1. NCBI lineage: Eukaryota > Metazoa > Chordata > Aves > Accipitriformes > Sagittariidae > Sagittarius > Sagittarius serpentarius. Next base: position 7,982,249 of record JAVKLA010000007.1, read on the forward strand.
TTATCCTGTCTGCAAATTGGTCACTTTTGGTTGTGGGTGGGAGTCTTCAGAATGTCTGAATTTACCGCGGTCTCGCCCTCTTTGGGAGTTCTGGACACAGCAGGTCTCTTGATTCTGTGGGTGAAATTTGAGTAAGTTGTGAGTAGAGCTAATCACAAAATGGAGGCAGGATCAAGCATTACTTTAGCATTAAAAAGAAATAAGCCCACTCCTTAGTCTTTAGCTTCCTGTTGTTGTGCAAGAAGATGTTGCCTTTAGGGAGCTATATACCTGTGTTCGTTTTTAAATAGGAGGTAAATTAACCCAAGTTCTGTGTCTACTTACGTATGTTCTCATCCCATGTAACCTGACAAATTGCCCCGCAGCTGACGCAGAAGGTTCTTAAAGCATTGACGTGCCGTATCTGCAAAATGATGCAAAACAGCTTTGGAAAAACAGAAACAGTTCCCGCGGGGTCTCTAGAACGAGAGTCTGGCGGTTCCCTCTGCACGGGTACCGATTTGTTAGCAGCAGTTAGGAAACTTGGAGGAGCGAGGGGTCTGCTTCTTCCCACTGAACGCTAGGAACGCAAGGAACTACACTAGCTGAGATCTAGAAAGATTGCGGAACATTTCTTTGTCTTGATGTTGTTTTTTTTTTACCCCTACTCTTTCAGCATGAACGGTCCTACCCAGGAACGTTTGCGTGCATGAGTATCACGGAGAACACGCGGCCACAGCTCTCCCAGCTTCGGGCCAAGGAAGGACACGGTGAGTCACATTAGGGTTTTGCAAATGCAGAAGATCTTTGCGTTAGTTAAGTTACGCTGAGGCAGGAGTATCGTGCATGCCTGTAATTCAGACAAGGAGAAGCTGTGTCTGCCTCACCCACAGATGCAAGGAGGGCAACTCTTTAGATATGATCATCAGGTTTCCACTAGAGGCTGCACTGGTCCGAGCACATTTCCCAGTACAGGCACGCTCAGCACCTCCTCACCTGGAGCGGTGCATGCAGGAGGAATTTGCTGCAAGGGCAAGAACATGAGCCTAATACAGCAGCCTCCCTAGGATATTAGCAGTAACGCCTAACACATGAGTGTAATAAAAGCACCGCGTCAACTATGTTTGCAAAATTTTACTGGTACAGACTCCATCAGTGGTTTTTTGGTTTAGCAGCTTTGCTAATGATGGCTGCACCCGTGCCCAGTTAAGGGCTGCTGCCCCAGGTGCAGATCCTCAGCCCCTGGTGAGGAGCAGCGCCAGGTAGTGCTTGCGCGCTGCCTCTGGTTCCTGTTCAGTCCCGGGGCTGTGGGAGCAGGCATGGGAGACCACTCTCAAATACCAGCTCCCAAGTCCTTCAGAGCACGATAAAAAGAGCCGCGGCAAGGCAACACCTGGACTTTGTAGCCCTCTACAAACAGCCACGTGTTTCTTCGTAGTGGTACGAAAATGGCTTTTGGAGTGGAAAGGTAAAAGCTTTAGGTTGAAGGGTGTACACATGGTCACTGTGCCGCTGAGATCTATTTGTTTACTGCCCTAGGTCATTTACTTGTAGGAGGTGCTCTCAGCTTTTATCCTTTTGGCTTTTTTGTTTTGATTCTGTGGGTGTTCACGTGAGGGGGTAGCTCTGATATGTCTGTAATTCCCCATGTCCTTCCTGTGTGCGGCGAACGAGGCCTCCGTCTTTTGTAGTCTCTGGGGCTTTTAAGCCTTGCAAAACACTGCAGGACCCGACCCAGCAGGGCCCTTGCTTCATTGCTGCCGTGGTTGAAGGCTTGCGAGCAGACGTGTTGAATTTAGCCCTAAGACTCCCACCTTCGCAGGTAAAGGGGTATCGTGCTTAACATCAGGATGTTCAGCGTTTTGCCAGCCGGAGCAGCAAGGAGCCAGCTGTGCTTCGCTTCATCCCTAGGAATCACTGGAGTGGGAGAGCAACTGGCCACCACGGCTGTTGTTTGGTATACCCAGTTTGTCGGAAAAGGGAGCATGGGTATGTTTGGCAGGAGGGGAGGGCTCAGGGAAACAAGAGGAATGGGGTGCCTGGTTTTGCCCTCTGTGTCGTTATACGAGGGCATGAGGGTCTCCTGTTGGCAAACAGCCCCAGCAGTGCGAGCTCTGACCCCCTCTTTTAAGTATCTCTTTGCCGAATCCCCATCCTCCCCCCTTAACCACACCGGTAGCAGGAGGACCTAGCCAGTCGCTTCCTTGGCCACCTCTTTGCAAGGGCCCCTGGAGCAGCGGGGTCTCTGCTTGCAGCTGTGTGCTCCCCCCGCCCCCCATCGCTGTGGGGCTGCCGGGGTCGGAGAGAGTGAGCGAGCCTTTCAGGTGAAGGGGAGGGGGCCGAGCTCCCCCTCCCCAGACCAGCCGGGCTGTGGGGCAGAGCGGCGCGGCCCCTCGCCGGCGGGCTCGCCACGAGAGGGTTCATTGCAATTACTGCTGCGGATTGACTGCAGCCCTGGTGCGGCCCCCCCCGGGGCTCCAGCCTACTTTCGGGGTTCCCCGAGCGGTCGCGGGGCTGCAGCCGGCCGGGGCGGTGCCGCCCGCCCGCCCGCGTTCCCCAGCGGCCCCGGGGGAGGGCCGGGGGGGTCCCGCCTCGCCGCCCGGCCCCTTTGCATTGCGCATGGGCCCTCCCCGCCGGGTGGCCATGTTGCAGCCTTAGCAGCCAGCGCAGAGGAGGCGGCGGCGGCGGCGGGCCGGGGAGCGCAGCGCAGCGCACCGCGATGGCCGTGGCCGTGGGGAGACCGGCGGTGGGTGCGGCGGCGGCGGGGCGCGATGCTGGGGCCTGCGGTGCTGGAGGACGGAGGGGTGCCGTGCCGTGCCGTGCCGTGCCGGGGGCGCGGTGCTGGGGATGAATTGCCCGAGCAGGGCGGCGTGCAGTGCCGGGGGTTGTAGGGGTGCGCGGCCGGGGATGCCGTGCCGGGGATTGCAGGGGGGCAGCGCCCGGGCTGTAGGGCGGAGGGCTGCGGGGGTGCGGTGCCGGAGGGGACGGCGGGCTCGCCGGGGCGGCGTGCCGGGGCGCCGCCGGCTGGGCCCCTTCCCGGGGCCGGGGGGACCCGCGCAAAACTTTTTCGCCCCGGTTTGGGGCCGCGGCTCTTTTGTTGCAGCGGGGCCGGGGCCGGCGGCGGGCAGCTCCTCCCGGAGCCCTTGGCGTTGAGCCGCACGGGGTAGCGGGGGGACGCCGGGGGTGGTGCCGGGGCTGCTCCCGCCGGGGCTGGGGCCGCGTTCGGTGGCTTCAGGCGGCTGTTTCGGCCCCGCTGATCCCCATGGATGGGAAAAGTTGGGAGTGGGGAGGGCTGCGCCTCGTACCGGGTGGGCGGGTGGGGGGGGGGGAAGTGCCCGCAGCCCCCGGGGAGAGGCTTTGGGCGCTCGGCTGTGGCGGGCAACGGTCTTGGAAATCCCGGCGTGGAAGTCTTGCGAGGGGCACGCGTGTTTGGCGTCTTCCCGCGTGACCGTTTTTTCTGGGGATGTGGTGGCCGGGAGTTTTTTTTATACCCATGTTGAGAAAGACAAAAGATTTCCCCTTTACAGAGAGAAAGGGTGAAAAAAAAACCCAACCCCGAACCACAAAACCAAACCCACAGAAACTAACAGATGCTGTTCCCGCAAAAAAAAAAAAAAAAAAAAAAAAAAAAAAAAAAAAAAAAAAAAAAAGGTAGTCTCTCTTGTATCCAGCTTGCAGAAACGTGAATGAAACTCCACCGTGACCAGACTGAATGCACTTTCGTGCATCGGCGGCCGGGGGAGGGAGAGAGACTTGACCGACTTCCCGATGACTTTTTCAGTGCTTGCGAGTAAAACAGATGTTGCCCGTGAGCGGAGGACTTGAATGTGGCTCCTTCTCATAATAAGAAAATGGTCTGCGTTCAAGATGTGACCGGGATGAGACAGTTTCTTTTAGCATTTATTATGTGCTTATGGGTCTGCGGGGCTACGTGGTTCCTCTGATGTGGCAAAGCAAATGTATGAAGATGGAGTTAATGGTGTTACTGGAGGTGGGGAAGTTATGCTACTAAGCAAAATAAGAGCTGATGTTTGTTAGCAGCATACCTAAAAATTATACCAGCTGTTTGTAAAGGTTCTTCTGAAATGATTCCTTGATCTTACAGTCTAAAGCATGCTTGGAAGTTGGTCGCTCAGTGTGAGAAGATGCATTGAAATCGCTCCTTCAGCTGGTTTTTAGGGCAGGCTGAAGGGTATTGCCAAGCAGAGCCGTTTTGCTTTGTCTAGAGCAGCAGCCTCGCAGCACGAATAGGCTCGGGAACGTGGCTTATTGCAAGATGTGATTGCCATTTGTCCTGATCTCTGTGTGTTGCTTTCTCTTTCTGTCACTATATTAAACTGATGCCACTACTCAGCCTCTCACATTTTTGGTTAATCAAAGTCCACGAGCAATCCCAAAACAGCACCCACAGAGGGTTTTGTACTAGTTAAACTAAATTCATACCTGTGTGCTACTGAGCCCAGTCCAGGGGGACTGACTGCAGAATAAAGCGTCCTTCAGCGTGAGAAGCATGTGCGTGTGGGAGAGGAAAGGGTGAGGGCACTCAGCTTCCTCAGAAGCAGCTGGCGGGCAGACCGTTCATCCTCCAGAATCGGTGCTTTTTGGAGAAGAGAGTTGTTTTATCTTGGGGTGATAAGAGAAGAAAGGACAGCGGGCTGGTGTTCAGTAGATGTCGGGGGTGTTTTGTCTCGTTTGCCTTCTTATCTAATCAGCTCTGCTACCACTTTGCATGCTGCTGTTGTGTTGCTGGGGAGGGGTGGTAGGGAGTTTGAAGAAATAGTTAATTATATGGTAGAGCAAGGCAACGCTGATTAATGTTTGCCTATCAAACTTTCAACATCATAATCATATTTTATAAGGGCCCTGAGTGGTACGCGTCTTGTTGGAGGGAGCATGGGGGTAGACTTAAAGCAAGGTGGGAAGAAAAGAAAAGGAATGAAACGAAAAGCGAGTCAGTTTGACTTACAACTATGATAACATTCCTGAGTCACAACCTTTTACGTCCTGGCAGGATATAACATTATGTTAATTGTAAAAGCATGCATAAAAAAATAACTTCAGCAAACTGCTCTGAAGTGTCTGTGTTTAATTGTAGCTGAGCAGGGTGTGTTTTGGTAGGATGGGCGGCTTTCATTTTAAGGCCCTGATCCCACAGATGTGAAGGCACATGTGTAATGCGCTGCCTGTAATTTCATTTGGCTTAATAGAGACTGATCTCGGTATGTAAATGTAAAGGCATGCATAAGCAAAGTTTTGGCAGAGCTGGTGCTGGGAGCTGCCATGGGTCCTCTCAGCTGATGAAAGCCATGCATATGCTTAAACATACATCAGGGTAAAAGGATGCATATGGCCATCTGGGCTCGGTGTGAGAGAAGCCACTTGCAGTCTGGAAACTGTTGAGGTGTGCTAGATAGGGGATCCTCTTCCTCCTCCCGGGTTAATTCCCAGCATCTGGACCAGTGCTGGATAGTTTCTCAGTAGTTCCAGAGCATGGAAGAGGTCTCTGGCCTCCCCACCCTTCTCTTTATTTGTTTATCCTAAATGTTTACAGGATCATAGCTTGGTCTAGCTAAAGGAGCAAAACTAACGTTTACTCATACGTATACACTAATATATACTCCTTTCCAAGTCAAACAAAAATTGATGGAAAATGAAGCTGGAATACAAATTTTACATGGGAACCATGGAAAACGTTGTCGGAGAGATTAAACCAGCACAGTGTATTCTTCCACCTGTTTTAAAAATACTTGATAATGAGAGACTGCCAGTTTCCATGGAGGGGAGGGAATGAAAGAGAGAGACAAGAAGGTAGAGCTGGGCTAATGGAGCTGAAGAGTCTACATGCTTTGTCTTTCTCTGAGCAGCAGCTCTACCAACACCCACTGGGGTCAGCAAGAGCTGTGGGGCAGCGCCTTTGGAAAGCCGCATCCGTGCGTGTAGGTCGGTGGAGCAGGGCCACCGTGACCACTGAATTTGGACGATGAGATGAGCACTGAGAAAGGGGACATGCTTCTGCCTGTCTAACTGTTTCTGTGCTCTTGCTAGCTGAGTGTCTGGTTGCCTTCACTGACAAAGACGCGACTGGGTGGGAGAAGAGCTCTTGCGGGCCGAGAGCTGAAACGGAGAGAGGTTGGGGGACGAGGCAGGTCGGGGATGGACCGTAGGGCGAGGAGTGGGTTGTCATGCTCCAGCCACAGGTCAGCAGTGCCCTGGCTACTTTGCAGCTTGTCGCTTCCGAGTTTACTGTAAAGCTGAGCTATCCCTGCTGTCAGGTAACCTCCGGGGAGCATCGCGGGGCTGCGGACTCTCTTCCCAGCGAACGTGGTGATGGTGGGCTTGGGTGGCACTGCTGGGGCTGCTGAGATAGCCAGGGGCGTGGGCTTTGGCTTCCTTGCCTGCTTTCAGCTGTGAAGTGTGGCTTTTTGGGCCGGGCCTGGCTCGGCTGCCCGCGCCAGGGAAGCGGACCTGGGCGGTGCACGCAGGACTGTATTTTAGTTTGTGAACTCTTCATTTCCTTTGTTCACCTCAGTGCCTTGTTGGCAGTAGGAAATTCTTTCAGACAATTCTTGTTGCTCCCGTTGATGTTAACAATGGTGGGAACCTGCCTCCTCCTTGCCTTGTTTTCAGCACAGCCTCAGTCACGGGGCAGGTTATGTGTCCAGCCCACCACAAGCTCAGGGCCTCTAGCTTTTACAGCATGAAGTGAGCTGACCTGGAGTCAGGATCTGACGGAGATACTTGGAAAATCCTTATTTTGTGTAGATGAGATCATGGGGAATCCATTTTAGTGTATGAGTAGGGCCTCTGAAATAATGATGGGGATGGAGTAAGTAAGCAGCATGAATCTGAGAAGTAAAATATTTACTCAAGAGCTGAGGCATGTTTTAGATGTCCCCTTCCCACCCCTGCAGCCCCTGAGAGAGATTGCTTTACTGGCTGGCTGCCTGCTCCGGAGCGATTTGAGGGTTGTCGCTTCTTTTGTGCCCTTGGTGAGCCTCTTCCTCACGAGATAGTGCTGAGAGCCTGGGCGCGAGGTTGCTCAGTAGCTTGCGGCCTGCTTGGCAGGATCGGTGCCAAGGGGACAGGGTCTTCTGTTGGCTTGGCAAATGGTTCTGCTTTGTCCAGCTTCTTTGTTGGCTTGCTTTGGCTCTAGGCTTCAGTGCTATAAGCTACAGTGGCTCTTGCAGGAGAAAATACTGAAGCGGTTTCACCTTAGAACGGTTGGGTGCAACCAGGTGATTTAAAAAGAACCAAAAAAAAGCCCCACGATAGTACTTCAAGCTTTTTTTAGGTACGCTATCTAGCTGCCTTCGCTTCCAGCTCTGTGAACAGCTCTCCAGCCTACTGTAGTAAGTGATGCGTAATAATGGTTCAGACAAACACCACGGTGCTGTTAGCATTCAGCGTTAATACTGGTGGAGGATGCTGCAGGTCGGAAGCAGAAAACCAAGTTCAGGGTCTTGCTGTCTGAGCTAAGAGCAGCGGTAACAAAAATTTACCCCAAAAGTTGTTCTTTCTCCTGCTAAGTGCTAGTTTGCATCCTGCTATGTGATGCCTTCAGTGAGATGGGAATAAGAGATGCTCTTTCTTGGCTGCTTCATTACATCTGGATGCCCTTCCTTCTCCTCTACACCATGGTGCCTGGTTTAGGCATACGTGGGCCAGGACTTGCAGGCGTCCCCAGAGCTGTTTTCTTCCACAGCTCGGGCAGGTGCGATTGATGCGGGTGTAAGCAAGGCCCGCTCGGCCTTGCGTGAGGCAGTAGAGAAAGAGCCCTGAGGAGGAAAAGCTCCCTGGGGTTTTCCATTAGCGATAGGCGGTCCTTCTGCAAGCCTTCTCCCTGTGGCTGTGCTCTCTGCTCGTCCAGTAGAAGTGATAGCCACTGTTGGCATGAAATGCAGTCCAAAGGCTATTACTGCCATTTCCCTAGTAGTACGATTATTTTGCCAAGGTCTGCAATTTATCAGTCTTGAGCTATCTTTGGGACTCCTTATTTAAAAAACCAGACTGTGCCTGTGTTTAGAAAAGCGGCTAAGTGGCCTTAGGATCTGATTTTGCAATTAGAGCTTTTGAAGCTGCTGAAAATATGGAGGAGCTGGATCTTTTTCTTGCAGACTTAGGCTTTTTGTTTTCTTTAGCAGCATCCCACATAAGGTGATGGCAAAGGGCAGGCGGCTACTGGTCTTGGATTTTTTTGTTTGTTTGTTTTTTCCATCTCAGCTTATAGCTTCTTTAGACCTTTCTGTTATCTAACTGGATTTTCTGTTACCGTTTCTGCATCCCAGATATATTTTCAGATGGGATCTAGCTGCTGGAAATATGTTACTCAAGTACTGTAATTGTGGGTTATTTCTTTACCAGATCTGGTCATGAGTACTTGGCATAAGCTAACAAAAAAAGGCTTGGTTTAGAAACATTTTGGTTTTGCCACAGACGTTGCCTGTTTTGCCAGCAGCTTCTGAGAACTGATTCATGTGCACAGCAGTAGTTCTAACATGAATTGTTTCTGGAAATCTGCATGCATCTCCTGTATTTAATTTGGAAATTACATTAGCCTCTCGCGCGATGGGAGTGGAAGGGGAGAAAGTGTTTTGAATCCTGAGAGGGATGTTTGTAAATGATTTGCAGAACCGTTTGGGGCTCTCTGTGGATTTGAAGGTGTTGTGCAAAGTCTGGGTGTTTTGCTGGGGGGTTAACTGGGTGCAAAGTAAAGTACGATGTCCTGTGTAAGCAACAGGCTCAACCGAATCTATTTGCCAGACGTGTTGAATGCACCGAGTACGCTAACTGCTTTGCTTAAGCCCATTAACGTAGCCTGAATTAAGTTTCTGACAGTCTGGTGGTGGCAGCCGCTGGTTTTGTCTGTAAAGAATACTAAGGTGGGAGAGGAGCAGGTTTGGTAGATGGCTTGCTTGGCTTGCTCGGTGGCAGGGCGAGCTTGTATTTCCCTCTTCTGCAGGGCAGCACGGTGACTGATTCGCAGTGAAGTACTAGAGCGCAAACTGCAGTAGAGCTCGAATTGCTATTCTGCTTTTATTCTTCCAGATAGAGGTTCCCACTTGTAACCGCAGCCAAATCTTTGCATTTTGAAGCACACAAATCATCTCCTTTCAGCCCCTGTGAAGACCCATCTCCTCCAATCTGAGTCAGCCTAGGAGCTTTTGGCAGCTTTCAGATGAGTGAAGAATAGCCGGGTGGCAGTCCTGGCTTTATTTTTCCGGGACAGAATTTGGCAGGCAACAGCCTAGCTTGGAATAAGAAATTTGCAACCTGGAAAGGTGAAGGTATCTGGTTATCATTGACACTCGTTCTTGGCATCTCTCTGCAATAACGTGGATTACCCCACATCCTCCAGATGTGTGTAGGAAATGTACAGGCTTGCCAGTAAAGAGGTTGTGCATAAATGTAGTTGGCTTTTCCTTTTCTTGCTGTTTCACATGATTAAAGATTTTTGTTTTCTCTGTTGTTTCCTGTTGGTTTAATTGGTAGAATTAAATTTCTCGGCTATCCGCGGAATGAACGCAGAAGCAGCATGGCTAACGATATTTCAGTAGTCTTTGTTCCTAGTTTGAGGCGTCGGGACTGATAGTTTCAGAAATTGCTGAATTAAGTAACTGTAAACAGTACTCATTTATTGTCAGCTTTTACGGCTAAAAGATTAGGTCGTCATACTGTGAGCAGGTATATTGCTAGCTGTAAATGCTAGCAGTGATTATAAGGCTTAACGCAGCCATCTGGGACTGAACACATGCACAGTCCTCAGATCTTCGTGTCAAGACCCCAAGAGGAGCAGGGATTTTGCTAGATCGTCTGCTGACTTGCTGTAGTGGTAAATCACACCACTAAACCACCACATCCGCTGGCTGCTGCTTTTTCCTCCCCGAAATGTGTTTCATGTCCAGGTTGAGCTATGGCAGGTCTCATTGTGCCTTTTCTTTTTTGGTCAGTCACTGAGTTCTGCGCTCTGAAATTGTTCGCCCGTGTGTAAGCGTGAGGCTGTACACACTGGGGTGGGCAGGGGGGTGTAGGGAAGTGATTTTTCACATTCTGCGTCAGCAGTTTTGTCTGTAAAGCTTTCCCTAGTTGTGGCCAGGTAACTCAACTTGCCCCTGTTTGTTGTTTTTAACAGAAGAACCAATGAATCAACAATTAGGCCTTTGTTAGCTTACAGAATCAGAAAATGACGATTTTTGTAATTACATTTGAAAACAGTTTCATTCTTTTCCTGTACATGGTATGTGATTTCCAAGCCAACAAAAATCCTCAGTGCTTCTAAACGAATGCTTTTCTGCCGCAAAGTATCTTTTATCACAGAAAGTGCCAACCTAGTCTCATTCTGTTTCATCCGTCTCATTAATATTGAATACGTGGCACTTTAATATGGCAGCCGAAGCAAAGCAGGGAATTTCAGCTAATATCTGACAACGGCAAGCTGAGATGAAATGACATCCGAGTGCAATCTGCTATATATAAAGTAATTGGCATTTTCCAGGAGCGTTTGACCTAATTTATGGGTTTGGTTTTTTCCTCCCCCCCCTGCCCCCTCAAATCTGTCTTCAGAGGTTGGTTAGTCATCAGGATTTCTGAGCCTTCAGCCTGCTTTTGAGAAGGTACTTGGGTGCCATTCAGTCCTCTGAGCACCTGCGGGGATGAGAGGTGATAAGCATCTTTGGGGAGCAGGTTGTCGGGGGCCTGAGAGTGCTCCCCTGGTTGGTGTCAAGGCTGATGTGCGAGGGGTCCCCCCAGGGACCCGCCACGAGAAGGGTTGGAGGGTGCCACCTCTGTACCAGCCTCTGCACCTGGAAGATGTGTATCCACTGCGCCGGACCCATTTTCGAAGTCACGAAATGAGTCCCTGGCCAGAGTGCGGAGGCAGCCCTCCTTCCCGGCTTTGAGTGAGCTCTTGCGGAGCGCTCCGGTCCTTCTCGTAGGCCTGGCTGAGTCTTGTGGGGAAGGGCAGGGTTTGGTGATTGCAGCACAAGTCTCTGGTGTCCAGTGGAGGTGGAAAGTGGCACCAGATCCGGGAGCTGCTTCATACTGGGGAGAACCTGCATGGAAGTCTCTGCTTTGGCCCTGGGGCACCTCTTCAGCGAGGCAGTGGTAAACCCGTCGTGATGCTCTGAATTACAAAGAAGCTGGGCTGAATGTTGAAAATAAACAACTTCTCGACGAAATGCCTTACCTTCTGGGATGCACAGTTGACGGTCACTGAGCAATTGGAACGATTTAGTTTGTTTTCCGATACGTAATTGCTAAAAAGTAGTAGTGTCAGGGGACCGTGGGTTTTGTGTTTGCAGGTAGCTGAATATTCATCCTGCTGGAAATCACTTTTGCTGTTCAGCACTTGGACTTACGCAATTATTCATTATTAGATCATTAATTACAAAAGCCACCGGGGATTATTAGGGCTCGTGTGGCTGGCATGCTGCAAGTGCTTCAGCTCCTGATTTGCTGGGTGGTCTTGGGCACATAGCTTCATTTTGGTATGCCTCTGTTTTTCTCCACGTGTAAAGCACATGTTAATTCCCTTCCTTGTTTTTTAAGGTGCAAAGCGGTGATCAGTGAATTAATAGCACCGCCGTAGTCACCTTTCCAAACCAGGCCCTATTGCACAAAAGCTAGTGAGATCTTGCGGCACAGAGGCATTACTAGACTAATGCTTTTAATTAAAAACACTTTCAAGAAAATAACTATTCAAATAGGGTAATATGCAAGTTATGTTTCCAAGGAGATTTAACAAGTAATTTCAATACGGAAGAAGGGTTTAAAAGTGAGCAGAGTGAGTAACTCCACTGACCTTGTTTCTCTGGGCTTAGGTAAACGCAATTGAGAGCAATTTTCACATAGAGCATTCCTAAGACGCGGTGAGTTTCTCTGTTGTAGGCCAGAACCACTTAAGCATCAAAGTCAGAGGTGTTTTGGTTTTGTTGTTTAAATAAAAACATTATTTGAAATTGTAGTCTGTGTGGCTACTGTCTGTTACTGAACACAGCTACAATTCCCCCCGGGTTTGGCCTCGCCAGGAACGGAGCTCACAAAAGCATTTTTTCCATGGGATGCGCATTACTTGCTTTTGATATCACCTAAGGAAAGCAGTATTTTCTTATAGCCTAACCAAGCAAGCTGATGAGTTCTTCCAGTGGGATGAGCCAGAAAGCTGGAAGTGTAAGTCCAGGCAGGCTAGCTGTGATACAGCTTACGTGCAATGAAGGGAAGGATAAAGTTCACACAGGCTAAAAAGTGGTCGACCTTTTTGGCATGAAATAGGTGCTTAGTCCCTATGTAAAATACACAGTAAGGAGTCCCAGAAGAAGAGCATGCAGATGCTGTCCCCGTCCACACTAACTGTGGTAAATGGGTCTTTTTCTGGACTGCGTGTGCTGAAATATCTTGGCAATTGGAAGCTGTTCAGGGCAGGGGACCTGGCATTTCTGGTTCGATGCGGTGCCTTGCAGAGGAGGGTCGTGGCCTGGTGTCTCGGGTTCAGTGGCACCGAGTGGTAGTAAGGAGGCTGGAGATGACTGGGTGGGTGCCGTCCTCCTGACCCCTATGCAAGTTAGGAGGACTGTGCAAGTCTGCTCTTGAGGTTTATGCTCCAGTTTGCACCCTTAGGGGCTACTGAGTGGCCCAAAGAGATGTGAGTGAAAACATCACGCACCCGAGGAAGGGCTGCTCTCCTGCCTGCACTGACGCTCCTGAGGTCAACGTGCGCTGGCCTGCCGCGGGACCAGGCTCTGGGGCCGTGTCGCTACTGCGGCGTGCAGAGCGGGAGCCTTAGCGCTGCACGTACGAACCCAGCTCTTTCTCCTGGGCAGTTGTGAGAGGAAGGCAGAAAGAGCTGGACATTAGCCGTCCTCTTTGAAGGCTTACCAAGTTCCCGGAGCAGTTATTTACCTGTCAGACCTCAGCTGCTCTGGGGTTTAAGCAACCCATGCAGCACTGCTTGTGGCTTCATGCGTTACCTGCCACTTTGAGCAATGCAGAGGTGGAGACCGCTCCATCTCCGGCCTCTGCGGTGTTAATAAGGAATATGCAGCAGCAGATCACTTGCTTTGGTATCTCTCATTAAATAACTCGAGCCAAGGGCAAAAACGCGCACCGCACATGGGGGAATTGTGCCCCAGTTTTGGGATAGGCAGGTCTGTAGCGCTTGGAGTTGTAGAGCATGTCAGAGCAGGGAGCTCCTTCATGTGAACTAATCTTGCCTAGTCCTCTGCAGGAAACGCTTGCTCGGAGCCGGCTGAATTTGCCTTCGGGTACGTTTGTCTTCCTGAATCCTTAGGTTTGGCTCCGTAAAGTTGCGACAGGATTTACCTGCTCTGTCAGGTCTTTAAAGCCTTGCTGCTGCAGAGAGATGAAGCGCAGCGCAGTGGAGCCCGCTCACTCGGCAGCACCCCTGCTCATCTGTCACAGTCGTTCTCGCTCCGCGGTGGACTCATGCTCAGCTGTTACGCGGTATGTGCTGGCATAGTTAGTTGGCCAACCTAAACAGCTCAGTGCTTTGCTTACGGAGGGTTACCTGGTGTGCTCTGCTGCCTCTCCTGGTGCTTCCAGGAAAAAAAAAGGAATAGAGGTTGAGCCTGGAAAATGGGATCTAGTACGGGCAGCCTGTGAGCTGCGTGGGACCTTAGCTAATGGGGCCGTGTGCTGGCCTGGCCGTCTGCCTTTGCAAATCTCGCTGCAGGAGAGCAGCCTGTCGTGAGCTGCCTCTGCGCTCTCCTGCCAGGGCAGTGGGGTGAGAGGTGGCTGGCGCACTTGGGCGCTGGGTCGCACTTGTTTGGAGTGACGCCTCTTAAGGGAAAAAGAGGATGAGAAAGCTGAGTAATGTGAGTATACAAAGCTACAGCACAAAGTAACTGCAGGAGATGCAAGCTAATGGCAGATCCTCTTGCTTATTATTGTTGTTCAGAGAAAGAGCCTTGCAAAACGTTCCATTCTTCCCTTCCAAAAGTTGTCCTTGAGCTATGTATTTCAACAAAGTGGAGCGCAATGTGTATTGTCTGTACTCGCAAGGTTGCGAGACTTTGAATTCTACCAGGTACGTGTTTAACTTGACTGTCTGGGAGAAGTTTGAGCGGCTGGACTGTTCAGATGGGTAGTACACTAGAGAATTTGTTCCGTTCTCTTTTGGGGTGTATCAGGGAATACCATTGGAAGTGTGCCTGTTACAAGCAATGGCATGGATTGCTACAGCACAAGTCTTGACAGGAGGGCAGAAATTAAAAGTGAGTCTGAATCCGACTGCTTTTGCTTTCCTTTAAAGCACAAGCACGACTGGGGTGGACAGTCAAAGAATGTGGTGGCCAACATTCATTCACCTGTGGGGATGGATACTGGCTCCAGTTTAACCTTTTAGCAGGGCTCCATCGACAGTTAATGGATGTTGCAGCAGCCTGCGTATGGAATAGTTTATGAATCTGGAAGAACATGACTCCAGAGAGCACGTGGGTGAATGCCAGTGGCTTGCAAATCTCTGCCAATGGCCTTGTAAGCAGCGGCCTGCTGCGGGAAAAATGAGGTTGGATTAGCTCAAGGTAATGTTTGTAAGTGTCACACTTTGTTCCTAAAGACTGTCCCTTCTGCAGAGCAGCACTGGGCTGTAGGCAGGATATTCTAAAGTAAGCAGAAATGTATGAAATATGAGTATCCTTCATGCTTCAAACAAGAAGTGGGAAGCAACGCAGGGAGACCTTTTTAGCTACCAGCTTTTCCCAAGCAGCCTTTGCAATATCTCTGTCGTTTGGCAAGACAATTCCCTTGTTCCAAGTACTTGGACTGTCTGGGCAAATGCCAGGTCGCTTGATCTCACAGCTCCAAGGCAGTTTGGTACCATTACAGGCCTGTTATCTGGCTGGGGAGCCTGGTGTTGGGTGCCTTCTCTGCAGCTGAAGAGATGGAAGTCTCACCTCAGCGCCGAACTGGAGAGCCAGATGTGAACCCGGCAGTACTCCCCTGCTTCTTTCCAGCCTCCTGCTTTTAATTAAACTGTCGCGACACTGCAGGCGGAGCAGGACCGAGGTACCGGAAGCCAAAGGTCCAGCTCACAAAGGTATTTGGGAGCCTTGGTATGTGGACGGGAAGCCTTTGACAGCGCGTAGGGCGGGGTCAGTGCTTGCCTCCTACTAATTGTGGTTTGTTTGCTCTCTGCTCATCCAGCTGCTCTGTGGCAGGACTGAAAACATCACTCAAGTCTGGCATTTTTTCCTCATGTTCGTTTTAATAACCAAGTGTATCATCACACCTGAGGAGCTCCTTAGATGATGGGTCCCCCTTTGCAAGCCCTCAGAGTGTCTCACTCTCTTTGCAAAGGTTCACGTGCGCCATTTAGCTCTGAGAATATTTTGTTTCTTTGAGAATAATTACAGAAGGCTACAAGGAGACTTGCTGTAGTTAATCTGTGTTGCCTGGTGTGTCTTTGCACCTTATGCCTCCAGGCATGGTCAAGCGATAGAGCAGTGCTTGCATCTGAGCAGCTGGAGCGGTTGCCTTCTGCAGGGGTATTTTGGTGGTGTTGGAGCTCAGGAATGTTTTGTGGTTCATCACCTGAGCTACTGGACGGAGGAGGCATGGCCTTCAGACAGGAGGGTGAAACTCCTGCGTCAGGTTTGTTCATGGAGGTTGTGCCGTTGCACCCGATACGGAAACTGGCTAAGCAGAAACTCTTCAAAGACCCGCAGGGACTGGCAGGGTGTTACTCCTTGAGAGGGGGCACTTGGCAATGTTGCAGCTCAGCCAGTAGCCGTCACCCTTAGGGGAACGGCCGGCGCAGAGAGCTGCCCGCCTTCGCTCGGCGGAGGGGAGGCCGTGCCGGTGGTGCGAGCTCACTGCTGAAGCAGTGGGAACCTCTGCCTTTCCCGGGGAGGGGGTGGTCAGCGACCAGCTCAAATGCAAGTTCACTGTTCTCTGGTTAAAGACCACACGTTCCTACATAAAGCATGTAATCTTTTAAATAAATGTTGGCTTTAATGCACAGGGTCTTCTCTTTCTTCTGCAAGAGACTGGTAACCAAACCACATTTTTACTGCAAGCCTTTTCCTGGCAGAACCATGGTGCTGGGAAGCATGATGAAGTGTTTATGGCCAACAGAGCATTGCCAGTAAATGTCCCGTTTCATAGGAAGAAAAATGACATTTGCAGCTACCCCCATAGTTTTGGCAAAATAAGCTGGGTCCACAGTTGATGTGCTCAGCAAGGATCACCGCTCCTCCCAGCTGCGGGATACGGGGGGCTGCGCAGGCCTGGCTGTGCTGGCAGCTGCTGCTTTCAGAAGCCTCGATAACTCGTTCGCTGTCCTCATGGAGCCTATCGCTTTGCCTGCCGCGAAAGCATCTCCCCTCTCGTTTCCAGGCCAAGTGTTGCTCCTACTGTGTGTGTAAATGACTGCTTACTGGCTCTCTTGTTACAGATGTCGGTCTTTCTAGCGGACAGGTTGAAATGCAACGTAATCCTCAAATGTTCTGGAGCTTTGACATATACCGTGAGATCACTGAACACGCAGCTCTGCCAGGGACAGTGTTGGGATGGAGAGCTTTGGCAAAAATAGCTATAGGAAGGCTGTTTCTGAAACTGCTGGGTGTGGGGGGAAGCAAACACAAACCGCCTTTACTGATGGGAATAGGTGTGGGGAAAAAAAATCCAATCACTAGAAAGTACATTTCCTTCATTTTAGAGATGCGAGTCTCCATACTTTGATCAGATCAAAGCTGTACGTTATATTTTGTAACAGATTCTAAGGAGACTTCTATCTGATGTCTAGAGCTCAGCGAGTTACTAAATGAGACCTCTGCCTGCTAATTTGCATCGCTCCTGAGTGCTGGCCAAAGGCCGTGGGACCCCCTTCCTCTTAAGCACCTGGAGAATGGCAGATCACTCACATAGCCCGTAGGATTACAGCCCTTGATCATGAACTTGCTGCCGGGTTACAGAAGTGCGTTGTTTTATCAGAGAGATCTTAGAATAGTCACGGAAACCATGCAGAGCATAGCCGTGTCTGTTAGACAGTTGTTCATCGTTAAGTAAATTAATTTGATTAAGTGTATATGATGGTCTTAATAGATGGCCTCTTCCCCCCCGAGTTTATAAATCAGTTGGCTCTTCTGTGCCATTAAATACATGACTACAACGTCTTTCATCAGCTTACTGCAGGGGTGATGTTGGATGTATTCTTGGAGTGCACAGCAGGGGCTGATTACCCTTGCTGACATGAGGGGGAATTCAAGCATAAGCCCACAGAAGACAGAGCCGTTTCCTTTCCTGCCAGTGTACCCTGGGACTGTTTGCTGAGAACAGGCTTGCTGACCGTGGGACTCTTAGTGCTGGAAAACCTTTGTGTGTTTTGTCAGGTTAGTGTGCAATATGCTTCCTGAGGCTTCGGGGGATTTTTTTTGGCTTTTTTTTTTTATTTTTTTTGTGTGTGTTTTTGGTTTTGTTTTCCTGATGGAATAAACTTTGTATGGCTGGAGCATTGGGCCCCCTAAAGTTGATAGCAGGTTTTGGATCAAGGTCTCAGAATTAGGTACAAGTAAGAATATGATTTTATGGTTACAGGACGCATTTAATTAGTGTCTGGAATTTAGCCACTAATGTAAGTTTGTTTATAAAAATATTGTTAGTATTTTCCTTTAGGAGTTTTTGTTTTCTACATGTAGTTGTTCAACATAATAGTCAGTGTTAATAAAACTTAGCAAGAGCCAAAAGAAAAATATTTTTCTTGCGCTCATTTCCTTATGCTGTGCATTTATACACAGTTCCCGCTAGGCTTTTTTGGTTTGGGGTATGTACGTTGCTTTTTCTAGAGCAAAAATTAAAATTGTTCACCAGGAAATGATAAGCTTATGAAAACATACCAGAGGCTGGTAGCATCTGAATCTTCTTGCATGAGGGGATGTGTGGGATCTTGAGGGGTTTTTTTTTTTGTTTTTTGTTTTTTTTTTTCAA
>JAVKLA010000007.1:8000264-8024312 GCA_034782735.1 Sagittarius serpentarius
GGTAGCATCTGAATCTTCTTGCATGAGGGTATGTGTGGGATCTTGAGGGGTTTTTTTTTTTGTTTTTTGTTTTTTTTTTTTTCAATTTCATTTTGGATAGTCTTGAAGAAATTTCCCCCTTCCTAGCCCCAGGAGTTTAATGTGGCGCTTTTCCTTTTCGTGACTGCTGATGCGTAACTTCCCACTGTTTGTGGGAAGTTGAACGTGGGATTAGTCTCATCTCTTAAAGAATGAGCTTCCTCGCCTGAAATCTAGATATGCTTCTTAGAAACTTGCTGGGGGTACTCACTAACAGTGCTGAGCTTGAGGTAAGTGCAAGCAGATTGCAGGCTGTAAGACACGAAACTGCCTGGAGCAAGCGCACCCTCTAATGAGGGTTGGTGTCTACCGGGTCCAGCGTAGCAATGCCATGGTGCTGCGCTTCGCGCCCAGAGCACCGGAGCCTCCTGGGTGCTCCACGGCGGCAGGGAGCTCCCTTGGGCCTTGAGCTAGCAGCCGCTTGGGCCATGAGAGGCTTTGCGCTCTCCTTGCTTATGCCAGCCCGCTCTGAATCCTTTAGCCAACAGCAATCGGTGTCCTTGCGTTTGACTTTGTGAGAAGCATCGTAACCGGTGGTTGTCTGACCCCAGAGAGCGGCATGAGGAAAAGAGAAATGGAGTGCGACTTGAGTGTATCACTTGAGCCTTGCTGTTACCAGGGGGATTTGCAGCTGTCTGTTAGGGACTGAATTTTAAGAGAGAAGAAACTCCAACCCCTGAAGGTATATCCCTGCATGCAAACATTGAGTTTGGTCTCAAGCGCGAGGACATCCAGCTAGACAGAAGTGCAGAAGCACCTTCATTGGGAGAGAAATCAGTTACCGAAATGGCACTTGTGCCAGCCTTGTTCTCCTCGCCCACCCAGCCTGGTAGCACCGAGCTGCCTCGGTTTCCAGAGGATGGGGAAGGAGGAAAAGGGTAACTGTACAGGCTTGTGCTTTCCTGTGAGAGATTCATGAAGGGGGGTTGTGGGCAAGGTTTTCCCACATGCAGCGACTTATGCCAGTTTTGCATGTGGTTTTATTTGCATTATTAGGATTAAAAGAACAAATCTGCCTGAAATCCTTGCTGGTGGGAAATTGCCGCTTGCCAGCGCTGTGTTGCCGAGAAAAGGCTTTTTCCAGGCTGGGTATCTGGTCTGCACGACAGATTATAAAGCTTGTACCGCACATTCGTGCTCTGTCGTTCTTTTCCTAGTGGGTTATCACCCGTGACTTAACTTTTTATATTACGCCTGACATTTGCCTTTATTACAGGCTTTAGAGATTTCTGTAGTACAGTGCCCGGTATAAAATGGGTAGTTGTTGGTGAGGTTGCAGAGGTTTCAGTAAAAAGTTGTTCTCTCGGCTTGCATTTGTGTACAGACAATTTTATTTACAGCGTTGAGCTTAACCTCGCAGCAAAGGCCGTGTCTGGTTCTCTGGATTCCCAGGGGGACCGGGGAAGTGCTAGTCTCGAAGCTGCCCTTGAACTATGCGTGACTACACGATCGCTTGGCTCTTGCCGGTGCTTGGGAGCCTGGCTGGGCGAACACCGCTCCACACGCGTGTACACGCTTTGGGCTGTGTCTTCCCCACAGAGACGGAGGCAGTGTGCTGTCTTCTCGCCAAATACAGCACAGTTGCAGAAGAGAGCAGTGGTTTTCTAGTTAAGTACCACCGCTGAAGGACACTACTCATCTGTCCATCTTTCAGAGAAGTGCTGTTACGTGGGTTTTGTGGTGTTTTGTTTTTTTTTTAACTGACAGCTGGCAGGCAGTTTTCACGTGTCCAAAACTGTGCATGTGTTTGCTTGGAGACTGCGGAAATATACTGAAGTGGAGGACACGCAGTGGGCTCTGTTTTGAGCCCAGCTGCTTAGAATCGTTAGCGTCTTGGTGGAAAGCCTGCTAGCAACCATGAGCCGTGGCAAAGGAGGACAGGAGACGGAGGCAGGGAGAAGGATAAAAGCCGTCTCTAAGCTTTAGCTGAGGCCACAACTAGTATTAGTTCATGATACCAAACCTCTTAGTCATTGCCAGGCCTGCCTATAGCGCTCAAGTCAGGTGGGTGTGTAGCCACAACAGTTTTCAAATGACAGGTTTGTCTGCGCCCATGCATTTTTCTTAGAAGTTAAGGCCTGGATTTCCCCCAGCTTGGGTAGGCTTTGTTATTTCAGTTGCCTCAGTAGCTGTTCCTGCCTGATTACAGGTAAAGGTGCAAGAAAATAAAGGCCGTTTCTTATTCTGTGGCTGTTTCTTATTCTGAACGCCATGGAGTTATCTACTTTTCCAGGTCCTTTCTCCTTTGCAGCTTTTCCCTTCTAGACATCTCTCACACAGACAAAGTTGCTGCTTTTAGTCAATGTGATCAAATTGTAGCCCTCAGAAATTAGGTTCTGCGGCTGGCTCAAAACACGTCTTTTCCTGCTCAGGAGCGCCTCACTGCCAAGTAAGCTGCATTAAGGAAATCATCACAGCTTGTACAAAAAGAGTAAGGAAAGCTGAGGTGACTGCAGGAATTGAAGTTCCTGGTGTGATCTGAGCTCGGTCTGGTCAGAAAGGTTGCCCAGCTTTTCAGAGGCTGAGACCTGCGAGCCAGAATACAGCTAGGAGCCCTGCGAGTGCCACGTGTGCTAGTGAAGGGGGCACCCGGAGGGGGCTCAGTGGCTCTGCCGGGAACTTGCCGTGTGCCGGGGCTGGGCCCACGGCAGGAATTGGGAGTCTGGTGCTGACCCTGCCTTCCTGTCGTGTTTCTTAGCAAGCTGGGGATTGCATGTGAGCCCCCTGCTCTCTGTGCTGGCACAGACCTACGGCCTCTTGTCAGGACCCAGCCCCCGGGGTGGAAGCGGTGCTCAAACGGCTGGGGAGCCTGGTGCATCCAATGAGCTGTGGTGTGGCCTCGTTGCCCTTATAATATATTCCCAATTGCATCAGTGAAACTATTTATTTTATTCCCCAGGAATTCCTGCCTCAGTAACAGAGGTATGTGGAAAATAGGTCCCAGCAAAAGAAACTTGTCGGACAAGCCTGAAGTTAGGTGTCATTGCCTGTAAGTGGGGGAAAGATCCTTCCCTGCTGCGCCACGTTCCCAGGCTTGTCTCCTGCTGGAAAACTCCACTCTTGTTTTCGGATGATGGTCTCTACCTGAGCCACCTTTGGAGGGTCCGGAGGAGGGAGGAAACAGTATTGCTGGCTGTCTGCTTTGTGAATGGTGTGAAGATGTTTCTATGAAAAACCCTCCACCTTTTTAGTGCCCTCAGAGGGATTCAGCCTCGCTGGTAACCTGCTCCTTTCTGTTCCTGTCTGTGGATGAATGACCTGCAGCCGGTGAACCATGAGGTGAGAACAGTCGGGGCTGCAGGGGTCTCTTGCTGGTGCTGGTTGGCAACACCATCAAGATCCCCTTGAATTACTGTGCTGTGGCATGACACAGGGCAGGGAGGCGGCATGAGGCTTCTCTGCCGTGGCTGTAGCGTCTGCAAAGCCTCATTCTGGCTGACTTGTTCCAGATGGTAGGTAGCCAGCTTAATTTGGGCTGTCTTCACTTGCTTGCTGACATGGGCTCCTCCTGAGTTAATTAGCAGATGAAGTTGATGGTACCCATGCTTTGCTGTCTGCAGTCATGGAGGTCTGATGTATGGGGGTTGCGGGGGGTGGATAGGGAGAAGAAGTGATGTTTTCCCTACTTTGGTGCTAGCTGGGGCTGCTCAGGCTGACTCTCTCGCCTCCCTCTTGGAGAGGTCAGCTTGTAGAACATCTCTGTGACTTTGTGACTCTGGCCCAGGAAAAAAAAAAAAAAACAAAAAAAAAAACCAAAGCAAAACCACAAAAAAACCCAGTCACTGGAGTTGGATTTCCTTGCTGGTCTGTTTGCAGCGGAGGCTGAGGATGTGTTTTGGAGAGGACACAAATGTTCGGCTTCAGAAGGGAGTTTGGCTGCGCTGCGTAAGAGGCCTTGGTGGCCTATGCTGTGGTGGGGACTTGCAGTTCTGTAACGTCTTTCACATTGTGTTACTTGTAGTTAGTCACGAGCAGCGAAAATGCAAGGAAAGCCTTTTCCTTTTCCGGTGTGTGGAGGAATAACTCAACATAAACTCCAGTGCAGAAAATGGTATGGGGCAGAGTGGGACTCCTGATGTTTGTGGAAGTTGGTTTAGATCTCTGGAATAAAAGGCTTATCTCTGCCACAACCCGAAAACTGGAGCTGTAAAGCTCACCCTTGGATTCCTTGTGACTAGAGAGTTAATCCTTTCTTCTGGTCCTATAAATGTTTACTTAGCCATCTCTCTTATGCATTTATGGAGTTCAAACACTTTTGAGTGTATGTTGGGCAATTGCCGGTGCCCTGTCCAGGGATTCTTTATGAGTTGGAGCATCACCAGGATTGTAGTGGTCACCGAATGCCTTTGTGATCCCGCCCTTTTGCAAGTGATGGATGCGGAGAGGACTGTGGGAACATTCCTGTCTGCAGGCTGTATGTGAGAAAAATGTTTTGTCTTGCACTGCCTACCGAGTCCAGAAATGTTAAGTCTCTGCAGCAGTCTTTCAGTGCAGCAAAACTTGAGGGGGGTAGAAAGCCTGGAGTAGAGTGGGCTTCTAATCCCATCTCCTCCTAATGATACTAGTGTTACCACTGTGCTGCCTTACGACCTAGATCACATGTGCCTTCCTTTGGAAGAGCTGTGGCCAATTAACATTTTGGAAAGACAAAACGCGCTCTTTCAAGGCAACCACAAAAATTTGGAATTAACGAGGTGGAGGGAAGGAAGTACTTCAGCTAAAATGGGGAATTGCTCCTTGAAGCTATGTCCTATTTATGAAAATTTTTGTATAGACTTTCCCTGTTAAAGGCAGGAAAACGAAGACTTGCTGAAGGCAAGTGGGGAACACTGTTGCTGTTGGAGTCAGTCGAGAGCTTGAAGTCTACCGACTAATGTTTCAAAACTGTCAGCTAAATAATTCAATAAACCTTGACCTTTTCCTCTGCACGTGGATTCAGTTCAACTTAATTCCAGTTTTGCTTCTGCCGAAGACAGAAAACTGCAGGCTAAGGCAAACAACATTATTTGTAATCCTCTCTGTTCTTTGATTGCTGACCTTTTCTTATTGATGATGAATGGCTTCTGTAGTGCCCTAGAAGAGCTTCACGTACCGTAAGGGGTTATGCACGTTACCTTTTCTAAGCAGATGTGAGGGCTGTGACTTCACAGTCAGAAAATGAGACCATACTGTGAATGCGTTAAAATCTGGGTTTTCTGCTTTGTTGTTGTTGTCTGCATTACTTTGTCAGAACGGCGCTCAAGTGTACGCACCGCTAGTGAGAGTAAAAACACTGGACTTGTCGAAATCTGAAATGTTTTCTCCAGCCTTTTATTTAATATCCTTAGTATCGTATACGCGTGTGCGTATTGCACATGAATTAAGAAGAGCTGCTCTGAGCCAGCTCTTTCAATCCAGTTGATACTGGATTGACACTTCCTTGGTGGTGCTGGACCACTAGAGCTTCCCTGAGGAATTCCAGTGTGTGTATCTAGCACTCGTTGGGACGCTAAAAGTCGTGGTAGGGATTTTCCAAGGAGTACATTTACCTGCTTCATTTAGATCCTCCGGTAACTCCAAGCCCAAGACAAGCTGCCAGTGAGCTGGCCACGTGAAATCACATAGCTGAATGATGATTTTTTTTTTTTTTTTTTCTTTTTAAAGACGAGACCTGTTTATACTCACTGCTATGGTACCTGGGCATTGAAGAAACCATGTATGTATGTATGTATGTATGTATGTATGTATATCAGGGTTTTACTAGGATTTTGATAGGAGGACAGTTACTGTGATAAATCTGAACTCTTTAGTCCAGACTCAAGAGAAGTAGTAAATAAATGATCTGAGGCTGTATGCCTTTATACACACAGCTCTGTGTGCCCTACTTTGAAACGAGGTCTGTGCAGAGAACTGTAGCACGTGCGCCGGGCAGCACCGTGCCATGGCGTCCCTCACCTGCCTCTGAGTAAGCCAGCAGGGTACGGTATTAATGCAGATGCTGGTAGTAAGTCCCAGGGCTAATTAATTATCCAGAACACGATATGGGGCATATTTCAGTCCTGGAGCTTGCTGAATAGGAGCTGACAAAATGTGCCCTTGATGTGCGGCTACAGTTTTTTGGGAAAGAAAACACGGCGTTAAGGAACTGCAAGCCAGTCCTGTTCGGCTGTGCCTGCATCACCTCGCAAGGAAAGCTGCTGCTTTTTGTTTGGAGTGGCCACTAATTTGATTCAGGTATTGGAACAGTGCTGCCTTGTTAGAGTTTTATAAGGAAGCCCTATGGGCTGCTTTCCCTGCTAAAAAAATCTCTGTATTTTGCTCTGGTTGTGTTCACACCCCGAACTGGACTGGAAGCCTGGGGAAGATTTGAGGAAAACTTGGCAATGGGATCAGATGCTCTGTTCCCGGGTCTGTGTTAATTCTACCTTCTTGTGCCCAGGATCAGTGTCCCAGAGAGCGCCCTGCAAACCTCCTCTGTGTTAGTGTAACTGGGAGTCTTGCCGAGTTCATATATCACACTTCCCTCTGTGTCAAGTCCCGTATTGCGCTGTGCCTCCCGTTAAAGGCTTTTACCAAAGTATAAATCCACTTATTTAATGGCCTGTGATGCAGCTGGTTCAGGGCTATTTTAAGTGCATGACAGTGGAATACAGAAGGAAATGGCTGTTGTTGGTTTTTTCCTCTCTGCTGTCTTGCTGGACTACATCTGTATCTGTGGTGGTGTGGGACTGTGTAGCCAGGAGGGCTGGAAAAAGGCAAAAGAACTGGTGGGCGGCGGCAGGAAGGACTATTTAATGTCCGTATAACAACGTGCCTTCCTGCCATCTCCCAGTTAGCTTCTGCCCTGCTGATCTGAGTTGTGTTTCACTGTTAAGATTACGCGTTCTCAAGTCTAACAAAAACTCGACCTTCTCTGATACTTGGCAGCGTAAACTGGTCTAGTGTCACAGACTGAGTCGCGTGCCATATCGCTGTGCAGCAGCCGGTGGTCTGCTGGGCCGCCGGTCCTCACCGAAAACATTTTGTTCAGGGCTGGTGTGAAGGATCCTTAACTTTCTCAGCTGCGCCTGGCTGAGAGAGGTTGGCTGGGGGATATATTTGCCTTTCCCCGCGTGTGGCACCTCGGAAGACAAAAGGCCGGGAAATTGCAGCAAATTGCGCGCCATTTTTTGAAACAGGAGGAGTGGAGCATTTCAACCTGGGGAGCCTGGCACTGAATAATAATAACTCGCATTTTATTTCATCAACCTCATACAAGCGGTCAAAAAGGCGGTTAGTTGCACGTCGTCCTCCTGTCAGGAGAGACATTGGCCAGAGAAGCAAAGAGCATCTGGTTCTCATTGGGCTCTGTCTTTGGATGGTCTTCGTTCTTGTTTGTCACGTTATGTCTCTTCTCCCCCCCCGCCTTCCTCCTTCCTCTTTCTTCCTCCCCCCTCCCTTCAGTGAGTTTACAAGCCTTGCTGGAATGCACATATGGTCCTTATCATCCCTGAAGTCCGGATTTTTTTTTTTTTTTTAATTTTTTTTTTTTGTTGCTGGTTAGCAGTTTGTGACATCAGGCACTGTTAGAGGCATTAGTCACTTTTACTCCAAATAGAAGGGTCTGTGGTTTTTGGAAACCTATGGAGGAGAATGTCTTTTATGTCAGTTCTTGGCATAAATGGAACTGTTAGTGCTCTGAGCTTGCGCTGACCTTTAGCCAAGTGTTTTGCCTGGAAGACAAATGTTCGTTCCCACTCTCTACAGCCACTTCTGAACTGTCAGGTTTTGCTGACTTCCCTCTTCCCAGAAGAATGTGACTGTATCCTTTTTCTCCATCCTCCTGCTGAGCCACTGCAGCTTGCCAATGTAAGCAGTTCCCCTTGCCTCCCCGCCAACACGCCTTGGAGGTGCGGGAACAGCGGCGGCTCCGGCGGCTGCAGGCCGCGTGTTCTTGCTGCGTGGCAGGGGCTGCGTCCCACAATTGCGAGCTGCTGGCAACCAGGATATTTGGTGCTAGATGTCTGGGAGATGGGCCTTGCGCTTCCCGCCCAACGCTGCGTCCGTGCCGGGGGAGCTGGGATTGGGGCGGGAGCCTTGCTCAGGCAGATTTTCCTCTGGCAGGCACGGCCTGTGTGGGCTGCACCTGGGCAGGGGCCGGCTTGCGATGCCTGCTCACTGTCCCCGGCGTCATCCTGCGATTCATGGAGGGAAGCCAGCCTTGGAGAGAGGACGTTTCCTTCCCCATCGCTTCTCTGTGTTATTGCCTGTGCTAACGTAAGCGTGTCCAGCATCACCCAGTCCCTGAGGGTGTCCTCTCGGGGGAACCCCTTGTTTTGTCTCGCTGGCAGCCTCCTTTGGCTGGTGATTTCCCAGGTAAAATCTTACGTATTTGTAGAGCAATATTCTGTGCGAGGAGGGGCAGCGCGAGACCCACACCTACCCTTCCCCGTCCGTTGCTGCTGGGTGCTTTGTTGGCCAAATTGCTTCCAGCCTTCCTCCCACAAAATAACCTTTTCCGCTATCCCGATTCTCGGGGATTAAAAAGAAAACCAAGCGCATCCAGGGAGGGCCTTTTTGTGTCCCCCGTGACCTCCGTGGTTACTGAGCGAGGGAGCCAACTGTGGCATAAGGCTTTATTGTATTTCTTGTTACTGGCAGTAGGGAGAACTGGCTCCTTGCTATTGTTTTAGACATTGCCGGAGGGATCGCAGGGGACTTACTGTATGAAGCATGCTCTATTGAGAAGCCGTGTGCCCCTAAGCAGCTACAGCCGGTGCCAGCTTTTATCCAGAAGAACAAGATAGGTTACTGAGGTCCAGCCCTCGGGGGCAATAGCTGCAGCAGTGGGTCACTTGGTGGGTTCGTGGCAGGGCAGGAGGCATTAGCCATCCGGCTTGCCTACCTCTCTGAGGAATCTTCATGGCTTGCTTGACACATTAATCTACAGAATGAGGGTATGTCTTCCAAAGGCGTCTGCTCTCCCTGTTGAGAGAGAAGGGGAAAAAAAAAAGGAGCGGGGGGGTGGGGGGGAAAGACCTCCCAGACTTAAGTAGCTTGCCGAGACATCTGCCCGAGTCTGCAGCCAGCCAGGCAGCGGCAGAAGCATGGAGACAGGAACTCCCCCTCCTCTGCTGGTGACACTGATGGTTATCCTAGCCTAAAACAGCAACAAAAGCAGTCTGTCCTTTCTTGATTAACTGATTGATTGCTATGGGCTGTTTTCTTGTACCGCAGTAGCTGTGGTAAGAAGGGGAAAGGAATTGTTCTTTCTTTTTGTCTTCCGCCCATACTATGACGCTTGAGTTCCCTTGTCCAAGAATTAAGGGTTTAACCATTACTTAAGTCTGTATAAGGATAGGGATGGGGGTTGTGGGTGCTGCGTCAAGGAACTTAAACAGTGAGCGTGGCTTTGGCGTAGGCGCTGGGAATACTTCGTGCCCTGCTGGCAGCGACCTCGGCTCTCAGGTTTAACACGGGGCGAGGGTACGATAGATCGGTCTCTCGACGACTGCTCTTTGCTCCTGTGCTCACTGCTCTTTCCTGAGCCACCTTTTTGTTTAGCAGACTAAAGTATCTCTGAGGTCCCTGGCTTTGGACGCAGCGTCTAAGATCACTTCAGAAACGCGGGAACATGCGCCTAGTAATGGGGCAAAAATGTAGCTGGCCTGAGCTGCTGACAACAATAAAAGCTTTCAGAATTTCTTAAAGGTGCCTCCTAAGTTGTGTGGCCTCAAATAACTAAACACTTGCTTCATATTTGTGGTTGAGCTCAATATTTTGCATACCAGCATTTCTCCCCTCTTGAATTTGAGGCTCGTTTTTGTTTTCTTTAACTCTTCGGAGGCCGTGTGAAGCTGACCCCTAGCTGCCAGGAGCAGTGGGCCAGGATGGGCTGAAGGGGAATATTTTACCGGCAGCCTTAAAGCAGAAGGGGCTCAGCCAGGAGCTAGCTTGGGTTGAGGGTTAAGTCCGCAGTGAGGAGAGCAGACCCCGGGGCAATGAATGTGGGTGTTCTTGTGGACCCTCTCTCACGAGCCTTTTGGGAGTGACACTTTTTTTTTTTTCCCCCCCTCCTACCCCAGAGAAGAGCAACTTTGCTTTATCTCAGACCAGCTACCAGATACCTTCTGAAGTGCGAGCATGTGGCCCTGCTTTGTGCAGCCTCTGGAGAAGTGAATCATTTCTTAATCATGGGACCCACCTTTATATCCACCTCCCCATCTGCACACAGGCGTACTGTTGCTGACTCCAGTGAGGAAAATAAGTTTCCCCTTATTCCTGCTAGCTCTGCCAAGCCACCGTGGCTTAGGAGGAATGAGCTGATTCTCTCCTTGCACGTGCCTCATCAGCCAAATTGTTTTATAAAGCTTCACTGAATTACATGCAGGCAAACCCACTGTTTGCCACAGAGCCTCCGTTACAGCATTGCTTGACCTATAAAACCTTTGCCACCAGGAGCTATGTATGAAGAAAACCAGATCCGAAGTAGACTTGACAGGGCTCGGAGATTGCGAATGCTTTCTTGTCTTTTGCGAGGTGGGTTTTTTTCCCTTAAAATTAAGAGCGCTAGGACATGGGATCCTGGCAATTAATCTCTTTATAGTGATGGTACGTAGCAGACGCTGTGCCTCCGGAGGCTTGTCTCTGCTTTGCTTACTCCTTCCCTTACCCTGCTAGAGTTAAAACCAGCAGCTGCGATAACAACATCTGAAAGATTGTTGTTGAGCCAAGAAATATCAACTGTGGGATGCCTTTTAGGTCACTGTGGAAAGCAAAGTAAAATGATCAGCATCTTTCGCAATAAACAATCGTTTATTTGTTCGTGCTAATCTGTAGTGTTTGTAGGGGCTAGCGTACAACTCCGGAGGTTCAGAATCGCTTCCCGCCCGTGCGGACGGTATGTAAGGAGGGAGGGAAGATTTGCCCTATAATGCGGCGTTCAGGAAAGGAGACGTGACTGTGTCTTAGGGAAGAGTTTAAAAATAAAGACTGCTCTTGAGGTGTCTTAAGTTCTCTGACATCTGAGAACATCCAGACACCCAAGTCTAGCAGCATATCTGGTGCAAATTGGCTGATCTCTATGGAAGTCTGTGGAGCTGCAGTTTTACCCATGCTGATCTTGTCCATTGCTCCTGAAGCTGCAAGCAAGGAGAAGCGCTGGGCAAACAGTTATTCTTTTAGCGTGCTTGTAAGAGGTCAGTGCTTCCAGATACAGCGACTTGTCTGTGTGTTAATAAGGCATCTCTTAGCACTGTGTTACTGTGAGTGACAGCTGAGGAGTTTTTTTAGTCCAGGAGTGTGTTTAGGTGCAGTATTGGTGAAAGAGAGGACTTGTGCTGAACCCAAAGGCGTGCTGAGCTCTGTTCATCCTCTGATGGAAAATGAGGAATACCTTTGGGAAGAAGTCGGTGAGGCAAGGTGATGATATGCCTTTCCACCTGGGGTGAAGTGCCTGGCAGCGCTGCTGCCTTCCCCTGGAAGAAGGGCCCCGTGGCAGGAGGAATAAATCAATGCTTGCAGCATCGCTCCCCTGGCTTGTTGGGTGCACCCAGGGGCTCTGGGCTTGTCTCCGTGGGGCAGGAGCCTTCCCCTACATCAGCCTTTGACCGCTCTTCAGCTGGAGGCACCCAGTTCACAGTGGGCTGACTCACTTGAGGTCAAAACCCAGCCCACTGACTCTTCTCAGGAGCTTGTCACAGCGATTCACAGCCAGAGCAACGTGGCCATCTGACTTAGCGTCCCGTTGTTTTTCAAACACTTCTGTTTTGCCAGACTGAATGCGTGAATCACTTGCCTGTTCTGCTAATTATACACTGAGCAATCGTGCTTGTTGCTCTCCAGCAGAGCCTTCCTTTACGTGTGAATAAAACCTGAGCTCATGGGCTACTCCTGAGTTTGTACTGGGTTCAGTCCTTGCCCCCCTCCCCAGGCAGCCCGGGAGCTGAAGACTGCTGAGCTCATAAAGCCGGAGCTGCCCAGTCCAATGCGATCGGGCTACTTGGTAAAGCTGCGCATTGTGGTTTTGCTGCTTGGCATCCTTGGCAGCCCTGTGCCTTGGCTAAAGGGGCCACAGAGCCTCGTGGGGGTCCAGCAGCTTCCAGGGGAAGAGCAGAAAAAGGAGGCAGGGTTTTCCTCTGCGTGTCAGCATCCCTGTAGTTACTGAGCAGGAGTAAGCCGTCCCCTTGAAGAGGGTGAGAGCCAGAGCAGAGGCCTGGCTGCAGTGGTAAGAGGTTATGCAGTGTGTGCACCTCCCTTGAATCCTTCTTGTCAGAGAGGAGCAGCCTGCGTCTCCCCCCAAAAAATGCCAGCTCTCCAAGTCCTTCTGCATGCACTGGAACTGGCTGTTACGTTGCATGATACTTTCATTTGCGTGTGGAGGGAGATATTTAGCAACTCACAGCGCCTTTGGCTCTCCTGCCTTGTTCAAAATGCGTATCTGTGGTACTTCTGCAGAAATGCACGTCTTTTCTGTATCCGCTCTACTCGGTGACATGCGCTGCCGTCCGGGGAATACTGAGGGAGGTGGAGACTTGGGTTTGCATTTCATCTCTGCCCATGCCTTGGGCCTCTGAGCTTTTTGAGAGTGTTTTGGTGTTTCGGGCAGATATCAGACTACCCTTCCCTTTTGTCTCATGTTATGTGGCACAGCTTGTGAAAAATATTTGGCATTGAGAAGTGTAGAGATAGTTTTTGGTTTTTTTCCGCTGTTGATGTTTGCTACTTACAGGAAAAAAAGGAAGGGGAGGGAACTAAACCAAAGAAAAGGTATGCAGCAAAAAATAACTGACACAGATGCAAGAGATGAGTCTAACTCCTGTTCCTGCTGAGTAACTGATGATGAGGCAATACTTGCTTTCCCAAAATATATCGGGGAAAGGGATATTGGTGCTGTGCTGAGAGATGTTCAACACCCACCGCTTTCTGTGAAGCCTGTGAGTCATGGGCACCTATTGCTTTCTGGGATCTGCTCCGAGCTCCCTTCGCTTAATCATAAACCCAAGCCCACTGGTGTTTTAAAAATACTAATGTTACAAATACTTTATTTAACCCATTCACATCATGCATAAATCTCAGGGTCTCCTTCCATTGCCTGGGGCTTTTCCAAGAAAATCACTGCTGTGGGTAAATGAGTTGATAGTCTCTTTCATGGTGTTTGGTTTTTTTTTTTTACCCAGCCTGAGTGAAGGAGGTGGCATCTCTTAACCGCCTTAAGCTTCTGTGGTACGGTGCTGGTGAATAGCCATCGAGTATACAGAGGGCTGGAGGTGAACGGTCTGGTGTATTGGCATTAAACCTTCAGACAAGCCTGGTTCAGATGTTAAGAGAAGGCTTAGGTATCTAGGACAAGTGTCAAGCTGCGTGCGCCAGCATGGCAGACAGGAGCCCTTTGCCCCTTTGTGCCATATGGTGATGGCACAGACTTAGACATTTTTACTTTGAGATGTTGCCTTTCTCAAAGAATGTCTGATTTGTTTTTTATTTCTTTAAGTCTGACTGGTATTTTCATCAACAACCCGCCCAGAGGTAACTTCTTTCTTCCTGCAATCGACGGCTGGTCTGTATGTTTTGAGGAGGGAAGTGGAGAGGCTCAGCAGTTGTGCGGAGTGGGAAGTCCTCCTCTGCTGTTGATTCTTGTTTTAACAACTCAAGAGTGTCTTTTTTCGTGTCTGGTCCAAAGTCCACCGATTTTGTGGAAAAGAAGCTGGTGCTTCCAGCATCTTTAAACCAGGCTGGAGCTGCCCATGGCTGTAATTTAGCTCAACAGTATGGCTTCAGTGGAGTGACTCTGCTGGAAATGTTTGGGTTTGGGGAAGGGTTAGAATCCTAAGTTAAGGACAACAAACTTTCAGAGAGAAACGTTGTGTGAAGTAACAGCGGAGCTGCTCTAGGTCTACCGAGTTGGTGGGGGTTTTGGGGGTTTTGTTTGTTTGTTTTGTCTGTGCTCAGGATGTTGGCATAGCTGTAATTTGCCGTGGAAGAGATAACTGGGATGGCTTCTTTTTCCAACCCTCTCTGTGAATTACCGTACAGCTGTTGTGGAAAAGTCCTAAATATAATCTTGGAGTCGTTTCAAACCTCCCTTCTACAGGGTCTGCGCTACCCGATTTCCCTCCACAAAACGGCCTTGGGGTGTTTGGTATTATCAGCTCAGGCCCCCCAGGCAGCCTGGAGGAGGAGAGCGGGTCGGGAGGGGTGACTTGCCCCTCTGGGGTGCCTGGCCTGGCTTTTTTTCCTGCTGAAGACGTGGAGGGGCAGCACGGCGGGCTTTGTAGGTCAGGCAGGAAACGCTGGGAACGGTGCCCTGCTTTCTCACCTTGTGTCGGATGAGGTTATTTGTAAACCGAGGCATCTGCAGAGCCGCATGCGTGATTTTTCCCTTCTGGTCAAGGCTTGTGAAAGCTGCAAAGAGATTTAGCTTTAGAGGCGGTGTTGCCATCTAAGCTATATCCTGCTGTGGCCATGCCCGAAGGGTTGCAGCAGAAGTGCAAGAGTATCGCGTTTCCCTTGTACTGCTGGGAGAACAGGGCAAGGCTGAGAAAGCTGCTCCTTCCCTTTGGCAAACTGAGCCAAGGAGAGCACGAGCTCGACTCCCTGCTTGCCTACACAGGTTTCTCTCGGGAACGGATTTTGGAGTTGCGGCTAGGACTGCATCACAACCTGTGTCACTCTTCCGTGTGCTGTTTGGGAGAGCTGGCCTCACTGGGTGGTTTGGGGAAGCTCCCACGTTGCTGGGGGAGTCTTGAAAGAGGAGGTTTGCTGGTTTCTGCCGCAGAGCTGTACAATGGACGTGGAGGAGGCAGACTCAGCTGCTTCACCAGTTAAAGAGAAATCGGTCTGCTCATAGCTGTGACCGTGTTTCACTGTGTCTCTTCAGGTGTCTGCCTAAGTAATCTTTGGATGACCTTAGGGTTATGTGATGCTGAGGCCTCGGAAACAATGCCTGGGTGTTGCAGATTGGTACAGAATCATGGTTTGTTAGTTGCCGGCATGGAGGAACAGTTTGGTGGTGTTTGCATGCCTTGGGGTTGGGGATGTTTTGGCACCTGAGCCCCACAGTGGAGAGCTGGATAGAAGTGAAAGGAGAGCACATTTTGGGAGGCAAACCTAAGACAGAAGGATCCTGTGTCCGGAAAACTCCTGCGTCGTTACACAGTTCTGATGGGACTAGGCACAGCTTTCTTCCCTGACAGGGGTGTTGCAACCCTGTTAAATGCCTTTCTTCTTGGTCTTACAGAACGATGACCTTAGGAACCTGTCCCTCTCCGGCCACGTGGGCTTCGACAGCCTCCCTGATCAGCTGGTCAACAAGTCAACGTCGCAGGGCTTCTGCTTCAACATCCTCTGCGTGGGTAAGTCATCCCGTGCTGCTGGGCGGTCAGCTCACGCCAAGGGGTGCACGCGTATCCACAAATTAGCACCTTCTCCCTCCTGCAAAGCGCAAGATCTGAGCCAGTGGAGACCATAGTGGCAGGGAAGTGACAGTTTCTTCCCAGAGCTGCTCCAGGGTAAAATCTAGTATCCCTCTTTTCCTTTTCTCTACCCTGTCCCGTGAATCAAAACACGGAAATTTCTAGCTGTGAAAATCCACCCTTTTGATCATCCTGTGGTTGTGCTTTCCCCGAGGGCTGCCCATAAGGAAACCGGGCTAACTTGGGAACTAAATGTATTTTTAAAAGAAAGTTAACTTAAATCTGCCTTTCTCTGGCTTGGACGCGGAGGCTGTTTCTCAATAAATTGCATTCCTTCCCTTCCAGGCTTTGCCTGCCTGTCTCGTTATATTCTTAGTTTCTCCAGTTGGAAACGATGCCATTTTTAGTCTCCAAATGATGTACTTGAGAACAAAGCCTGTCACCTGTTCTCTGCTGTATTTAATCTGGGCGCTGCAAGTTGGTTTTTTAGCCAGAGTTACTGTGTTACTTTTTGCAAATTGTTCAGAGGCTGTAATATGGGGAGGCAACTTTTTGGCTTGGCTATAGAGGGATACCTGCTGTCTTGGTGCTCTAGAGCTACTACGCAGTTGGAAATCCATTGCTCAGCCCTAGGGAGCTGGGTGCCAAAAGAGCTTTGACTTATTTATTGGCGGACCTCTTCAAGACGCCCCCAGATTGTGGTTCTGTAAATTGACAAAAATGGCGGGCTTTACTCTTAGGTTGGCAGAGCGGTCTACCAACATTATCTTTCCATTCATTGTTCATTTAAGCCTGCAAGAAGGGAGTTTTGTCCCTTCTAATTAGTTACATTAATTAGCTGGAAAAAACCCACAACTCTCTGAGTGTGATTTTTCTACGGCAAGCTGAGAATTTCTGTCTGCAGTGCAGGGTGAGCTGTCCAAAAAGAAATCCGTCAAACCAACCAGACTCCTCTCTGCAGCTTTGCATGTCGAAGAAGGAGATAAGAGAATAGTTGTACTTCTGCACAGTCAAGCTATCGACCCTCACGTGACTCTCCTAGCAGCATGAAACCATTTGAAATTCAGCAGGAAACAGCCTGATTAGCAGGCAGCTCTTTGACCAAAATGGCATAAATTAATTGCCTTTTTCTCGTGCAGTAAATATTCCTCTCTTAGCATGCCTTGATATGTCTCCATTAACATAGCAATTTGGTCCCACTCTTTTCTCTTCTAAAATGAGCTGATCAACCATTTTTCGCCCCAAATTAAAATTTCATACAAATTGCTGCAGTTGTCCAAGGAATAGAAATCTCCTCCTTTAAAAACAAAACAAAACAAAACAAAAAAACAAAACACACAAAAAAACCCCAAATCAACAAACACTTCTGAAATTGTGTTTTGAGAAAGGACATATTTAACCTTGGCATTGTAACGTGAGACTTTTAATTGTGGTGTGCCTGGATAAAATGCTGCAAAGCCCGGCCGGCACAGCATTGCAGCAGCACTCCATTCACATCAGGAGCTCACTAAAATGTGTAGCTTCAGAGATTAACAGTCTGTGCCATCGGTTTAGGACTGATCTTTTCATGTGGGTTGCGCTCTATGTGGGCCTAGATTTGGAGCTGTAATGTCATGTATACTCTCTGTCTTCCTCCTCTTTCATTTGTTCATTCTTTTTTAAAAGCTTGCTTTGTCCTGCAGCTTCCCAGCATAGGGATGCTGTGACAAGCATATCTCTGCTCCATCATTTTACTGGGCTGTGAGTAATCACTTACCTTGCTGAGCCTAGCATGAAAATGGTCGAAGTCAAAGCCAGCAAAAGGAACTGTCGAGTATCACAGAGCAACAGGCAGTTGCTGAGTAGTGGTATTTGTTTCCGTGGGCACAAATGCTGCATGGTTTCCTGAGGTCTTCTAAGTGGGGGTTTTGCATATTTTGAGAGAGAGATTTTCACGCGAGGAGAGCTGCATACAGCCCGGAGAGATGCTTGAGGGCAATCCCGGGTGCAGGCTCTCCTTTCCCACCTGCTATTTTGCATTGCTTTTCTATTATTCACTTCTACTGAAGATTTTGGGGGCGTTAAGAGGTTGGGATAGGACCCCCTCACAAGCCCGACCTGCAAATGCCAGAGCTGCCCACTTGCACTCCAGGAGGTCTGTCCCAAATCCCAGCATCTCTTCGGTTGGAGCAACTTCAGGACGTTACCTCAGCCCACCCCCTGCTCTCAGCATGGGTAGCAGTAGCAGTTTGAGAGTGTAATTAATTGCTAAGCAAACACTTCTGACTTAAAAATGGGATTTAAGCTAATGCCTTCATCCATGTTACTAATTGCACTGGGGATTAGCGGACCTGTAACAGGTTTTGAAGTTGGTATTTAAGCACTGTGCTAGTTTAGATTTTATTTTTTTTTTAAAAAACTTTTTGTGTATTTCTCTGTCTCACATATTCATTGTCCCAGTTGCACTATGGGTTTTTTGTGATCCTCTCGAAAAAAGAACAGAGCTGAGCTGAAAAAAAAAAAACCCAAACCATAAAAATACCTAGAGAATCACATATCTCCTTGGGAATCAAACTCAGAGTTGGGAGAATTCACAACTCGCTTCTGTAAAGAAAGTTATATCAGAACTAGGACTTAGCCTACGCTATTAAAAAAAGAAATAATTATTTCGCAAGTAAGAACAGCTTCTTGCTGTCCTGAATACAGATATCGCTTGCAAGGTGGGGAGGTTGGGGCTCTTCATGCCATCAAGCAGGAGGGAGCCTGCATCACTGGTCAGGTCATACTAATGTAAAAACCATGGGCAACAGCTGGAGACTGCTGGAAACAAATGTTTTTATGGGAAAGAAAGGATTATTTGTGTCTCTTACTGGACTTGCTACACTGGCGGTGCAACAGGGTTCTAGTAGCAGCAGGTATTTGCTGGTTCATCATGGAAGGAGTCCTTTCCCTTCTCCGAGGAGGGGGACTCACTCGGCAAATGTCTACGTAACTTTTCTTAAAACTGTCGTGGGTTTATTTTTTACTTATTTTTTTTTTCTTATTGTTTTCCCCCGCCTCTTTCCAGTTTAGTACCTTCTCTTCAGGGAGTCTCATGAGCCTCAGCCTGTCCTCTTCGATTCCTCTGTTTCCGATGGGAAATGTTAACCAGTAGCATTATTGGAAAAGACTGTGTGTCTCCGTGTGTGTGAAATAAGCCCCTTTCCTTCCCCAAAATAACGAAAAATCCCCGAGGTCAGCAGTGCTTAGTATTTCTGGTGATGCCCCTTTTGGTGTCCTTGCCTGTGGTTGTGGTACACCTCCCTTGAAAACCCAGCCCACAAATTTCTCTTGCCATTCCCAGACAGGCAGCCTAGCTCTTTGCCTGCGGGTGACGACTTTTATCTCTGAAGGCATTTGGTTTATCTTGGTGTCTGTCAGGACAGCAGCTTTTGCATAGCAGGAGCTGATTTGAGATTCACATCCCCAGCGTGCGGTGCTTTGATCGGGTATGCCTGCAAGGTGTGCCGCAGAGACTCGGGCGGTGCGACCTGCGGAGGAAATTAGTCAGAGCCCAGCAGCAGAGGCCAGAGCTGCTGCCA
The DNA here is from genome assembly GCA_034782735.1 of Sagittarius serpentarius. NCBI lineage: Eukaryota > Metazoa > Chordata > Aves > Accipitriformes > Sagittariidae > Sagittarius > Sagittarius serpentarius. The sequence goes on from JAVKLA010000007.1 coordinate 8,019,274, forward strand.
CCTCCCAATGTCCACAAAGTCCCTGGTTCAGTCCTGGGGGATTGGTAAAGATGGGGACTGTCTCAAAAGACATCTGTTCCTGCAGGGATTATTTCGCTTAGCCGTGTGCACGTAGCCCAATTCCGCTGCTACCCAAGTGGAATAACTCCTTTGCCTGGCGAACGTGCCCGAGAATGAGACGAGGAAGAGCAATTGGACCATACTAACGTTGCCTTTGTCTGCTCAGGTGAAACTGGCATCGGCAAGTCAACGTTGATGGACACTCTGTTCAATACCAAGTTTGAAAGTGAACCTGCGACGCACAACGAGCCTGGCGTGAGATTGAAAGCCAGGAGTTACGAGCTCCAGGAGAGTAATGTCCGTCTGAAGCTGACTATTGTTGACACAGTTGGATTTGGCGATCAAATTAACAAAGATGACAGGTAAATTTATTTCCGCCAGGAGACCGAATCCTTGCGCTGATGGGCTCTGAGATCAGAAGGGCCTGACCCCGTGTGGGGAGTAGTTCCCTCGTTGTTCCTGGGGGTGTTTCCTGATCCAGGTGTGGCAGCTAGCGTCACTCACCCCGTGAGACAGGTAGAAGTGACGAGACACTGAAGCGAAGAACAAACAGATCAGCTGGGCTACAGAACTGAAACTGTTTCTGCCCTCCTTGTCTTTGTGCAGCCTAGTTGAAGTCTCTGCTTGAGTTGAAACATGTAAATATTTGAAAGCACCAGTTCAAACTGCAACTTCAAATTGCATCTTTTTGGGAGCTGGAACTCGGATCTAGTTGCTGTTCGCGCCATCTTGCAACATTCAAGTTGAAATGGATTTTACTTTAATGTTGTACCTAGGTGGTAATTTTCACGTTGTGTGCATGAAGTAAATATTGCGGGCAGCAGCCTATGCAATCCCTCGGGTGCGTCCGTGTGGACTTTTGCTGTAGTGTGAAAACTAGTTATTCTGTGATCATGGCTAGTATGCTAATTAATGCGTTTCCTATACCTTGGAGCCATAGAGTCCCTTGTTGCAGTAATCCCAGCTCCCTCTGGAGGGTTGTTTGTGATCCTCTTCTCTGCACCTTGCCAAGTGAGGGGGGTGCTGGCCGGCAGCCTGTGCGCTGACCAAAGGCTATTAGGGCACTAGGTAGATAGATAGATGGCGTAAGCTCTTTCAAAACGCAAGCCTAACCTCAAAGTTTCCACAGAGATCCCCGTTAGCGTGGACACTGAGCAGGTTCTGCTCCTTGTTCCATAAGGAAAACTGTGTAGATCTTTAAAAAAGATTTTACAGTGCTTTATTTCTGTAACGCTTCCTTGCTGCTTGACCTTACCCCAAAATGCAACTGTTGCCCCTGTTTTGCGGCTTCTGCTCCCGACTACCGCTACAGAGCCAAAACGGTGAGGGGCACAGGCTGGCTGGAGGGAAAGCGCCGCACGTCAGATGCTGCCATATGCTCTCCGGCAAGAACAAAAGCCGCTCGGAGGGAGGAGCAGGTGCTCAGAGCGGGGATGCTCTGCAGCTTGTTACTGCCGGGTCACTTTGCATTTGCTTCATTCGGCAGGCAGGAAGAGCCAGCGGTATTGGTGGTGGAGCCCCTCCGACTTCCCTCTCGGGCCGTCGGAGAGAGGGGCAGTCGCAGGGCAGCAGGGCTCTGGGAGAGCTTTTGTCCTCCTGCTGTATTGCGACTCATGTGGCTGCAGCGGGTGGGATTTTCTCTGCGCTCCTGGTTTGAGTCCTCCCAGTCCTTTTTTCGTCTGCTTTTTTTACGGTTCTTTCTCCAATACGATCTCCCAATGTAAGCCTTTACTGCTTTCTTTGCAACACGCCTCTGTCTGAAGTTTTGGGGCTCTCATGGTCGGAGGCACAATTTCCAAAAGCAAAGAAACCGGAGCAGCAGTCGTGTTACAAACCCACCTACTGATATTCTCGATACCCTCTGTGCCTGCAAATTAACAAGCAGTGGGCAGTTCTGTCTTACGGGTCTCTGGTGTCGGCAGTCCTCACGCAGCACTGGCCCGTCTTTTGCTATAGCTCTCGCTTTGTAAATCGAGCAAGAGTCTGCTCTGCCTCACGGAGGGTTTTGAGCAACTGCTCAAACACCTGCACTGGCATCTGGAGCAGAGGGGCCAGACCAGAGCCTTGGTGGCTGTCTGTCAGAAGGGTGTTTCTGGAAGGCCTGAAAACTCCTGACGGCCTATTTCCTCCTCACCGCTGCTTTTGAGGGAGGGCACTAACACTGCTGTGAATCCAGCGCTGAAGGCAGTGGCAAGTGTTGTCTTGGTGCCTCGGTCTCGGTGCCCTCCTTCGAGAGCTTCCTTGGGCTGGAGGTCCTGAGGCTGGCCTTGGTGGAGGGAGGAACAAACTGAAAATTTTCCTTTCCAGAAGCACAATCAGTTAGTCAGATCAGCGCATGTTACCCTGCACCAGCTTTTTCTTCTCTCCAGCAAAAGGGTCCCCTGAAAGTACACAAACAGTGCAGTTGTCTCCTGAGCTTTGTTGACAGGCTTGAATTCCTGAAAAGTCCCTTTTATCGCCTTGTGAATCTCCCTTGCCTCTTTTAAGATCACAATCTTTTGGACAAGCTAGAGTAGGTGGCGGGTTTCCTGTTCAAATTTTGTTCTGTTGGATGCTTCTCTGTGACATTGGCAGAGCATCAGCGCAGACTTTAATTGGAGAGACTGCAAAATACATTCCTTTTCAGGCTAGCAGCCTTCTGTGATTGCCATGCGCCTCAAGTCCAGGGTCTCTGCCACTTTATCTCGCTAATATGTCCATAATACTCCCCCTGTGCAGCAAGTGGAAACACACACTTGCTAAGGAGGGAGTGTAGCGTGGGTGGGGAGGGTCCTAAGAGCAGCCCTCGTCCCGTAATGTACAGAGCACCCATGAAGCTTCTTGAGTGTTAATCAGTGACCTGTGCTGTCCCAGCAGCGAATGCCCTGGTTTTCTCTGTGCCATGTTTTCTCTCTTCAGCTACAAGCCTATAGTAGAATACATCGATGCGCAGTTTGAAGCCTACTTGCAAGAAGAGCTGAAGATCAAACGATCCCTGTTCAATTACCACGACACCAGAATTCACGCCTGCCTATATTTCATTGCACCAACCGGACACTCGCTGAAGTCCCTAGACTTGGTCACCATGAAGAAGCTCGACAGTAAGGTACTTGCTGCTCATGTTATGACCCTCACGTGGCCCTACTAGTGGTTTTATGATCTTGCCACAGGCTTAGTTAAACCTGCTCGGAAAAATACTGTCTGGTTTTAGCAGCGAGGAATTGCAGAGGTGCCGTGTGAAAACTTTACCTTGGGCTAGCTGCTAGAATGGGTCATTATTTACTGATCCATATGCTGCAGAGATTTATTAAGAGTTTGGACTGCTACCCTCTTGCAGTCCCATCTCGGGTTAGGGAACTTGGCCGCTTGCTCCACAGCTACGCTATAAAGTTAGCCATCTGAGAGCAGGCAACTGTATTTATGAGGATGCATTGGGAGACCACCGTTCTCTTTGCTTTCCTGTGGGTTAACTCAGCCAAGTTCAGTGGCAGGTTCGTTCACAACTGAAAGATCAGTTGGCTGTTGAAAAAAAGAAAAAAGCGTGGTTTCCTTCTTAAATGCGTAAATGAAAACAAGAGGCTGAAGTTGAACTCTGCTAGTTCTAGCACTCAAAGGCATGGTTGACATCTCTATTTCACTTTGTCCAGCCAATAAATTAGTCTTGTACAAAACCCGATTTCGGAAGTGTACAGAAGATGAGAAGCACATCTAAAACACTTTAGGTCATCTTGCTGATCAGTGAAAAACAAATCAAAATGCTCTGTCTGCGTGCTCTGACTGCATCCAGCTAGACACAAACAGTGATTTGATCTTCTGTGGCAAATGTAGTGTTGTTCTAATGGTAATCTGATAAACAGGAACGATCCGAATAAATACGTTACTCGGCATGTGCTTTTTCAGTTATTCTCCTGACTAGCAAGAATGGGAGCCGAGCTTGGTTTCAACCATGGTGTTTTACTAGACGCTTGCAAGAAGATTTCATCTCTTCTGTTCTAGGGAAAATAACCAAGGTGCAAATGTAAACCCTGAGTGTTTAAACTGAACTTTCCCTGTGCTTCTTTAGATCACGATTAAGCAATTTAAATTAGTCCACCTTGTACCTTTGGCTCATTGGATCCTGAGTGCAGAAGATAAATGATGACAATGGTTCTTTATTTCCTGGAGTGGCCTATTGGGTTTGATGCAGTGAGGGAGAAGGATCCCTGCCCTATTCAACTTAAAATAGGTTTATGGAGATTTACCCGAAGTGAGCTAATTGGCATTTATGTTCTGTCCTTTGGCAAAGGGAGACTTAATAACTCCAGGCCATCCTCCAGACAGAATTAAGCGATTTAATATAAGACAATTTTTTCAAGTACTGTAGTTAACATCCGTACTCCTCACTTCAGTTTCTGTCTGCTGTTGCAAGGAAAAGCAAATCCTGCAAGATCAAAAGCAGAAATTGTCCATCTGGAGGGAGTAGAAAGGAAAGTAAGCAGGATTCCTCCTCCTAATGCGTTCTTGCCCTCTCCCAGAAAAGCAGACGCTTGCGTGGTGCTCGCTGTTCATCGATCCTTTCAGCTACGCTGAGGGTACTGTGCCGTCTCCCCTCGGCTCCTACGTGGTGTTGCTGTTTGCCATTGTCATGGTTTGACCCCGGCCAGCAACTCAGCACCACGCAGCTGCTCATTCACTTCCCCCCCACCCAGCGGGACTGGGCAGAGAATTGGGGGGAAAAAAGGTGAAACTCGTGGGTTGAGATAAGAACAGTTTAACAGAACAGAAGGGAAGAAACTGACAATAACAACAACAAAGTGAAAATAATAATAAAAGGATTGGAATATACAGAACAGGTGATGCCCAGTGCAATTGCTCACCGCTGACTAACCGATGCCCAGTCAGTTCCCAAGCAGTGCTCCTGCCCCGGCCAGCTCCCCCAGTTTATATACTGGGCATGACGTCCCGTGGTGTGGAATACCCCTTAGGCCACTTTGGGTCAGCTGTCCCGGCCGTGTCCCCTC
>JAVKLA010000007.1:8024412-8082955 GCA_034782735.1 Sagittarius serpentarius
CGCCCCCCCCCCCCCCCCCCCCCCCCCCGCGCCCCCCCCCGGCAAATGAAAGACTGGAAAGAACGGGTCACCTCAAACCGCAAGCTGGCAGCTATTAATGCAAGCGCTGGCAGCCACCCAGCCATGCCATTTGGCCCCCGGCCAGGGGGTGAGCGAGCTCCCGTAGCCCCGGCCGGCCAAAAAACCCGGCCGCAAGCTCAGGCACGCCAGTACCGCGGGCCCCTTGGCTTGCGGCCACCCCGGCTCCCGGCTGGTGGTGGTGGGAGAGCCCAGCCCCAACCCCCCGAAAGCAGGCAGGGCGTGCTAAACCGCCGGAGAAACGTTGCAAAGCTCCGGTGGGGACAGTGGGGACTTGGGCAAGAGCTGGGGAACCAGCGGCTGGGACGTGGATGTGGCACGGGGTCACCCAAGAGGAGCCAGCTTCATCCCGGCGGGGCGGGCAAAGGCAGGGAGCCGGCAGCAAAAATCCTTGTGCCCACCGAAAGAGAACAGTCTCCCTTCAGCATCCTTCATATCTGGACAAAATTGAGGAGAAAAAGCATTTTCAAGAGACTTTAGAAGAGCTGGAGCCCAAAGGCGGATGTCACCAGGGGCAACGGTTTCCGTTCTCCAGCAGGAACGAGGAAAGGCTGGCAGAAAGTATCTCCAAAAAGGGACCTCTCGCTGGCCGTGTGTCCTCTGCTCTCGCTGTCCCCGTGAGTATCACACCTTCCCTGGGGGAGGCCCAGGGACCTGTGTGGCCAGGCAGATGTCACCCCCAGATGTGGCCAGGCAGATGTCACCCCCAGATGTGGCCGGGCAGAGCTGGACATGCCACAGTGACCAGGCCGAGGTGGCCCTGCCCTTGAGACCAGGCAGGGGTGGCCATGCCGATGAGACCATGGCAGAGGTGACCGGGCAGGTGTGGCCCTACTGAGGTGGCCGCGCAGAGGTGACGACGCCAACGAGACCAGGCAAGAGGTGGTGTCGTGGTTTAACCCCGGCCAGCAGCTCAGCACCACGCAGCCGCTCACTCACTCCCCCCCCACCCTCCGCCCAGTGGGGTGGGGGAGAGAATCGGAAAAAAGGGAAAGCTCGTGGGTTGAGAAAAGAGGAGTTTAACAGGTCAGAAAGGAAGGAACTAACAATGACACTAATAACAAGAAGAAATGACAATAATAATAAAAGGATTGGAATACACAAAACAAGTGATGCCCCGTGCAATTGCTCACCACTCGCCGACCGATGCCCAGTCAGTTCCCAAGCAGCGATCCCCGCCCTGGCCAGCTCCCCCAGTTTCTATACTGGGCATGACGTCCCGTGGTGTGGAATACCCCTTAGGCCACTTTGGGTCAGCTGTCCCGGCCGTGTCCCCTCCCGACTTTCCTGTGCCCCTCCGGCCTTCTTGCTGGCTGGGCACGAGGAGCTGAAAAGTCCTTGACTGAGTCTAAACACGACTTGGCAACGACCGAAACCATCAGGGTGTTATCGACGCTCTTCTCGTACTGAACCCAACACACAGCGCTGGGCCAGCTCCTGGGAAGACAATTAACTCCATCCCAGCCGAAACGAGGACAGCCGTCCTCCTACCCGTGTTGCAAACACCCTGCCGAGGGAAGAGAGTCAGTAACTTATCTTCCATTTCTGTGTTAACCCCATCCTGCGGTTCCTTTGAATGACTTAGAGCTGTGCAGGGAGAAGTCATCCCTAGTCCAGCAGTACGGCGGTGTATGGAAGCATGTGAGGGCGTGCAGGTGGAGGAAGCGTGCCTGTATTACTGCCAGCCCCCACCCTGTGTGTAGCGTGGCTGGATACGGGCCATCTCCTTCCACCTCCAGTGGGGTAACAGCAGCACTGCTGCCCACCCGGGTGCCCCCGCTAACAGCACCCGAGCAAACGCCCACGAGAGGCTATTGTCTGAGCGTGTCGCTTGCAGTAATCCAGCCTGCTGCAGTGTGGAGGAGAAGTGCCTAGATGGTAATTTCCTTTTTTTTGGAACAGCTTGTAATAATTTATGACAGCATTTCCTGTCCAGCCAATTTGGATGAGGAGGGGAATACGACAGGACAGGAAAGAGCATGTTGCCAAATTGGATTTGACTTCTTTTTAAGGTCATCATTGCTGCTGCCTGAAAATCCTAAGGCAGTGGTGCTGTCAGCAGCAGCCGCAGGGAAGGTCTTCCGCTCTGGGGGCGGTGGCTGGTGGCACTTACAGGGCCCTTAGCTGCAGGATGCGTGCTGCTCTCCGTCCTCTCCCGGTGATGCGACATGTGCAGTCCTGTATGTGGAGGTGCTTTCTCTGTCTTGCAGGTGAACATCATCCCCATCATTGCCAAGGCTGACACCATTGCAAAAAACGAGTTGCACAAGTTCAAGAGTAAAATCATGAGCGAGCTGGTCAGCAACGGCGTCCAGATCTACCAGTTCCCGACGGATGAAGAGACAGTGGCTGAGATAAACGCCACGATGAGTGTATGGGTTTTTCGGGGCGGGGGGTGTGTGTGCGTGTGTGTGTTTGCTTGCCGTGGTTTGCGTGGGCCCACCTTTGATGGTAGGGCACGTTGTACCATGTTTCTTTTGGCTTTAAAACTGCAGTCTAAGCGCAGACACCATGCTGGCCAGAAGGCTTTTGGAGCTGGAGATACCTGTCACACGTGGGCTGCCTGGCTTCATTGTCTGACAAACAATTCTCCTCTGAGCATTTCTTTATATCCTTCCCCTACTGCAGTATTCCCATCTCGGGAAAGGAAAAGGATGAGAGGCAGGGCCCTGACGCGGTCAGGGCAAAGGGCTGGGGTTTGGGTTTCCTGTCCCAAACGACGACTTGTTGCTTAGTGGGGGGTGATTCACTTCTGCCTTTGTTTTGCTTTCCGGTGAGAGCGGGGGTGCCGTCACTGATGTTCCAGCTCTGTCGGCAGGGCCAGTCGCCGTCAGCGGCAAGGGCTCTGGCTTTTACCTCCTTTCCCTTTCCTCTAGCAATAGGGGTGGGGTTTGAGAGCAAACAGGGCTGGGGTAGACCAAACGTTTTAGTGGGGTTTGCAGCGGGAAACAACTGTTTCCCATGGGCCTGACTTGGAGCGCAAGGGGAAGAACCTGAGCTCAGGGTTTCTGGCCGTGACGTGCATCGCAGCAGTGCTGACAGGGCCCTTGAGTGGCTTTAGTAGGGCACGTAACACCCAAGACGACGTGCCAACCCCAAAGCAAGTGCGCTCAAAAGCAAGTGCAAGGATGAGGTTGAGTTATCTGGGTTTTTACAAGGAATAGAGGCACCAAGATTAAGCAACTCCTTTGCAACTTGAAGGCATTTTTGAGTTTCCCTGCGCAACTGCTTGTACGTGGGAAATTGTCAAGTCCAGATGGATATCAGACCTCTCCAAACCTCTGTATTGCCTCTTTTCCTTGTCTGTGTTGTGTTCTCAGCCGGGAGAAGCTGGCACAGAGAGGGGACGTGGCTCTGCCAGGGTGCGGCGTGCGCAGCGTGTATTTTGCCTTCCTCTGGGGCAGCCCTGCTGCTGGGAAACTCCTTTGCCAGTTAATCGCATCTCCCCTGCCGCTTGGCTTCTTCCCCTCCCACCCAACCTGGGACCGCAGCTTGGCCAACATGGCATCCGCGCCCAGAGCTTGGGTCCAGCCCTTTTGGATGCTGTTAAGGCAGGGAGAGCGCCACGGGGGTGGGCTGGTGGCGGAGGCCAGCTCCCTCCTGGCAGCAGCCACACTTCTGGGAGTGGATCCCAGATTGTCACCACCACACCCGCGGAGAGACTGGGACGTAGCAGAGCTGGGTGACTCAGACACGTCGGCCCAGGGCTGGGTCGCTGCCGCTCTTCCCCTTGCTCGCAGCTTTGCCCTTTTTAAGAGGAAATATTAGCTGTTATTTCTAGCAGCAGAAACCCCCTGAATTTTTAGCCTACCTTCCTTGGGAGGAGGATATATTTTATTCTCTTTTTTGATTGTTTAACAGGGTTTTTTTTCCTCAGTGTTCAAAATCACTTCCAGTTTGTAAGACTTCTTCTGGGCTTAAGATAGTCCTGCTTTGTAATTACGTGAAAAATACGTATGTCTCTCGTATTTTTAGGACTTCAGAATTTTGGACTTTATGTCTGAGCAGGTTTCTCATCCAGATTGTGCTGTTGCTCTTTCTAAAACACCAGATGAGTTGCAAAGGTGTTTAAGCAACTTCAGTCTAGCGCAGCTGCCACAGTAAACAGCTTTCCTCAGAAACAATCCCTGGCAAGGCAGCAAAGGAAATCCCTAAACCTCGTTGTCCTTTTCCTTTTGTAGGTTCACCTTCCTTTTGCTGTGGTTGGCAGCACTGAAGAAGTGAAGATCGGCAATAAGATGGCAAAAGCCAGGCAGTACCCCTGGGGTGTTGTGCAGGGTACGTTACCGAAAGCGCAAATAAGACTCTCCCGTCCTGTCTCCTTCTGATGAAAGATGCGTTGATCTCTGGATGGTCCTTATCAAAATCTGTCCTGAGAAAGCGAGATCACAGCTCTAAGGCTTCTCTGTAAAATCGGGGCTTTGCAGCCTAGATCTAGACGTGGAGGTGGTTTGGCGGTGGGGTGGTGACATCAGCCTCAGGTGACAGAGAGCAGGGTAACATCCCCATCCCTGGATGTTTTTAAAAGTCGTGTAGATGTAGCGCTTAGGGACGTGGTTTAGTGGGGGACTTGTCAGTGCTAGGTTAACGACTGGACTAGATGATCTTATAGGTCTCTTCCCATCTAGGCGATCCTGTGATTACTAGGAGATGTTAAATAACTAGCTTGAAACATGAAAACTTGCCATTTTCTGTTGCGTTACACTTTTCCTCCAGCAAAAAAGCGTGAGCTACGGGGAAGGCTTGGGCAGCTGAGTGTTCAGTTTGGACCTTGCGCAACAAGCCTGAACGCAAACGTGTAGCTGGGGGATTTTCCAGGGAGGTCAGCAGGTGCTCTGCCCTCTCAGCTTGAAGCGGGAGCAGAACTAATTCAACACTGCTTGGTATGTCTTGTCCTGGTATCCTAAACTGTGGACACGCAGCTTAAGTATGCAACCCCCCGTAAAGTCAAACAAAAGCTCCTTTCTGTTGGAGAGCAGAGTTTGGCTAGGGCTCTGTTTGCAACCCAGGCTGTGCTGAAGCTGCCAAAGATGGGGCTGGTCCTTGCCTTCCGAGCCAGTGCCGAGAAGTACGGGGTTGAGACGGTGGTGGTCTGCTTGTGGCTTCGGCTGTGTGTCCGCTTGGAGAATGGCCCAGGAAGCTGCAAGGGAACGTTTGCAGGGCGGTTCTGCAAAACTCACCGAGTTTTTCTCAATAATACAAGCTGATCCTGAAGCAGCTTCAGAGTGACTGTCTTCAGCTGCGTACACCAGAGGGATACTACTGGGAATAACTCACAATTAGGGAAGAAGTTAGTATGTTTGGGCAGTCTTGGAGTTGACGCGTGTCCTGCTGGGTTCTTGCTGTTCCCAGGAAACTAGGACCAGACAGTCAAAGAGATTTAGTTGAGTACCAGAGAGACTTTGAAGATACAGCCCTGAGGAGATCTGAAGGGGAGCAGCTGGAGTGCTTCAGAGTGTCCCCAGAGGCACGCTGCAGCGTTGTCTGCTAGCAGCAGAGGTGCCTGCTGCTGGCCATTGCATCCTAAAGAGAAAACTTCCGCTCCTTGTCTTTAAGCATACCCAAACTGTTTGCCCGCACCGAAGCGTGCAGCCCTCTGGCCACCGGCCCTTTGCAGGCTGAACAGCTTGCTCAGCCCAGGGGCTGACGGTGGCACACCAGCCCCCGCTCTGAGCAGAATTATTTATGGGAAGCCACGTTATAGTCAGTGTGCTGCCTCCCTTCGGTGCCAGGAGCAGGGGTTTAGGGCTCCTTCGTAAGATTAGCTGGCACGGAAAGGGTACAGCATCCCTGGTGGGGTCTTCTCATAACCTTCCCTTTCGCCACTGGTACAGACGGAGACTTTGTTGCCTGCCTGGGCCCCTGCCGTTGACTTGGATTTAGAGTGGGAAGTGAAACTCTGTGTGCGAGTGGATCATCGCCTTGCTGGTGCAGAAACGCATGGAGAGACAGGAGCTCTGTGGCAGATGGGCAGCGCAGAAATCTTGCAAATCCAGTGAAAGGCCTTGAACTGGTGCCTGTGTGTTGGCGTGGGATTGTTTCACCCCCAGTTCAGCAAGGCATTTTGGTGCACACTGGCTTGGAGTTCTGCTTGTGTGCCCGAAGAACTCTCAGGCGTGCTAAACTGGGGCCCGGGTCCAGGCAAAGAGGGGACGTGGCTCCTGGGTTTAACATTCTCTGCGTGGTTGCTTTGCCTTTTTTTGCAGTTGAAAATGAAAATCACTGTGACTTTGTGAAGCTGCGGGAGATGCTGATAAGAGTGAACATGGAGGACTTGAGAGAGCAGACGCACACCCGACACTACGAGCTGTACAGGCGCTGCAAACTTGAAGAGATGGGATTCAAGGACACTGATCCGGACAGCAAGCCTTTCAGGTAGGAAAGCCTAACTCAGGCCTTGCACAACCAGAGAGACTGGAGGTTTTGGGGTTGCCGGTGCTTGCAAGAACCAGGGAGGAAATAGCCACCGTCACTTAGAGCAGCTGAGATCTAAAGTGTGGCTGGGGAGGAAAAACTTGTGCAATGCAATTTTTCCCTCTGGGCCTAGGATTTGTACAGGAGAAGCACAGGAAAGGTTTGGGTGGCTGAGAAAGCCAATTCTTGCCCTAACATTTTGAAAATGTCTGCAGCCCTGCAGCGGGGCCATACAGGCTTTCTCGAGCCTACCAAATTTCACCAGGGTGCTTGAAGGTGATGTGTTTTGAGGGCAGAATGTGACCCATTTCAGATCGATGCGGAAAGTTTAGGAGGAAGCAGCGCCCGGCCATGGATCTCTCTGCACCTTGCTGCCGAAGTTGTATCGGGTTTCTTTGTGCCCTTCTCTGAGCATCCCTTGCTCTGCCACATCAGACAGAAGCTGCTGGCCCTCGCTCGCAAGTGCGTGCCTTTCAGTCTATCCGCTACCTGTTATCTGTCAGCCAGGACTAAAAAGTGTCAAAAGGATTGACTTCTAAATGCTCCTCCTGTCACTCAGGGTGGAGAGCAGTTCCTCGCTGGACTTTTCAAACCGATTCTGCGGTCCACGTTTGAAACTGTCCGTTGCTCTGTGTGGCCGAGAGGCTGCTGTAATGCAGAGCTGGCCTTGAGGATCACTTCTGTTTCTTGGTTTCTTTGTGGCGTCAGCATCACGGAAGGGGGCGTGTTTTTGTAAGACGCGGTGAGAGAGTTGGTGGTCGAATGCAATCAGGGCTTGTAGGCGAGTCCGATTGGGAACAGGTAACATCAGTTAACTGTTCACATTGTTGGCTTGTCGTTTTTTCAAGCTGGGAGCATCTCATTTTGGGGTTGGGAAGCGGGTTTTTTTTCTTCTCCCCCCACCCTGCCCTTCCACCCTTGCTCTTGCTTTCCTAAAACCTATCAACTGTCCAGTCTTAAGTGAAGCTTATGCTCATCTTCCTACTGGCAGTACTATGAGCTTCGTGGAGACTTGGGTGAATCTGTTGAATAGCGACTTTGTTAATCACTTCAGAAACTCCTCCTGACACTTTGCGCCCTTGGAGGAGGGCAGGTTTTGAGATGGTCAGGTGATACATCAGTGCCTCCTTTCCTCCACTGCAGACTCAACTGGGTTTTGCAGCCAACTTGCTCTGCTGCAAGTCGGGGACACGTACAATTGCCGGGCTTGAAAAGTGCAGCTGTGTCCATGCTGAGATGAAGGTGACGCATGTTTTGAGGTATAACTGGTTACCAAAGGGCAGATCCTGGGATAAATGTTCTTGGTGACCTTCCTGGAGCCTTTCATAGCTGGTCCAAGGTGTGCTGTGAAGAGGGTGCCGTGGTCTGATGCTTGATGTTTGGCTTTTTACTAAATACAGAGTTTATGCTGTCTGACAGCTTTATTGGTCTGAAGCCCAAGTCATTAGCCAGAGACAACAGCTGTGTGGGAATTCGGGAGGGAGTGTTTGTTTTCTCCTTTCGTTTCCTGTTTCCCATTCCTCCCCAACTTTTCCCCAATAATTGCACCCGCTGCCTTAGCAGCATCCCACGCTCCTCTCTGCCCCCGGGGGAAGGCAGTCAGAATGAAACGTGCATCCACGTGGGTTAGCCCCCATAACGCACATGCACGTCAGGAATTAGCGTGCCAATCCCCGAAACGGCAGCCATGCAGCTGGCTTGCGGAGATAAACACGGACACGGTTCATCTCTGACCCTCAACAGGGGAAAGTCAGGTGGGCTCCAGAGCAGAAGGCAAGGTGGGGGCCTTGTGTTCATGTTCCCAGAAAACGGCACTCCATGGCGAGCCGAGCAAGGTCTGCGCTACGACACGGAGTTTGCATCAGTTCGGGGTTTTATTTGTGACTTGCTGAGTTTGTGCAGCTGCATTTCTTTTGCGGCACAGGAGTTCTGCTGGAATCAGTTGAGCCCAGTTCTGTTACTAAGCCCAAGTGTGAGGCTTTATTGGATTTCCTTTCTGGAGAGCAATGGCTTGCGATGGGCTCAGCCCTTCCCTTTAAGGAATCTGAGGAATTTCCATTGCTTCCTGTACACGAGGCCTCTTTTGACCAAGCTATAAGTAGAAAGGAAATGAAAACGTACAGAATTTCTCCATCTGGTACGTGCTACTTCAGAACAGTTGGCTCTGGATGCCTCCTCCCTCCAATAAACAAACAAAACCCATGAACCCAAGCTGTTTGCCTGAGGCTGATGTATATCTGAAATGAGGAAAACAGTAGGTTTGGCTCTTTCTGTTCTTCCTTCTGAGACCAGGGATCAAAAGCACGCCTTTCCCCCGGGTCTGGGCCCTGGGAGCCACAGGGACCGCTGCTCTTCAGCCGGTTTGCATCAGCCAGGAGCAGGGAGCCTTTTGTAAATCTCGGGGTGAGCAGGGCAAAAGACCCCAGCAAACCGTCGGTGCTTGGGCGAGGTGTGAAAAAGGGAGGCTGGCGATGGTTGAGAGCCACCTTGCTGGCAGAACCCCTACTGCTTGCCCAAGCTGCGGGGGTGAGGAGGGAGCACCAGTGCCCCCGTATGCATCTGCTCTGTGAAATGGGGTCCCCTGTTGCACAGCGACGCTCCTGCTGTCCTGCGTCTGTTGTGGACTGGTTTCTCTGGTGCTCTGGTTTGTTTTCTCAAAATACTTCTTAAAAAAGAATATTATTTGCAAGGGCATCATTCAGTGAGTCCGTGTGTGTGTGCGCGCGTTGGGGAATGAAGTTACTCTTGTGATTTAAGTTCATACGTTTGTATACTTAAAAAGCAAATTCCCTTGTCGTCTTTGTCTGTGAGAAGCTGCAGGGATCCCACTTGGTTTGGACTGTTATTCCTTAGGGCTAGAAGTGGGGGTTTTGTGTTTGTTTGTTTTTTTTTCATATGCAGCCTGGAGTTGCCAGGCCAGTTTCTCTGAGAGCCTTGCTTCTCTGGAAGTCGGAGCCGCTTCAGTAGAGAATTAAGCTTACTGGCTTTAGGTTATTGCTAAGTTTTTAAGCTCGAAGCTGGGATTAGCGTTGAACCTGGGACAATTTAACAGCAAGCCCCTGCCGCCCTCGCTCCTGCCAGCCTTTTCCTGCTTGCCCGTCACCCGGCATTGTGTCTTTGGAAGCGAGCTTTGCAAGAAACTGTTTGTGATACAGGATACGATTAGCAGTCTGCAGAGTTTTTTTTATTTCAGTCTGTAAGGCTCTGCTGCTCCCTAGTATAGTGTGTCACTAATTGCAGATTCAATTTTTGCTCACTGAGCAGCAAAGGCTAATCTGCCCTCAGGGTTTTTCTAGGCTCTAGCCAGATCCTTCAGCAGGGTTTTTGAATTCAACTTTCAGTGTCTGCAGTCAGAGGATTAAATCCAAGGCTGAATTTTAGGGAGGCTTTGATTCGAGTCTCTTGGTCTCTATCTGCTGTGAGTGGTCTGGCTCTTGATTTAGTTAAGAATCCAAAGATGCCTGTTGCCCTGTTCTCCCATGAAAAGATTTTTCTCCTTTTTAGAATCACCATTTTTGCTTCAATGTGTGGGAAGCTGGTGTGGTCAGCTGGCGTCGTGCGATTCCTCCAGGGTGGCCGGTGCTGTGCAAGAGCAGCTCTGGGCATCCTGTCTGTGGAGTATTTTAGGAGGCAACTGAAGTGCCCATCAATTAGCAGTGTTAAACCCACGACGTGGGTTTATCTGTCAAGTTTTGTTCTCCAGCTCAAGTTCCCGCCCCCCAAAAAAACCACCAACCAAACAACAAAACCAACCAAGAAAAAAGCCACCAAACACCCCACCACGTGCCAGGAAAGGCATAAGCTTGGCTGTAATGGGATTAAGATGCTCCACTAGCGCAGTGGTTGATGTGATCCTTAGGTGCAGGAATGCAACATATCTGTGTAGTATCAGTAGAGTTTTCGTTTAAAAAAAGCATTTTCAAAAAAGTGTCTTGGGGGAAATAGTTATCATTCCCACACTATCATTATGGCTGAAATGTCCAGATCCATTTAAGGAATAAAATGAAGTGGAATTTGGCACCCAGAGTTCCTAAGAGGCTCTGAAAATCTCAGAGGTGCGTGGACAACATTTTGTGTCCCAAATTTTTGCTGCGGTATCTCAGTGCTGGGGAAATAAAGGAATGCCAAGAAGCAGAGGGGGAATAAAGGAATGAAGGAATCCAGTGACGTGGTTATTTAGAGGAGGAACGCTGCGGCTCGTTCGCAAAGGCTTAGCCTCCCTTGACAGCTAAAGGAGAAAGAGAGGTCTCCCAAGGTGGCTTTACCTAAATAAAGCCCCTGATCTGAATCCATTAGCAATGAGTAGTGAAAATTAGTTTTGCTCTGTGTCCGGGTCATACTTACTGAACTACATAAAGCCAGATTTCGCACTCTGATATGCCCATGTCTGTTCCACAAATCTTGCACTTCATCTGAAGAGATTCAGGACAAACAGTGGGAGAAGTGAGAAGGTGTGACTCAAATGGATCGCAAGCCGTGTGAGCGCCAGGGATTGCTGTAGATGCTTACATAGTGGTTGTTTCTTTTTGAGGACAGTCATCCTGCCTGCTAAGTGATTTACAGGATCCTGAACAGTGTGCTCGTTTTTTTCCTCGCCCGTTTGTCTCCCACTGCTGCCACCTAGCAAGCTAGGACTGGTTTCGGTGGAGGTGTTCATGTCTCTTGTACTCAGGGACCTCTGACGAAGTTTTGTGACAAGGCGGTGCGGTAGGATCACCAAAGGCTGCAAACTCATGACTGTGCTTGAAACACAGCTCTGACTGTTTTTTTCTGTGTTTGTAACAGTCTCCAAGAGACTTACGAAGCAAAGAGGAATGAATTCCTGGGCGAACTCCAGAAGAAGGAGGACGAAATGAGGCAGATGTTTGTCATGCGCGTGAAGGAGAAGGAAGCAGAGTTGAAGGAAGCAGAGAAAGACGTGAGTATATTGTAACTCAGAGGGCTGTGTGTGAGGGTTTAGGCCGGGGCTTTTCCAAGAGAGCCCTGAGAAGGTGAGCATCCAGATTCCAACATCAAGCCTGCAAAGGTGCTTGCTGTGCGTAAGCAGTCTCCAGAAGCAGATACGAACTCGGTTCCCAGGCCTGCCATGGACTTGCGTCGTGACCCCGGTACGCAAGTCCTCTGCCACTTTTCTGTGCCTGTAAAGTGGAGCAGGAGCGTTCCCTGGTTTTGGGCAGCTGGAGGAGTATATGTACCGAGGAGCGAGTGGAAGGTGCTGCAGTGTGGCGGTAACAGCGGCTGCAGCTACCTACCCCACAGAATGCCAGCCTTGCTGTGCCGTGGGAGTCCTCTCTGCTCTCTCACCTCTTCAGTCCCACCCAAAGGAGAGAATAAATTTGCTACTCAAAGTAAGGTTGATTTACGGTGGATCTTCAGCTATGGTACAGCCAGTGCTGTACATGGAGACTCTCTGGAGACTTTCACTAAGCAGATAAGGACTTCCCCGAGGGCAGTAAGTCCCGCTCGGCATAGCTGTAGAGGGACGTGACAGAGCCGCCCTACCGTGGTTTGCGCGGTGCGTGTAGGTCAGCGCTGATTGCTGTGGGACCGAGAAAACGTAGGTGTCCTGCTAGGGGAGGGAGCTGTGTCTTGGGCCTCACGGAGGAGCATGTACTTCTACAGAGGTACAGCGAAGAGCCCCAGAGAAGCGTATTGCTCTGAATGGCCACGTTTTCTTGCTTTGCACAAGCATGAGAGAGTCCACTAGGTACAAAGCAATGAGGGATGGAACGTGGGGGTTGGGAAGTGTCCAGAGAGCCATCATATTCCTACAGCAACTGAAGTTCCTGCCATCTGTATGTGCAAGTGTATGTTAACTGCGGGGCTTTTCTGGCAAAGTCAGGCACGCTTGGGACAGACCAGTGACTTGTTACTAATGCAGTGAGGTCTCAGTGCCAGCGGAACCGCTTCAGGCATCGTTACCAGTAATCGAGGTGAAACATTCTTCTCATCCCGTCCAATTCTCATTGTCTCTGCCCTGGCAGCTTCACGAAAAGTTTGACCATCTAAAGAGGACTCACCAAGAAGAGAAGAAAAAAGTGGAAGACAAAAAGAAGGAACTTGAGGAAGAGCTGAACAACTTTCAAAAGAAGAAGGCAGCAGCTCAGCTATTACAGTCACAGGCTCAGCAGGCAGGTTCTCAACAAACCAAGAAAGACAAGGACAAAAAAAAGTAAGCGGATGTCACCCACATCCTTTGTAGGGTTTGTTACAGTTTGGGAGGTTGTTTTTCTTTCTTGCTGCATGTCTGTATTTGCTTTTCCCCATTACCAGACTGGAAACTGGGCTTTTATCAGCCTGACCAAATAAAATATTTTTTTCTAAAGGGTGGGCCAAGGGACATGATCTTAATTTTTCTCTAGAAGAGCACCTTCAAATTTTATGTCGAAATCTGACTGGTATGGGAGAGCAATCAGATGGTGGAGGTTTGTCCTGTGATCTGTCCAGCATCTTCTGGAACAGTGCTGGGGTGTTCTGGACTGAAATTTATCTGCCTGAGCCAAAATTATTAAGGGGGGTCTCTACCCATCCTTTCTTTCACTCAAGAGTAGTCTCCGGTTCCCATTCCTTAAGGTTATAGTTATAAGTAGAAATAGATCAGAAACCGAAACCACCGTGTTATTTTTACATGGGAAATGCTAGTGCCGAAAGTGAATACTTGGAAGCCTACTTTTAAAGACAAGAAATTTTGTTTGGGGTTTTTTTTGGTGGTGAGGTTTTTTTTTTTGTCTGGGGTTTCGGGGTTTTTTTTGGGGGGGGGGAGGTTGGTGTTTTTTAAAAACAAACTACTATGGTACCGTAACTGCAGGTAAATGGCATTTGTGGTTGTATCGGGTTCACATAATAAGCTAAGAAACCCATACCTTTTAGTAAAGATAATGGCACTGTTTTCTACTATTTTATATTTGTGTGCCAGGAGTAGAATACTTATACCCTCCAGTACTCTGGGATTCTAGCAACTTAGTAAGCACCAAGGCTATCTGTGGACAGAGCCTGTCCCACGGTCAGTATTTGGAAGCAGGATTTTCAGATGTGCCCAGTTTGGACCTAACTCTGCCTGCATTGAAACTGGAGGAGCATTGCTATTGACTTGGGCTCAGAGTTAAGTCACGGCAGAGCCCCGCTGAACAACTTGAGCTCTAGATTGATCCAAATTGGCGTAACCTCCTTCTTGCAGCCTGTACTCGGAGATGGCTATGTTTAGCTTGCTATTAGTGCAAGAGGCCCTTATTTATGACATGGTAGTGGCTACTTCACCGTGCTTTAAAAAACAGAACGCAAGGTCCACTTAGATGCGGTATGTACGGCGAAGCCAGATAAACCTTGCAGAGGTGAAGTAGACCGCGCGTGGCTTGTTCGTATAGCGCGGCAAGCGAGGTTACTGTAACAGAGGCTGCTGTGAGGCCTCCTGTCGTAATTTCCGTTTGCTCGTTCCACACCTAGTAAAGGGGTACTCACTCAAGTCCTTTCTGGGTCATCTGCGATAACAGCGCTAGCCGATAACTATAATCGGGAAAGCCGTAAAGGTGGTCATGTAGCAAATCTCACTGAAAAACGCTTCTTTAACCCACACACAAAAACGACAGTTCCACGCTTCTCTTAATAGCCAATAGTGAAGGGGTGCATTCCTTAATAGACTCTGGCAGAGTAACCTGCTCAATTAACACTAAGCTGTCACTGTTGAAAGAACCAAAACGCTAGCAGGGATGTGGTATAGGCACTCTTGTCTCCCTTGCTAACCTGTGAACTTAAGCCAGGTCTGAGCTGTCTTAGAGCGTGAACCTATGAGATTCTGTTGTCTTGCATATATACTAGTATATTTTTACACTTTGGGAAGTTACGCTGATGCTTACTGCATGTCCCCTGTCTCTACTGCTGGTTCGGTGCCCGTCATTTGTGGCTTCTGCCCTTGGCTTCCCCGGGGAAGGTGGGGGAGGGCCTTAGGGCTAGTTCCTCAGCTGATGTAAATTGATGTAGCTCCTATGGAGCCGTGCTGCTTTATGCTAACCGAGAACCTGGCCTTCGGCACCCGCTGAAATACATAGAGTGCTTGTGTGCTGCATGCTCTGCTTGGGTAAAGAAATCGTTACAGACTGGTCAGGGTCATGCTGAACTGTAGAAACAGTAAGTGGTGGCAGCTAATGTCCAAGCATGCTGAAATACTGTTCGGCGACGATGCCTGTAAATAGGATAGGCTGAAAGGCCAGTCTTCTCCCACGTGAGAATTCAGACACGGTGACCTGTTTCCTAAAAAGAATAGAAATTTCTGAAGAGCCTTTTTCTTTTCTCTTAAACAGAGTTGGTAGCTTAATATTTTTAAGAACTCTGCAGTCAGTTTTTTCACCACTTAGATATGAGGCCAGTGCAGTATATAATGGTCTGGGGACTTGTGTAACTTTTGGTAGTCAGTATTAGCTACTATTTGCTTCTGTGAAGTTGGCTGGCACATGCACAATGTTGTGGGTGTGATGGACGGATGTTTCTAGCGACCATGACAAACACAGTTTTTGCTTTGCTGATGCATCCACAGAAATCCAGTCATGAGGAACATGCACGTGTTTTAGTGTGTCCTTTCAGTGTCGCTCCACACCAGGTGCTGTAACTGCTTCAATTGTTCTTTAGTGTCTGAATTACTAACAGAGGCTTTAAAGGGGAATGCTGGTGCTTCTGCCTTGTAGCACACCTTGGTTTCTCTAAAGGCTTTAAGTTCCTCCTTGCACTCTAATGAAAAGCTGCAGTTTGTTTAGGTAAGGCTTTCAACCTTTCTCTGTGCTGACATGGACTGCGGTGGTTTTTGTGCAGTTGCCAGGGGAAATCCTTGCCATGCACGATCTTTGTAGCCTCCCCAGAAAGTAGTTCACGGGAATGCTTTTTTTTCCTGAAGGTGGGATCAGATTTCTCCAACTTGGACAACAGAGACTTTCCACTGTGCTGTGCAAGCTGGAGGGAAGGCTCAGAGTGAAATCTGCCGCTGGCCTAACTCCATGAGGCAGAACTTGGCCCTCTTGATTTCCAGGCTACTCCTGTAGGGACAGCTTGTTTTTTTTATACTTTTTTTTTTTTTTCTTTCATAATACGTGTCTCAGATTCCTGTAGCTTATGCTTTTTTCATCTAAAATAGTTGCAGCTCTGGCCTGATGACGGAACAGTGCCGTTTTCAGGACAGCACGTCTGTGTACCTCAGACACATGTGTGACTGTAGAACACACACGTACTGAAGTACTTTCCTGAAGATGGGGCTGATGATACTTATCGAGCCCCTACTGTAATTTTGGGATGGGACTGTGCTTCAAACCTGAACAATCTGGAGATGGTTCCTGGCAATGGATTTGACAAAACCAAATAGGAGCAGCAAATAGCCTTCTGGTGCTTGCCTGTTGTTTGGTAGATGGCCACATGCATGCCTCAACACGTGCCGTTGTGTTACTTGCTCATCCTCAACCTCCCCAGGAGCCGGGACCATCTGTCTGGGCTCTGTTTCTGTTTATTTCAAGCTCCTTCTGAAAAACCAGATGAAAACCTTTCTTCCGGTTTCCTTTCTACATAATAGTTTCCAGTCCAATGTGACTGGGCCACGCTTAGCCCCAAAACAATCCCTGAGCTGTAACGCACATGTCAGGGCCTGGCCCGACACCCTGTAAAAAGAGGGTTTTGTTGATGTCTCAAGGATCTGACTTGGGTCTGAAAGCCGATGTGCTGGGAGACATCGTGGTGCCAACGGCTGAGGTACCTGAGTTTGGGTAAATAAAGGCTAAGCCTTCCGCAGGAGCACCTGTGTGAAGTAACCCAAACTGGACACCTGCAACCATACCCCCCAGCCATGCACATTCAGGAAAAATGAAGCTTAAAGACACCAACCACCGTGTGGTTACAGACTGTAACCTTGACTAACTGACGTGGTTGGTTGTTCAGTAGTTCTGCCCCCTCAGTTTTTCTTTTTGCTTTTGCTTGTCATAGGCTGGAGTAGAGCCCAGCCTCGAGGTTTAATTTCTTTATAATTCCACAATCCATCTGCATGCCCACCCACCAGAGCGGGTTGCTGGTGTTGGCTCTCCCAGCTTTCTTTGATTTTGTTTTTTGTTTTTTTTTTTTTCTTCATTTTGAGTTCAATTATTGCTAACTTTTTTGTTTTTTGTTCTTTTTTTAACTTGCAGTGCAAGCTTCACATAAAGCCTGTCAAGCCAAGGATGTTCCTGCATTCACCTGCTTTTGCAGTAATGTGTCTCTGCCATCTGTTTTCTTTCTTTTTTCTTTTTTCCTTTTTTTTTTTTTTCCATTTTTTAACATGAATAACTATTAACTCATCTAATAACATAGTGGGAACAAGAAGGAAGAAGGATTGGGTACAGGACTGTATGCAACTGGAAGTTCAGGGGTGGGTGGAGGGGCAAGGTCATGATACCGTGTGGTTTTTTCTCCTCGAAATCAGCAGCAGTAAATCATTCTTGGCCCCAAATTTGAACTGAGAGTAAGGGCTGAAGGTCAGCAGCTCGGGGGAGCGTCACTGACCGGATCGGGTCCTCGGTGCTGCTAGCCTACCCAGCTCTCGGAGGGCTGGCTGCAACAGCCCTGGGCCGAAGGGGTGCCTGGGCCCGCAGAAAGCGGCCTCAGGGAATTACTGCTGGACGAGGGTCACAGCCCAGTCCCCGGTGCGGCTGAACCCTGGCGTTTGGTCCGACCCATAGTCCTTCAATAGCTAATGTGTTCGAGCAATGAGTCCCGCTGTGGGGCGAGAGGAAGGGGGTTACGTGTGTGTAGATAACAAAAGTTTAACTGACCTTGCATGCCATTACATTTGCATGATATTTTTTATTAGTTCCTGGTTTTGTTGTCTGACTTGATCGTACTTGGCTTCGATTTATTATCGTGTGCTGGCATATTTTTACAGCCACCCTTCCAGTTCAGTGTAGTAGCTACCTGCCGAATGCCGCGGTGGGAACCAAGCGGTGCTGCAGGTGCCTGGGAGAAGGACTGTTTCTCGTGACTGCTTTCCACGTATTACTTGCCTGACCATAACCTTGAAACCTCACTTAAAAAAGGATCTGGTTTGCAATGTGCACGATCTTAGCAAGACTTAGCAGCCCTTACGGAATCAAACGCCTGGGCAGGGGGGAAGGCATGGCCTTCAGCATCCTCTTGGAGCCTTCGGGAGGATTCCTGCAAGCGCTTGAATACGGACTTGCAAAGCTGCGGGATCCAGAATTTCATGTCAAGGGAGAGAGGGTGCTGGCCACGCGTTCCCCGCGCTCCCCACCAGCCCTCCTGCGCCAGGGACAATGTCCCATTCAGATGTCCCTTGAACGTGCAAAGGAGGTTTAGCACAAGCCAGGCCTCGCTCTGTGGCCAGCGCGGTGTGGAAATTGGTCTGTTTAATGTGTATTTTCTATGCCGTTGCTTTTTGGACAGAGTCTTTCCCTTCCTGCCCAAGAAGTGGCGAGCCATGCTTACTCTATGACTTCGGGATTTCTTTCTCTTCTGCTGATGTAGAGCCAACATTTCCACTGCTCCTAGTTAGGTAGTCTCCTCTTTCCTTCTTTAAAGCACTCTTAAAAATAACTCTTTCCACCTAAGTCTCACACACTGCAGTTCTTTGCTTGTTTCCGGGATGGAATTTCTTGGCTCTCGGGGGGGTGGGGGGAAGACAGACTTATCACCTTTTTTGAAGTGACAGATTGGGAAATGTGTTTGGGGGTTCGCCTCTTGGGTTGTCTCACTTTCTAACCCTCACTGCTTAAACATGGCTTTGGGAAGAGGATATCCAAATACAGCGTCTTGGACAGACAGCAGAAACTGATGGGAGAGAAATAAGCTGGAGATAAAATAGTGGAGCCTTTTCTCTTGGTTTTTGGTTTTTTGTTTTGTTGAGGTTTTTTGTTTTGTTTTTGTTGGGTTGTTTTTTGTTCTTTTTGTTTTGTTTTGGGTTGTTTGTTTTGGTTTTTTGGGGGTGGGGTGGGTTTGGTTTTTGTTTTTTGGTTTTTTTTTTAAAAAACACACCTCCTGGTCTTATCAACCATGACGCACTTTTTGTCAAGTTAGACAGGTTTGCTAGGGGGTTGTTTGGAGAAATGAAGCTATGGTTCTTGTGGCTTCTGGCAAACTCAGCTTTAAAATCTGGAGTTATCAAAGAAGTTCGGTTTTTGGCATGAGTGTTTTCTCTTTTTACAGTCGCGTCATATGCACATCTTTGAATGTTTGTGGCAGTATGCTTTGCTTCAGCTGTCTCTGTGCATGTCCTTTTTTTTAATTACCAGCATTTTGTGCCAAGTAGAAAACTTAATTTTAACATTTATTTGTCCTGCTTCATTTAACAGCCCTTCGGGGGACATTTGGCAGGGGAAATCAGCTGAGTCTAGCTATATTTTTTTTTTTTTTTTCTTTCGGCAGAAAGCTGTGGCCAAGTGCATTAATGTATTTTTGGTTGAGTTTCTTTCTCCAGAAAAAAGCACGCTGTTTTGGAGAAGAGGGGAATAATCTGTAAACTTGCAAAAGTTAAAGGTACTGTTTTGGTTTTTTGCCAAAGGAGATGTTAATGACTTTTTTTTTTTTTTTTTTTCCCCCTCCTTAAACCCCTGGGCCATGTTTAGCTTGTTACTGCCGCACTTCTTTCTTTTCTTTACTTACGCCTTTTTTCACAGTAGCCCCTGATTCTGCATGGAGTACATGATACGCTCAAATCTAGTTGGATGTGCTTTCACCTTTGCATGCAAGTACAGTAGTAAGAGACTCACCCTTTCTGCCTCACTAGTGATATGGAAACGGTTGTGTTTTTCTGGGGGGGAGGGGGTGTGTGTGTGTCTTTAAGTCCGCTTACTTGCAAGTGGCATGGTTAAAACGACTTTAAAACTTCCTGCAATAATCTGCTTTTGCTGAGATGTTGAAAAGAAGCCCTAGGGAACGCGACGTGCAGCTCCTGTTGAATGCCTCAAGCAACCCGGCACGGCTTCTTTGCGTGCTTGAAGCTAGCGAGCCAGCTCGTGAAACTGTGGACAGATGGTTGCATGGGCAAAAGCCTTGCCCGAGAGGCACTGCAGCCTTTAACGTGCGTTAGGCGGTGATGATAACTAGCTGATATATGCTGCATGTTCCTGACAAGGTGGATTTCAAACCTTAGAATACCATAAAGGAGCAGGAAAGCACACTGAAACATGTGTTTCTGGGGTGATGGTGTTCCCAGGACATGGAATGAACCCCCAGAATGGGAAAACAAGGAAAATCCAGGTCGCTGAGAGGGGCCGCGATTGCTCTGTAGAGGTGGGCACGCGTGCGTCTGGCAGCCTGCCGAAAAGGCGGAGATGAATCAGGGTTTGCTCCCCCAAAACCTCACTGGGGTTGCACAGTTCCCTTCCAGGAGGGCAGTAAGTAAGAAGGCGCCCTTAGAGCTCATGGGCCTTAAATGCATCGCCTTGCATCTCCGGCGGTGGGTGGTGCTGCCGGGGAGGGGGGGGGAAGCGGTGGCTGGCCCCCACCCCTGGGCTCCTCTTCAGCCTGAAAACTGCAACCCGTGTCACCCTCTCTGTGTGCTTTTGACAGCTTGAAATCCCATCAAGGAGATTCCTGTATCTCTGTGTCTCTCTTTAAGCATGTCTTTATTTAACGTGACCAGTGTTTCTGCAGGTAGCTCTCTGTCTGCTTCTCCTAAAGAGTCCAAGTGAGAATGGAAATGTCTTTTTGTGTGTGATCATATCAGATCTGTCCATTTGAATCCAGTAACCATTTGCCCTTCTAAGATGTCAGAAGAGTGCGTATGTGTCTCTTCTCCGAGGACCCTGGTTGCATTTGCAGTATATGATAGCCATGACACTCTCATCAGCGTGTATCAGCATGGAACTGTACAAATATGAAGGGGTTTTTTTAAGTAACGGAAAATAAAGCTGTGAACAGCGGTAGAAATATTGTATTTGTATACATTTTTAATATCCTGATTGCCTTAAACTATAGATGTAGAACTTTATTACCTTGCTATTTGAAAATAACCCATGTTTGTAACTAAATAATTGTGTAACCTACATACAGTGTTAATGCAAACTATATGTATGCTTCTGTTAGATATTGTCACTTTATTTGATGTTAAAATATTTCCATTTTTGAATTATAAATTGAATAATAACCTTATAGCATAAGCTCAGTTATTTCTTGTATCTGCTTTAGGTTACATATACAAATAGTGCCAACACTTGAAGTGGGGAGAGGAAATACATTTTTACCCAAACGCTTTGGTCTTCGCGTGGCCTTTGTGACTTTGTTTTGCCGTTGCCAATTTGTAACGGTGTGACAGGAGGGGGCTGAGGAAGCGCGAGGGTTCCCAGGAGGTTGGTTAGTGCCTTTGACATGCCTCTGTAGTCTTGTGCTGGTGTTTGTCAGTCGGTTTTTTGTGGCGGTTGTGAGCTTGTTCTCCAAATCAGCCGGTATCTGGGAGAGGTCCAGGTCTCTCTGGTGTAGCTGGTTTGTATGACACCACCCCAGCGTGCTCCTTCATGGCTTGCTTTCTTTAAAGTGTTCTTCCTCCCTTTTCCCCCCCCCCTCACTTTTTCATTTCAATTCTGAACCTCTATTTCTTTTCTTTTCTGTTTTTTCTCTTTTTCTGTAGCTTCTTCTTTATGTAAGCGTCATCTTGCCAAAGCCCGCACGCCCTCTCTCCCAGTGGACACTAGGGCACTGGAAGAGCCTGCGGCTACGGGCGCCCCAGCCAGGAGAAGAGCCATCTCATTCTTCCATCGCGTCCGTCCTTCTCTCCTTCCCTTTTTGTTTTTCACCTGTGCGTCTGAGGGTGCACTGTGCTGTGTGTCTCTGTGCGGGATCTGTCTGCTCCCGGCGCGTCTCCGACAGAATTGAGGCTACCAAAAATGACAGAGGTAACAGCTGGAGGAGAGGGCTTGGCCATAATGTGAGATATTGCACTGGGTTAGTGTGTTGGCGGGTTTTGTCTGGGTTTTTTCTCCCTCCCCGTTTTCTTTCCTTTTGCCGTAATACGCACGTGTTGCTGACGACAAATAGAATGACAGACTGTGGATGAGGGTGAGTGTGCAGAGCCGGAGGGACTTCATTTCTGCCTCTAAAGATCAAGTCCGGCTGCTTTGGACACCACGACTTCATCACAAGCACGTCCTGTGCGCCTCTGACACGTGCTGAAAATAAGTCCTTAGACCTAAGTGACTTCTTGTTTTCAGCATGCAGCTGCACCAAGCGGGGACGGCCGATGTTGCGTATTGTTGCGTTGATGGAGCCTCTTCCAGACTGTTCTAGATTTTCTGTCTGATCTGCCCCTGTATGAGCAAAGCAGGTATCTCTTCTCGTACAGCTCAGCTGCACTGACTTGTACTTGGATTGAGGGCTTCTTTTTATTTTCATGAAGCCTAATTAGTGATTTTTTTTTTTTTTTTAACAGCCCTGAATGCGGGATAGTAGTTTAACTTGTTTACTTTGGAAGTGAATTCAGTCAAAAAGCTTGGGAAGCACTTAAGTGTTGCTTGAAGGTAAAAACAAAGCTTGTAAACTTGGTGTGTAGTGACCTCCAGCTGGTTTGGGATGGATGGAAGGAGACAGCCTGATCCTCTTTGGATGTTTTTTCGTGCGTGGTGATGGACTTTTTTTTTTTTTTTTTTTTTTTAAACCGAATACCAGTCATTTCTTCTTTTCATCTGTGAGCCTTAATCGACGAATTCACCTCCTTTAAGCTGCTGTGGAAAAGGCACTATTAAATCGTCTGGGGTTTGCCTCTTCCAGTCTGTGCGTGAAGTGCAAGCTGCGAAAGGTCTCTGCTGGAATCCGCTGGTTTTTTGTTGGTTTTCTTTTTTTTTTTTTTTTTCCCGGAAGCACAATATTTTTCAGCACTCTTAAGTGAAAAGGGTTAGAGCCCTAGAAGCTCCTTCCAGCCAGGTGGCTATTTTTCTAAAGTGGCAGAAAAACTGTTTATCCCGGAAACCTTTGTAACCAACCAAGCGACTTTACAGATACAATCGGAAAGATTATTAAATATTGGCCTCGTGCGTATGCTATAATGCTTTACCTGGTATGTGAATGGAATTGCTGACCGTTGCCCAAACTGGAGGGGTATGAATATTTGCACGAACGTAGCTTAGGACAGAATTTGCGTTCGTACCAAGAATGGAGCCTGCCCCCTCTCTAGGCTTCGGTGGTCTCAGGTGATACCTGGTCTGAGGGACTGCTCTCCAGCCGCCGGCGCTTACCACGAGACAGCCAGATCTAGGAAACTTTTCAGCCTTCTGAGGACAAAACAGAGGAACTAACGCCTCTGGGTTGAGGCCTTGAGGGCCTTGCTGGATTAAACCTTGCCCCTCTTAATTCCTCTCTTACTCTGCAAAACTCTGTGGGTGCTTTGCTAACTGGGAACAGGTTGCCCCACTTGCAGGAGGGAATCCTTTTTGCTCTGGTAGGGCTTAGGCAGCAGTGCTCTATGTGCACCAGGCCACCGGTACCTGGTTGAGCCATGTATTTTCTGAAAGCAGTCATGAACTTTGCAGCCAAGGGCTGCTGCGGGATTGGGGCATGCTGGTCCTTGAGCCGCCCCTGCGCCTCATGCAGGGTGAGTGTCCTCTCCAGGCCAGGGTCTCCGCACATGAAGGCGGTCGCTGTTTACTGAGGAAATGTCTTGCCCATTAAAAAGCCCAGTTTACAAGTGCTGTGTCTTTGTTTTGTTTTGGTTTTGCTTCGGTGTTGGTGCCTAGGCCAGTCTGCAGTGTCAGAGATCACTGGCTCGGGCCCGGGGGCCTTGCTGTGGCTCTTGTGTGTGCAACCCCCCCCATGGTAGCCTCTCCAACTTGCCAAAATACCCTGCTGGTTACTTGCCCAAAGGCCAGCGCACCCCGTGGATGGCTCCTGCAGAGCCCTGCGCAGCGAGACCATCCCCAGTGCCCCTGTTTCGGGGAGGAAAGCCTCTACTTATATTTCTGTCATACCTTGGACTTTTTTTTGGCTTGCTTTTTTTGTTTTGGTTTGTTTTTTTAATTTAAAAATTGTAGTATGGCTTTTATCTGGTGGTAGGAGTCTAGCCTGTCAAATCCCGCCACTGTGCTAGAGCCTCTCTCTTGAAATAATCAGTCACTTATTATTTAGTTCACGCTCATGGATGGGCACGGAGCTATTCTGCTGGGCTCTGCCTCTTGTCAGGTTGCCCATGTTGTGCTGATGACAGTGGATTGGGACCCAGGCTCAGTCATGGGCGGCTGGGCATCATTTACGGCAAGTAAGAAGAAAATCATGGCGGGCGGGAGGGGAGTTACCCTGTACCTTAAGAGAGGATATCAAGTGCTACTAACCCCATCATCTTACCCCTCTAGCGGTGCCCTGCCACTCTCTGAAATCTTGGGTGTGACTGTAGGAAGTCATGACCAAATCTGCACGTTGGCAATGCTGAAGAAGTATCCTGATGCACTCTCGTCCGCCAGGTCAGCCCCGGGCTTTTCAAGGAGCGCTCAAGACCTCGGCTTTTAGGGCATTTCTTCTGCCCTTGGCAAGTGCTGGGCTGTACCAGGGGAGTTTGTTCTTCATCAGCTGGAGGGCCTCAGGGCTAGGTAACCCACCAATAGTGCTGCTTTGTCAAGAAGGTTTGAAGAGGGGCAAAACCCTTTTGTTGGTTGAATTCTAAACTCCAAATATAAGTGTGGGTTTTTTAAAGCTTTATGTAAAAGAGAAGCAGACAGGCACAAACCAAATGCCGACACTTACATGAACTGCCTTTATTTTGCAGCTCTAAGAGTTTTGCTGTGCTGGTGCCTTGAGTCCTGCATGCAGCTCTGGACTTCATATCTCCAGAAGGACATAGTGGAGTTAGAGAAGGGCACTAATGATAAATGGGATGGAGCAGCAGCCTGCCAGGTGAGACCACAAAGGCTTGGAGGCCTCGGTTTGGCCAGGGAAAGGCTTAGATGAGAGGGAGGATCAGCCCTGCCGCGAGCTGGAGGTTGCAGCCGATGTCCTCTAGAGGTCCCTTGCAGCCTGAAATTATTTGCGATTCTGTGTTATGAAGTCCGCTAAGTTGTGATGGCGGTGGATGCCGACCTGCTAGTTACCAAATCATCAGGGCTGGAACCAGAGGGGCACTTAGCTAGAAGGAAATCAGCTCAAAACACGGAGTAGCTTTCTTAAAGAGCAGGTAGTAAACTTCTGGATTTGGTTGTCCCAGGTTGTTGAGGCAGATGGTGTCAGCAGAAGGTTTTGGGGTTGGGTTTTTTTTGTTTGTTTTGTTTGTTGTTTTTTCGTTTTACTTTATTTTAAAGGTAAACACATGAGGAACAGAGCCATAAGGAATTTTAAGGGGGAGGGAAAACCAGGATGAAACATCTGCCGTCCATAATCTGGTGGTGGTGGATACTGGGGCAGAGGGAGGGGAGCAGAGAGCAGAAAGCACGTAGGGGCACCGCAAGAGGTGCTTGCGGCGAGACGCGTGTCGGACAAGGGGCTGAGCTGAGGGAGCGTTGCCGAGGCTCTCCCACATCTCGGTGCTGGGGGACAGGATGGCCACGTGCCCTTTGGCTCGCTTCCCTCGTGGCGTGCAGCTGTTGGGGGAAGAGGTGTCAGCACTGGGAGGGGGTGGCAGGGTGAAACCTGTTGTTGGACAGCCCAGAGAGGTTATATGTCACTCGGCGTCACCAAATGTCCCCAGCAGAGCTGGGAAAGCTGCTTCATCCACAGAAGTGAGCGGGTGCCCAAGTTTAAAATCACGCTTGTGGGCTTAACCCTTCTGTCATTGCTGGAGAGTACAAATGAACTTTAAGAAACTCCCAAAACCCAGAGCTAGGAACAGCTTCCAGGTGGGACGTGCCCCACGGCTGCGGTGCCATGCTGCTGTTGGCCACCGTGGGCTGGGGCTGGGGCGCAGCGTTG
This sequence comes from Sagittarius serpentarius, assembly GCA_034782735.1. NCBI lineage: Eukaryota > Metazoa > Chordata > Aves > Accipitriformes > Sagittariidae > Sagittarius > Sagittarius serpentarius. Next base: position 8,049,748 of record JAVKLA010000007.1, read on the forward strand.
CCTGCCGGAGGGGACTGAGGTATTGACCAGCTAGCTGGTCGAGGAATGAGCATCTCCCCCACGTTCAGTACCTGCAGGTCTAGTGTGAGAGAGAAATACTTCATGAATGGTCCCCCGGGCTAAGTAGAGTAAAGGAGGTGTATCAGTATCTCTCTGAGGCAGTGTTGTGGAGAAAATTGCGGAGAGGTTAAGGCTATGATGTCTTCAGAGCAAACCGTTCTGGGGCATTAAGGGAAGATGGGGCGTTGCAGAGAGTAACGGCTCCGCAGCATGTAAAGGTGAGCTTGGATTATTGCTAGAAGGCATTTGAAACAAGTAGCTGTGCTCTGCTAAACATGGCTGCCGTGCACCCGGGTGCTCCCTGGGTTTTGGGCGACTGTGCTGAGTAGTAACATGCATGGTTTTAGGAATGCAATGGCTTTATCCCGGTGCTCATGAGGGAGATGAGCCTGCAGTTTGAAACTGGTTTCCCTTCTGGCCAGCCATTCACCTGACCCGTGTACTCTGCTGAACTCCTGCCTTCGCTGCTCTGAGCCCCCACTAGAGCGGGCAGACCCCGTGCTCCGCATCTTTGGCAGGTCCGTGGCACGAAGCGTTGGGGTGCTATGAAGCTTGTGGGAAGGCCACATGAACATGAGGAGTCGTGGGCAACGGGGGATTTTCTCGTGTGGGTAATGGGGAGCCCTGGCAGCGCTCCACGGCAGTGCTGTGTTCTGACAGCGGGACCAGCGTACAAGTCGGCCTGCTACCGGAGCAGCGAGGCGATGGGTGGGGGCCACATCTGGACTGCGTCATCGCCTGGGCTTTTTTTGTGGGGAGGAAATGTGGGCAGTGGGAAATGGTTTTTCTCTCTGGCAATGCAGGTTATTTCCAAATCAGCTGGACCTTGCTACGTGGGGGAGCTGATCTTGCTGGGATGTGCCTCATTCTCAAAGGCAAGCCCGCCTTTGAGCATCACCTTTTTAGCCGCAAAACACCGTAAATCTGTGCACCAGTGCAGCCAGCAATGCAGACCCGTGTTCCTTGGGCCCCTCGCTGGTCCCAGCTGACCCAGGACAGAGGTGGCCGCAGCACCAGCAGCAGGAGGAGAGCTGCAAAGGCTGAAGACCACCTCGTGACGCTGCTGCGGTCCCCTGCGGAGGCCTGTGTGCCAGCCCTGGCCTCCGAGCCCCAGGCTGGCCAGTCGCCAAAGCACAACTCTCCCACGGCCAGGTCGAGAGCAGGGTGGGAGGTACCCCTGGTGTGCTAAGTCTGGTCGGGTTTTGCCCACGGCTCACGGCAGAGCTGGGCACCCGCACTTGGGGCATGGGTGGCTTTGAAAGTTAATCCCCTGTACCCTGCTGCATCCGTACCCCTCGATGGTGCAACCAGGCTCTTGGCTGTATCGACGTACCACAGGCACAACTGGGCGTCTCCTTAGTGGATACGTTCTGTATGTGGTGGAAGGCTGAAAGGGTGCGTTGAAAACCAGTGTGTTGACAGCAAAGGTAGAGAGGAAGGAAAGAGACAGATTCAAGGGGTGCGGTTGCGGTTGCAGAGACCGGGTCTCTCCTTTTGCATCCGGAAGGGCAAAAGGCAACAGGATGCTGCTGGGCAACAGAGCCCGCGAGCTGGCCCACGGCTGTCCTAGGGCCTACGGGAGGACAGCCGGGCAGCAGCCTGTCAGCAGGACCCCGCAGACATAGGTCTACCAAACGGGGGACAGGTTTTGTCTGTCTGAACCTTGCTTTTTGTCGGTGGAGTTGCCTGTATCCAAGCGAAAGATAATCGGTGTGGATTCGTGCGTAGCGCCAACAGAATAAAAAAAGGCTTCTCCCTCTGCAATCTGCTCAAACCGGGGCGGGGGAGTGCCTGCCTGCCTGCCTGCCTGCCTGCCTGCCTGTTGGGGACTCAGGAGCGTGAAAGCTCCCTTGGCGGCGAGGGAGGTTTGGAGTCCTGCCTCTCTGGGTATTTGCCTCGCAGGTGCATGGCGCCTCGGGGCTGTGGCTTGGCCAGGGTTGTGTGGCAGAGGGAGGCTGGGAAGGTTTCTGGGCAGTGACCCTTCCCAGCGTTGCACTTAATACCGGGAGAGCCAGAAGTAACGCTGTGTTTATCGAGCACAGTTCTGAAGGCAGTTGATGATACTGTAAAATTAACTTTGTGTCTCCCGTAAGCTGTTTCTCGCTGGAGAGCTATCACCCTGCCCCTTTGCTGCAAAGAATAAAGTTATTGCTTTGGGGAAAAGCAACAACAAAGAGAAGAGGTTCCCCTCCTCTGGCGTGCCTGGGGCTGAGACAAGCTCAGCAGCTAGCTCGGACACCGCGGAGCTCTTGAACCGGGGCTGGCGGGAGCTGGGGACGTGCCTGGTGCGGGCGCAGCGCAGGACCTGCTCTCGTCCTCTCGCTTTTGGGGAGGAGAAAACGGTGAGAAGGAAAACTCTTACCTCCTCAGAAAGCGACTCCCAGCCGTGGCTGCAGCACATCTGTTAGAGAAGAACCGCTCCAGCAGCACCTACATCTCTCTCCTTACGCCCAGCTTTCCTCCCTTCTGTTCCAGACGGGCCCCTGCCAGCTGGCACAAGTGCACGCCTTCCTTTTCCCAGCCCCGTGCCAGCTCCTCTCCTTGTGCGCGCCTGCAAAGGGGTTTGGGCTGTAATCCTGCCGAAGGGGGTAAGGGGGAATGCGTCCTTTAAACTGGGAGGGGAGGAGCCAGTGGAAGGTGAGGCTTAGATTTGTTGCCCTGGGTTCACAATGCCCTGGCACTTTGGTCCCCATCTTATATTCTTGCCCCGCAACGTGTCTCTTACCGTTGGAAGCCAACTAAAATAAACCGTAGTCCCACAAAACTTTCTCCGCGGTTTTGTACCGTGCGAGCCGGTATCGTCAGAAGAGTTACGGGAGCCCTGGCTCGCCTCTCTCCGACTGCGTACACGGCCGGAGCTCTTAGCAACTGCTCCCTTCAGGATAAGCTGGATCATTTCAACAGCTGCTCACGCGCAGCAAGCAGAAGCGCGCATCAAGAGTCCCTTCTGTGCAGAAACCGCGGGTGCCTGGCTTGGCTGTCAAGGGGTGTGAAAATTACCTGGCTCTAATCTTTCCCGTGCTAATGTTGTTATATCTCGTGCCGGAAATCCGGGCGGTTATTTTTATTTGGAGCTGTTGTGCTGTGTGCTTGAACTGGAAAAGATGTGTGCCTGGAAGTGGGTTTGACGTCGTGAGCACCAGCACGGTGGAAATCCTGCAGCGAGGAGGTATTTTGCTTGGGGTGTGCTAGGTGAAGCCCCGAGACTGCACAGCAGCCCGGCTGGAGAAGACTGAGCGGTGGGAAGGGAGAAAAGGTCAGGGACCGGTTATACCGTAAGGATGACGGGAAGGCGCACGCCCCGTTGAGAAATGCGGCCTCGGGAGGCGGTTTCCAGGAGACGGGCAGGAAGAGAGCTGAAACCCAAGAGAAGTTTGTCACAGTGGACCGCGCACAACAAAAAGGAGGGCGCCTCAGAAGACACGAGGCAGGAGGGGCCGGCTCCTCCTGAAGCGCGCGAGACGAAAGCCAGCCGGGAAGAAGGCGAGATTACAGAACGGAATCTATTCTGTAATCCGCGAGCTTGCAGAAAAGAGCAGAAATGATGTCTGTGCTAACCTTTTCATTACCAAATGCGATTTTTCAGTGGAAGGGATGGCAGGCAAGCAGGAATCTACAGCCAGCCTGGGCATGAGAGACTTGACTCTTTGATGGGGCGCTCAGAATACCAAAAAGGAGCTGGTTACAAGACGGGCGAGATGAAGCAGTGTCCCAGCTGTGCACCGAGTGGCCCGTACTCAGCCTGGAAGGGGAACAGCCTGGTGACTGAGGAGGAAGCGAGGAGCACCAGAGCTGGGGCTAAAGCTGGAACCGCCGCAGAGGCAGTGAGTTTATGTTGCGCAACACCCCTGGCACCCCAGCTGCCCGGCACCCCTGAAGCCACCTTCTCACAGGCCTGGCACGGAGCAGCTCCCTTGCAGCCTCCGGGTAAAAATGATCGCGGACTCGGGTGAGAAGCACAAAACAAGACTGGGAATCCAGGACAACTTTCTTTATTGCTACCAGAAGGCTTTCATCAGTACAATGGCTCCAAATACAATACCTTCCTCAGGGCTGCGGAGAGAGCTTACAATTGGGACAGGTCATTCTGAGAAACAGAGGTGTAACATTTAAGAGACAAGTTTTTAAAGGTTTTAACTCTTGGTTAGAAGTTACATGAACACAAAACTTTAGGGTTAGGGTCTTTTGGTTTGGTTTTGTGGCTGATAATTACACACCTTTCAAACCTCAGGCGTACGTAGCCGCCCCAGCACCTCGCTGAGTAGTGCTGGTCACGTGCTAAGCTTCTAAACATATGGGGGAAAAAAAAAAAAAAACGACTGCGGAATTTAAGGTTTACACTTGACGTAGAGAATCGAGCGTTGGCAAAAATCCACACCGAGTGCAACGTTTCTTGGTGCAAATGAGGGGAAAAAAAAACCAAACAAACCGTTTTTGTTCAAGTGACACAAAATCCGTTAACTGCTTTCTGTGTTTGAAAACGCAAACTGTTTTAACTTGGAGAAGTCTCTGTGTAAGGTACAGAGCACAGCGGCCAGCTGCCCTAGTGTTCTTCTAGAGTACGGTCACACTCCTGTGGTTATTACTTAAGTGCGGAGCAGCTTGCAAGCGTTGTTTTTGGTTTTTTTCCTGACTAACCTTTTATTGAAATCCAGTTTTTAAATATTATCACATTTAAACACCAAAGTGCTAACAAAACAAAAAAGGTCTTTTTCTTTAGAAAGGAAAAAGAAAGCTGTCGTGAAGGTCAGGTAGTACAGAACATTCATGCACAAGACTTGCTGAGAATTAAAAGAGGAGGAAGCAGAAAGAGAGCGAGGAGCAGATGGAAATCGGATCAGAGAGGTGTTAGTTGGCTGGAAAACCTGGAACAACTCTGCACGACTGATGTGAGCTCTTGGACATGGAGAATGGGTTACGATACACAGGAGCAGAAAAACAGTGGAACTGACAACACTAGAAAGAAACAATTTTTTGCTACTTTTTTTGTTTGGTTTTTGGGTCTTTTTTTAGATTTTTATACTTTTTTGTGTTTTTAAGTGCTTAAATAGTGGAACTATAATTAGCCGCACAAGAAAAAAATTCAAAAAAAAGGTTGGGATTTTTTTTTTTCCTGTGTTTTTTTGGCTCCCTTCAGTTCAGCCTGACAAGGTATGGCCCCTTCTCCCCCCGCGCTGAGAACACAGGACGCTGCCAGGTTCTGCGTGGTTTCTAGAGTAGCTACGGTGGAGCAGGTGGTGTGCACTCTCAGCTACATAACAGACACTGGCTGTAAAGGTGGACAAGGGGAAACGTTGCCCTCCTGCCGCGAGACATCAGCGCCACAAACAGAGCCCATGTTTTCCAGAGCCACTACCTCTGGCGCTATGTCTTCGTTGTAGAGACGCTTGATACCGTCGTAGAAGTCGTCCACTTCCATCTCTTCCACTTTACGCTTGGCAGAGGCTTGCTTGCAACCGCTGGGAGCTGGCAGACGCTGGTAGAGCGCGGCTGTACCTGTGACTGGCACTTCTGGCCTGCCGTTGTCCTTGGAGAAACCTGGCCCTGGGACAGAGGAGGGCTGGCATTTGAACGCTCCTCTGTTACAGGTCACCAGGGTATGCTGGAGGGGACTGTAGACATATACAGAATTGGGCAGCAGAGAAGACTGCAGAGTGGAAAGGTGATGTGCCACGAGCTCCCGGCAGTGGATCAGCTGCGAGCTATCCATCTGGAGTGGGAAGACAAGCAAAGGTACCGGCGTTGCGGGATCACTGGCACGGAGAGGAGAGGCCGTCAGCCAGGGCAGGCCTAGGGCTCTGAACGCACTGGCCACCTGTGCACCTCGCTTCTCGGTGATACGCTGGATGCAGGAGGAAGTTAAGTGATGAAGGACCAAAAAGACCCTCAACACGATGACTTCGTAAGGTACGGGTCCCTGCTCCTTACACCTCACGGGAACAGTAGGGGGGGAAAAACCTTTCAGATACTAAAAGGTTTCACTGCTTATTTTTTAGCAGCCTGAGTGTTTGTCTTTCCAGTACTTGTCAGACCACCCCGTACGCTCAGAATTAACAGCTGAGCGGCTAACTAGGATTTTCTCCCCAGTGTGTTATTTGCTGCCTGGTGCGGAGAGCGCCCGTACACAGCGGGGCACGCAGCTCCTCCCTGCGTCAGCCACGGGATGCAGGCAAGATCAGGACTTTGCAGAACTGTCCCGACAAACCGTCCCTTCAGGCTGAAGCACAGCCATCCTCGCGAAAGCGTGAAGCGCAGGCAGAGATCAGCAGCTTAGGGATCCAAAAGCCCCGGCTGGCTTGGCTCACCCGAATGCGGAGCAAGACGCAGCCTTCTGCGGCCCCCGGTCCCTCCCCGCTGCAATGTGCGGCGCCAGCACCTCCTCACCTGTGCCTTCTGGAGCAGCTCGATGATGAGAGCCAGCCAGTCGGGGAGCAGCTTCTCCAGCTCCAGGCTGACGATGGCCAGCGCCAGCATGGAGCCCTTGAACTGCAGCAGCTGGTAACAGGCCATGCAGTGCAGCAGCTGCTTGGTGAGCGCCGCCACGTGCTGAGAGGGACTCAGCTTGGGCAGGATGGTCAGTAGCTGAGGCCTGTTGGACACGGCAACTGCGTGGAACTGGGGGGGGAAACAAGCACGTGAGGCAGCTGGCATCACCGACAGGCAATCCCGCAGGCAAAGCCGGGTCAGGCCTCGAGAACGGCATGCGACGTCTTTTGACGCACAAGGATCCTCCAGCCTAACCTTCAAGGCAATTTCCGCACCACAGGAAAAAAAAAAACCAATGCACTGCACCTCCCAACAGCTTGGCGCAGCCTCTCCTGCCATCGTACACATCATCTGCCCGGGGACCAGGTTTCTCAGGGCTCTGGAAAAAGTTATCCCCTCCCACCCTTCTCTCTCGGCAACGCAGGTGTGGCAGTTCAGGTGTGTCCTAGAGGAACATCTCCTCCTCAAGCAAGCGGAGAGGATGAAATTCAACAGAGAACCTCAGGACACTTTCCTTCCCTTTGTCTTATCCATGAATCTGGTTCTCTGGCCGTGCCTTTCTGTAGCAAGTGCTTGCTCCTTGGTTCTACGTGCTGGTTTTGTGCTGCCTGGCACTTAGCTTTGAGCAAAACCACTAGCAATTAAGACTTGGGGGCAAGGTTTTCAGGAGCTGTGGGTCTTATGTGTGGCTTAACGTGCCTCAAAACAGGCCAGACTGGTCAGATGGCAGGCCCACGTTTTGGAAACTGCGCCCAGAGTGTCACAAATCTCCTCTGAGATTCTCTGGCGAAGCCTTTTCTTTCAGAAACTACTTGTACGGAGGAATTGCGAACACATCCTGAGGCCTTTGCTCCCCTACAGGCAGAGTTTTTGCCTAGGTACCCCTCGGTGAGTTATTTATGCCGACAGACACTAGGAAGAATGTAAATAGCCCCTTACTTACAATATGAAGGAAATCCAGTGGCGTTGCCATGTGAAGATCCCAGTTCAGTTTATCCAGGATAATCTTCTCCATTCTGCGAATTTCAGCTGGAGAGCAACCACAAAAGCTATCCCGAGCCAACACCTTCAGTACCGGAATCCTCTGCAAAAGCCAACGCAGAAAAGGAACGAGAGAACCAGTTACTACAAGAAGTGCACAAAACGCTTCGTTCCTGTCCTGGCAAGCATCAGCCACCACGGGCAAGCAAAGGCAGCGCTGGGAGAGTACATACTCAGACAACGCGAAGGTAGTAAGAACAAAGAAATTACCTCATCTTCCTCAATGGTCTTTGCAGCGAGGAAGAAGCAGCTGATTGCAATACAGTTCAAGTACTTTGGACGGGCCTAGGGTATGGAAGAGCAGAGAAGTCTCTGTGTGAATGTGATACAAAAATTATGCATAATCCTTTCTGGTCGGACATCCTGAGCCCCAGGGTCTCAGCTGCCGGCCCATGCAACGCTTTCTGGATCGGCAGGCTGACCTCCAACTACGCCATGGCAGCGGCAAGCCCTGCCAAGCAAAAATCCATACTCCGTGACGTAAGGCAGAAGAGCGCATCTGCCAGTGATCGTAACTGGCACCCAGTGATGTGCAGCGCTGGAGTGGAAAGAGCTCATTTTTAGGCAGTGCAGTAGAAATAGGAAAGAGAAAATCAGAAGGGACAGGTGGTCACCTGGCAAAAAAAACCACTGCCACACTACCTGCTTCAGCAAAGCTCTGCTGTTACTGCTGCTGCGGGTCAGACACAGAACAGGAAGGAGAAGAATTTAAAAACGCTGTCCTTGCCTAGGGAAGTAGAAAACACCCCAAAAAATCAGCGCTCATGTAATTTCGCACTGCAGTTCTCAAAACTGTGGCCCAGGGATTATCGAGGGAGAGCTGGTCCCTTCTGCAGCGAGTTGTTTTAGGCAAGCAAGGTAAGTGAAATTTGGAGGGGAAAGGGTGATTTATTTATTTATCTATTGCCCCCCCGCCATGTGCATCAAAAGCTCCTTTTCTAGGCCTCGGTGGGCGGGGCTGTGAGGGGAGAAGCAGGGTGCGTGGGCTGTAAGTATTCAGATGGTCCCTGTGATGGACCAGACTAAGCGCACGCTCTGAATATGGCACGTCTGCTGGAGTTTTTTGCTTAGCAGCGATCTTTGTCAATTTGACTGTCTGACAAAGGACTTCGCGGCCAACATCAGCGTGAAAAACACGGGATGTGTCCATCTGCTCCTTAGCGGCTCCTTAGGGGGCTAGGAAACGCAGAGGCACCGTTTTTAAACCTTAACACAGCCGAGTAGACAGCTGCGGAGCCATGCCCCCACCTCCCACAGCCTCCTGGCAGCTGGTCCTCTCCTGTCCACTTTAGGAGATGCTGAAAGCAAAGGCAAGTGAAAATCCTGCACTGAATGTCAAAATCTACTTACAGCCTGAACTGCTGCCACGATTTATTCTTGCTAGGTAAATTTTGGCAGATGCAACAGAACTATGGGGTGGTTGAACGGTGAGATGCTGTACGTTACGCTCATGCAATGAACTGTCAAGAAATCCAGAACACCGTTTCCAGAAGGCAACAAGAGAAGAACGCAGGGTCGTGTCCAAACTGAAGATCTTTACCTACATTCAGTTACTTAAAAAGGACCATGCTATGCCTAGAGCTTTGGCTTTCCAGTGTCATTTAAACTTCAACTGCAATACATGTAGAGAATCCACACTTGGGGGCGGGGGCGTGCATGCACACATCTGCTTGTGCATTCGGGTGTCACGGAAGGCGAAGCGAATAAACTCCCTTAGGGCAAGACTGGAACTTGTTCTCGACCACGCAGGCAGGTTCAAAGAACGCTGTCGAGTTAGCACAAAGTAACGTGCAGCAAAGAAGGACACGGTCCGCGTGGTATTTGGGGAAAAGCAGGTGTCTAGAGCAGGCTCCGACCATCAGGGAAGCTTATTTCCCCCGTTATTTTTAACAATAATTTTGTCTCCTCTTTTTTCCCCAAGTGCATTCCTTCTAGAGACTGACGCGGAAGGAACAAATGTGTCTTTTGCCAAAGCGTGTTAAACCCCAGTCACCCATCCCGGTCTCCTACAGCAGTTTCTACCTGCCCTGCTGGCTCCTCCCACACAGGCAAGCAGTGCCGAGACTGGCTGTAAACACCGCTCTGGTGAGGGCTACCGCGTGCCGTGCAGTGAGTTACACCAAACGCTGCTGGCTCGGCCTCCAAAGCACGCCTGGGTGACAGCCTTAGGGGCAGCCAGTCCCAGCAATTTCAAAGCGTGTTCACTGGGAAGGGAAGGGAAGGGACTAGTCGTCTTAAAAAGAAATCCCACAGGGTAGTGCCTGGTAAAAAAAAGAAAACAAAAAACAAACCGAACAAACCAGGAGTTAAGCTACATCAGAGAAACGACAGCTTTTGGGGAGAGGAAAACTGGGGGAGGGAGCACAAAGCCCTGAGCTGTTTGAACAATGCTCACCCAGACAAAACACCTTTCCACATTCCTGCTCGCTGCCTGAAGCACGCAGTGGACTCCTTACTCATACTCTCATACGTTCTTTGCAGACTCCCTGGCTGCTGCAAATTACTGAAAGAAAAACTGTACTCGAGGGCAGTAGCCGTTGAGCGATTTAAATCTGTTTCCCATCTCAGTATTTCACTAAGTCAGCTACTTTAAGATCTTCTTAAAAATAAAAACTTCCATGGCTTGTAATTAAAACATTACCAATATTTATTAATATTGAAAGGGTAGGTTAATGGATGGTGTCACTTGCGTTCTGTCAAACTTAAGGCACATTGAAATGTAAGCGCACAGGCTGAGAATGCGTTCTGCTGCCATCTCCTGAGCTACACTGCTTACCTAACGGTGTTGGTGATGAGGTCAGACACGCATGCAGATGAGACTGCAGGTTTGCTGAGCACGGAATGTAACTGAGCAAATACGGTAAGAGAAAAGGCTGCCCAAAGCCTGACTTCACAACTCGAGGCCAGGGATTTCAGCTTGACCCGCCGTTTGTTCACTCGCGCAGGTGCAAAACGCAGCCCAAGCACAGCACGTCTAACTTGCTTCCGTGGCAGACCTACAGGCACCGAAGAGCAGCGGATCCCAGTGTGGGAGGTAGCCCAAATGCTGACTTTTAACTCGTCTTTTTTAGACAGTCTCTGTGGCGTGACCCAAGCGGGCATATATATATATATATTCTCCATGACGTTCGGTACAGCAGGAGTGGACGGCCCCTCACTTTGATGGCCTGCACCCCAGCTTTTGCTTACCCCTCTCTCGCTCTTTCACATCTGTCTGACTTGACGTCAGTCTCAAGCTCTCTGTCAGCCTGGCTATAGAGCAGGTTAGCAGTGAACTGCTCCCCCAAAAAGCAATCACCTCTGCCTCTACCTTCTTCCCCCATTTTTTGGTGGTGGTTTGGTTTTTTTTTTTCCCTCCATTTCCCTGCACCAGCACACTTGCCAGGCCCAAACCTGTCCTCAAACATTTATTTGTTTCCTCCAGCTAGTTCACTGCTAGCGGGTGCTCCCAGCAAGTCTAGGTGGTACAAATCAGATTAAATGCAGTCAAAACACCAGAGAAATTAAGAGGTGAGCAGGGACTTTCCCTGACTTTTCTGTCAGAGGGCATTGGGCCTAGGTTTCTAACTGCAGGCTAGCAGGCATTTCCTTTAGCTTTATGAGTCAATTTAGGATAAGGTAGAGACTCTTCTGTTTTTATCGAAAGCGTAACCTCTATGCAGCCTCTTCTTCTGATTGCTTAAAGGAACAGGTACTGTGCTGAGGCAAATTCAACATTCGAACCAGGTTAAGAGCGAGCATGTACATGAAGAGGAAGGGTGCTGCTTTTCTCTTAGGTTAATATATGTTTAAACTCATGAGCTGCGTTACGTGAAGGAAAGGGGCAGAACAAAGGAAAGAGGGAAAATATTCCTGGCAGGTATAAGCACTGGGTCAGTTTCCCCGAGAACTGCACGTTCTTATTAAAGCAACGGCTACTTTCACTGGGTGAAAAATGACTACGCAAAAAATCTACCTCCAAAAGTTCCTGGCGGCAGCGTGTGCTGCCAGTTCCACAACGCAAAATTAAGCTCCTGGAGTAGTGCAGGTACCATCCTCTACGCGTGTGAGAACAGAAGAGGGTGTGAGAGCAGAGGGGGGAAGTAAGCACTTCTGTACAGCCACGCCACTCGGACTGTACGCAGAAATAGCTGAGGGGGTGGTATGAATCTCTATTTCAGTTTATGAATCTGCAAATATTTACCTTTACTGCAGCTAAAAACCTGTCCAAAAGGCTGATGGCCAGGGCGAGCGTTTCTGGATAAAGGTGGAACTGGTATTTGAGCTTGGCCAGCCACTGAATGACCTCATCCCTCTGCTTTGGAGAAATGGCTACATCCTGTTGGAGAGAAAAACAAACTATTCTTATACATTGGCTGAGCAAGTCAGAAAAGACCAAACATTTTACCTCCACAGGAGTTATTAAGCATGGAAACAAAGCCTCCTTTGGAAAGCAGGGGCCTTGAGCCAGCCTGTATCACCACTTTGTTCTTGCAGTTACTTACCCCGTCCCAAGAAATCTGCCCTGGAAAAGACAACTTCCCTGAAAGGAACCTCAAACAGCACTCTGAAATTTCACCGTACGTTGGGGAAAAGAGGAAGGATGTCTTGTAGTTTCTCAAGTATTGACGGGGTGTTCTCTGCCTTAGCTCCAAGAGTTTTTTTGTTTGTTTTTTTTTTAAACCTCCTTAGAATGATGTAGAGATGCAGAAATGCCCAGCTTGAAAAAAAACCAGACATGCTATGGGAGGCAGGTGGGTGCACAGCTCCTGACAGACAGGAGAGCGGAAGGACCGAGTTGGTGTTTTGAGAGGAAAGGTTTAATTTTCCTTCTAATGATGGGGATATTTTTATCTCAGTATACGTTAAAAAAAGAAAATTCCAAACAGCTTACAAAAGCCCTTTCGCAGTACAGTTAACTGTGAACTGGGGTAAAGTGGGTACAATTCCACCTAAAGAACTTTGGGTTTGGTTGGTTTGTTTTTTTAAAACTGTTTGGCCCAAGTCTCCACCCTTGATCTGTTTGGATCTCAACCACACATACACATCAGTCACTGACATGAAGTCTTTCTCTCCGACTTTCTTTGGAAGTATTTACAGCTTTTCTAGAGCCTTTCAGTTCAACCAAGGAACTGTCTGGTCTCACTTAGACGGGGATTATTCGGGGCGATTAGCAAGGACGTGTCCAGAAGCGAGAAGTGAAAGCAAACAAATTTGTTCTGCTAAGCTTAGGGTCCCTGTGCGCTTTTGGCTACTGCTGGGGTGGTTTAAGAGAAAGAAACCGAATGAAATGCTGGCTGACCAGTTACTGCGGAAAAGAAAGCTAAGGGCCTGCGCAAACATCGCCGCCGGGCTGGGTTGTAGCTGTCCTCTCAGCAATAACACAGGGTGCGGAAAGCAGCAGAATTTTAGAAAATAAAAACACCCAACAGTAATGCAAAATAAATACTTCAGGCTACATCTATCACCGGAGTACCTACTGTGTGCCTTACGTAGACAGTAATGCACTTCGTTACGGCTCTGCCGACTCTCCTGCCACGTTCCAAGAACACGTGTGAAAGCACAGCGTCGTAGGCAGAACTGAAATTACACTAGGGCCTCCGCGAGGACACCAGCTTCACACCTTTCGTTGTTATTTGCCGTACAACGTCTTTACTCTGTGCTTACCTTCCTTACCGGTGCTGCGCAACACCTTCACCACTGAGTGGGACAGAAGGGGCAGGGAAGGGGGCCGGGTTCAAGCCCCGGGGCTGAATTCTGGGCTCTGTGACAGCAGACGCGCAGCCAGTGGCTGCTGCTCGCAGATACGCATCCCGCCAAAATGCGGCCACCCGATCCCCTTCGAAAAAGTGAAACAGTGCTGCTGTAGCAAAGATCTGGTCTAAAGACGCAGGGTCGGGCAACGCAAAGCCGTTTCTTCCAGCTATGCTAGCCGGGCTAATAAAGGGATACTACCTCAGCCTTCGGTGCTCTATCAGGTGCTCCCCTGAGGAGGGCAAAGTCCTGCCTTGTTTTCTCTCCTGAAGCCCTGACGGCGCAACGGCGTCAGCAAGACTCTGTCTGACCCAGATGGGCCTCTGGTCTCAGCTGGGACCTCTGGATGCCACTTGACCATAGTGAGGCTTTTTAAAAAGCACCTACTGTTTTTCAGAAGAGAAAAATGGTTTTCTCAATTCCAATAATGATTCTTTCCAAAACTGTTATTGCAATTTAAGGGTGAAAGTTGAGCCCCACCGGGGGCAGGACACCCGCTGTCTGCAACACGTTGCACTCGTTACGGAAACGCTGGTTTGATGCGCGCTGGGAGTATCGCGCGCGCGCCACACGGCAGTGAGGAGTTTCTTAAATGCTCTGCTAAAAACATCTTTTGGACAGCGGGGTAGGGACACAGAACGTATCTGGGGACAAAAAAATGGCAAATGCTATGTTAAATACCGGCTGCCCTTACAGCGCGTACTTTTCCTGTGGCAAAGTGTGGCCTGCACAGCTGAACCTATGAGAGGCAAAAAAGGGATGGGGTGACAGTTAAGATGAAGTTCCTTATCGCTTTATTCATTGCGCCTGTTTTTAAATGGAAGGAGACAAAGCCATAGAAAAGGGCTAATAACCACAGCCAGGTTTGGACAATATTGTGGACTTAAAAGGTTTCAAGCAGCTTGAAGGATTATTTTGGAAATGCAGTACCTGGGTGAATCCAGCAGGTAAGCTCTGTGCGTACCGGCTAAAAGCCAACCTGAAACCACCCCACCAAAGAAAATAAACTTGACTTTAAAAACCTGGCTCTGACTCTTGACTCACCACCCTGGTCCTGCCGCAGCAGCTTTACCGGCGAAGGCAGCAGAAGGGCCTTGGGCCCTTGGCCGGCAAGGGGGGAGCTGCGCCGCCAGCGCTCGATCAGCAGGGCAGGAGCCGCCGCTGTCTCCCCTGCGTTCCCTCCTGCGACACAACAGCTGCTCTAGAGGAAGGGGCGAAAACGGCATCTGTTGCGCTCCTTGCTGGGGAGGCAGGGCCCTGCCTCAGCAGCATGGGGGGATTTTCCCCACACCCTTCCATTCCTGGCAAATCCCATTCCTGCTAGATCCCAGCAGAAATGGGCATCGGCTTCAACAGCTCCTGGCGGTGTCTGTCCTGGCTCAGCGCTGTTTTCCCCGTGCCTGCCAAAGCAAAAGTTTAGGCCTTCTCCTAAAACCAGCACGGGTGGGAAGGGTAAGATCGTCTTTCCGTGCTGTCTCTCAGTCTTCAGTCCTCCCAAGATCTGTCCTTGTATCTTCTCACCCTTCAGGGGCAGCGCGAGGCCGGAAGGCAAAATTTCAGGCTCGGGTGTTAGCTTTAAAGGGCAAGGCTGTAACATAAAGAATAGCAACTGCACACTCAGCCCGTGGTAACAGGTGTGCTTTCCAGGTGAAAAAGAAATGGTGTTTCATCTAAACCACTGAAAAACAACAGTGTATCTAAGCAAGATATAAAATTTAAAGAAAACAAAACAACACAGCCCCCACACAGAGCACCATGTGCCTTTAATACGAAGGAACAACTGCAAAGCGAACTCACATCTAGGTATATGCGCAGCAGAAGTAAGGCTTCAAAATAAAATCTGGCTTCTTAAGAACTGCCTGGGGAAGGAAAGGAAAGGAGGTGAATCTCCAGCTCTCTTCTGCAATAACATCAATCCTACAAAAAGTTTAGTCTACTCCAGCCTCTAACCGCAAGTAAAGGAACACAAGGGCGGGGTGGAGAATTCTCTCACGCTGAAAGACCAGGTGAATTTAAACCGCCTCGCATCAGCGCCAGGGAAGTTCGTTACGGCCCATTTTAAGAGACGGGCAGAAGGAGTGAGAATTGGTCCCACCGCACCCACGAACCCTGCTGCTACTTCCCAGCAGGGCAAGGAGCTTCCCACGCAAATCTGTCGGTCTTTATCCCTCTCCCTCGAAGGTGTACCTATGTCATCCCAGTAGCACCAATAAGAAATGCAGCGCTGTAAAATTAATTAAGCAGCGAGGTTGCTGTTCCTTAGTTACATAAAACTAAAAGCAAAACGGAGACGCTACGGTGGCTGAAAGTAAAAAAAGTCCCTTTGGGCTGGAAAACGCAAGTTCCTCCTTGGTGTGGAGGTACTTTCCTGTAGACGTCGCCGTCTGCCACTCTCCCGTCTGTGTGCGGCCAGCTCTTTGTTTCATCGCCACAAATCCGCCGCTGCAGAACCTCACCCCCGGGGTGGAAGAGCACGCTAGCCTAGCACGATGGCTTTGATTAGGGAAAATTAACCCAAGCCCAGCAACGGCGGACTCCGTTTTCAGGCAGCAGCAGCAGGCTGCTCCGACGCAGACCTAACAACCGCCCTTAGGGCTGAAGGACAATCCATCTCCTCCGGCTGGTGCTTTTCCCCCCCATCTTTTTTTTTTTTTGGAGGGGCAGCCAGATCAGAGCAAGGCCCGACCTACAGATCTGGTTGCCCGTCCCACCACCAAAGGTTAGCAGACGTGCGCGTGACTCCTGCCCTCCCAGCTCTTCACCGCAATCACCACCAGGATCAGGCGGCCCGACTCAGCCGCAGCCCTACTCACTGTGTGCCACTGCGGGTGCCCAGGACCCACAGCTGCTGGGGGGGGGGACGGGACACGACCATGATACCCTCCCACCCTCGCCCCATCAGCCATCACAGAGCGAGCCCGTGCAGGCGCCGCAGTGCTTTTCTCTGGACTGGCGCCGCTTGGCTCGCCCGCAGCAGGAAGCCAGCGGGCAGCTGCGTGGAGCACGAGGGATTTCAGATCTGCTCTGCTGGAAACACCCCATGGAGCACCGGCAGGACTCCTGCAAAAGCGCCTGACATAGTTTTAGTGTAAGCGAAGAGACGCAGCGCTGCTGCCGCCGCACTGCCTCAAGCGTAACTTTTACAAACTGCCCCGTGCACTTACAGCCGTTTGCTCACAGCTCTCTCTTCGTCTGCCTTCTGCTTCGGACCGACAGTGACGTGTAATGCGGCAGGCTGAATGCTCCCTCAGAGCGCAAGATCAAACGCTGCTCCTTTCCTCCCTCTCCATTCTGCTTAGTCCTGCCTGGCACCTCCATAAAACAACAGAAGAGGTTTCCGCAGCTCTTTTCCACCTGCAGGGCACACAAATACCTCCACCCATCGGGAGGCCGGCAGGAGCGATGGACAGACCGGTGCGCACGATCAGCCCTGCCGCTATCGGCTCAGAACGTGGTACCCGAGGAACGCAGCAGGCCCGTCAGATGTGCAGACTTGTCCAAGCTATCCCAAACCCACGCGTGAGCGTCAGAGCTATATCTTCTTTTCCAAGCGGAAGACGTGATGCGGCCAGTTCCCACCTTTTCAGAGCACAACGGTGCGTGTGAACCCACCGTTTTGTTTCAGCGCGAACACAAACAAGCCACCTTCCAGGAACTACAGAGCTAACACAAGGTGCTTGGGACACAAACGGGGAAGCGGAGGGATGTCAACTTCTCTCTCTTCCTTGCCTGACGCAGGGGTACGTCACATTGACCTGCTTCCTGCCATTATTTGCTCGACTCCTTATCAAGAACTATCCTGTCACTTAGTCTATCGATGAACACGCTGTCAGCCAACAGGAAGCTTTTGTGAAGGATTCCTGACAGGTATTTTAAATAACACGACACGAGGCCAGCCAACGTGCCGGGACCGCAGGTGACTATACCGAATCGTGGCAGTGCCGCGCTCACCGTGTCTGTCATTTAACCACTCCAAAGTCAGCAACCGCAGAGGTCAGTAATTCTGCCCAAGGGAGGGAATACAGTGGCCCAGACAAAACACACAGACCCGAGGCCTCCAGCGTCCGCGATGGTTAATATCTTATTTGTCCGATTCCCAAATCAGTGCCCCAAACCCCGTTTCTTCAGCATTCTGTCAGAAAGCTGCCGGTGAGGCCTTGGCGATGGTGAGAGGCACACAGAGCTGTCATTCTGCTTCCCGTTTACTGACAGCCGAATTGCCTTGTTACCGTCCCTGACCTGGCAACCTTGCCGTGGGGCCCGCTGCACACTCGCTCCATGGGACGGGAAGGCCGGAGGCCGTGACTAAGGCTTCAGAGAGCGAGCACAGTACAAATCATCTCTAAGAATACCTTGAGACTTCTGGAAAATGCGCTCTAAAAAACATATTATCTGTGAACTCAAACATGACTCAATTTTATTGCTGCCTAATCTAGGAAAAGCACCTTACCTCATCATTTTTTCTCTTTAATGTCTGCTGTCCCAGGCAGAGATGTTTTGCTCTTTCCCCTATTTGCTTCTGCCTAGTCCCACTGTGGGCTCCTCAGGGAGCGAGCAGGTGACCTTTATCAGGACCGGGGGGCTTCTGAAAAGGGCAGCTGTTAAACATCGCAGCCAAATCGGTCCTTCCTTGGGTCTCAGGATTGCTTGTTTTACAGCAGAGCGACCCCCAGCTGAGGCCCACTGGGTTGCTTCTCACTTGCACCAGCTGGGAATTAGAAGTGCTCTCCGGATACCTTTCAGAAGTGGCGTTTTGCAGGGTTTGCCCACGGTTTAGTGGCGCAGCCAAGAGCACAAGCAGCACAGCCTCTGCCGTCTGCACGATAACGTGCACAAACGTGGGGGGGGAGAGATTACTGCTCAGCAAAGCAGAAGAGCTGGATGCATTAACCTCACAACGTTTTTCAAAATTGGTAAGTCAGTCTCCGATTCAGCCGCAGGATAAAACAGGCACCAGAAGGTTAAAAGACCGACCCAAGGTCATGTGGCGAGACAGTGGAAAAACCGGAGATAAACTGAGGTCTCCTGATTCCTCAAGAGGTACAGAGAACAACTGAGAAGACAGAAAGAAAGAACCAAACAGGCAAGAAAGGAGAAATTACAGAAGTGACACTCTGTTTCTATTAAAAAAAAAAAAAAACACCACAAAAATCTTGGCTTACACACCTCTCTGCTGCAAAGTTACTTGCTAACGTGCAAAAATCAACCTTTGACCAGTCTTTCTGCTTGATTTCTCAAGCCTTAATCACATGGAAACTTCTGAGCGTCGTCTGCATATTGCATAATCCAAGGGGGGGGCAGGGGGGGAGAAAAAGACCAAATACATTCATAAGCACTAGGAGGGTTCCAGACTCAGCCCACCTATTTTTTCAGGCTGAAAAGCCCTTGTGAGAGCTGGCTTTGATATATTGCAAATACCCGGAGCCGGTGGCCTACATTTAAAGGAGGGAAACTAAAAGAAATATACATGCCAGCAGGAAATGGGAGTTTTCAGACAAAAAGTAAAAACAAAACAGAAAAATCACATCCATTAAATTGTCAGGACTGATGTCCCCAACAGATGCTCCATCCTGTACTCAAAATATAAAGTCTTCCTGTTTCTGTAACTACGAGTTTCTTTCTTCCTTTCAGAGATCTCAACTCTGACGCATATTTAGAAACGGAATTTGTTCCAGTTTTAAACATCAGAACTAAAAATACATTAGAACTAAAAATGTCTCCTGAAGAGTCAAAACTGAAAGTTTACTCCTGAAAAATAGTTACGGTATATCTCCAATCTGATCATTAGATTTTTGAGGACGCACTCACATTTTCTCATTTGCAAACCAGATGACTTCATTAAAACCCTTTCTGTAGTCAGTCTACTTTTGTAGTAAGGAATGGAAAGTTACACACGCTTCAGGTTGCCAGATCTGATATACAGAAGGATGCAGATTTCCTGACTGTCATGGGAAATAAACAACAGTTTCATACAAGTGAAGTTTTAGGCTACTGCAGCTGTTTTCAGAAGGCGGCGGTAGATGTCAGGGAATACGACCCTCTTCCAGATATTACAGAAAATAGGATAATTCACACTGAACGTCTGTGACTGCAACATTGCCAAAATGAACACTGCAGAAGGGGAGGAACACGTGACCGCTTGAAGAGTCGGGTGTCACAAACTGCAGGAACAGAGAGAAATACGTGACTACAGATCCAGGGTTTTCAGCTGCACCGTGGCATTGCAAGTCAGGATTTCCCCAGAGCAGACAGCTGTGTTTATGTTCTCTTTTAAATCTGACCTTCGTACATTTTACACATACGCACACAGAGATTTTAACCCAATTCAAAGATTATTTACTGCTAGAAAACATTTAACGGTACGGCATTCTAGCTGATACAGTCAATGTCTACACTGACATGTAGGAAAATATAAAGTAAAAGGTTACACAGACAACAGAGTTTTGACGGTGGCAATTCCAGGGGTAGAAACCCCAGGGGACAAGCACGGAGGGCCAGCAAACGCTCCCAAGCACGGACCTCGGCGATATTGCCGAAGTACAGGGGAGCGGGGGGGCGGGGGGAAGAGATCCTTCATCATCATGACGTAATGGCACGCTAGAAGGACAAACTTGGTATTCGCCCAGGCCACATGAGACTCTGCTATCGAGCGCAAGCTTTACACTGGCTTTAGCCATCAGGCTGTTCCCGTACTTGATCCTACTCTGACTTTTCACAGGAGGCAACAGAGCTGCCTCCCCCCATTTCGTATTCGGCAGATCGGCAAAAGTCCCGTTAACTTCTCTGAGTGCTTAGCACCGAGGACAACGCTTTGCGAGGTGCTGCAAACCTCAACCGCAGTGCCGCTAAGACCCCCCCGCAAGGTCGCTGGCAGCAGGACAGCTGCTCGTCACGACACACAGTGCTGAGGTGAGTCCTGCTGCAGCGACGGCTCCAACATGGCACAGGTGGGGAACCTCATCTTCAAAGGGCAACAACGCAATCCCGCAAGGGGAGGATTGCTGGGAAGACTGTCTAACACAGCCGGTGGTTTCTGAGCCACCAGAATCAACTTCACCAAGGCAGAGATGCAAGCGCCTTGTCCCTGTGAAATGTCCACACAAGAATCTGGTTTAGTTCCACTCTCTGAGTCCCTAACCTATCTTGTTATACTGTAATCTTACCTCCCTACATTATAATCACTAACCCCAGGAATACTGCCAGCACGGAATAACAGGCTGGTTTACCATAAACCAGGGTCTCACGCTGTACGTGCCGGAAGACAGCCACAGCTACAATATACCCAACACCTCTGACAACCGGATCAGTTACTTGGAAACCTAAACGTGGATTAACAAAAATAATACTGAGCCCCTTAAAAACACATTTGTTCCTACACAACAACGGCAGTTTCTTGTGCACCAGACAGAAAATACAAACACCACGCTGGTTAGCTTTGACAACAGCGGACGTACTTGCGTGAACATTTTCTATGAATCAAGAACAGCAAGACTGGCTCTGAGCCCATTAGGGTGGTTATTTCTGCCCAACCCAGTGACCAAGTACCAGAAACTCTATGACAGCCGTCCTCGCATTTCACATTTCGTTTTAAACCAAACTTTGTGGAGTTCACAGGCGTTTTTGAGTGCATGTGCTAGACAGACGCCTCCTCCGCGAGGAGCACGAACGCAGTTCAGGCTGGGCAGGGCCGTGAGCAACCTGGTCCGACCTCCCAGCTGGCCCTGCTGCAAAGCTCGAGCGGGAGGTTGGACTACGGACGCCATGCGGTCCCTTCCACCTTGAATTTTCCTCCAGTCCCATGAGAACATTCCTCGCTGGCACAGGCCAGCGCCTGGCTCTGCTTCCCTTGACACGGGCTTGCACCCTGCTCCATAAATAGCCCTACTACAGTCAGTGGGGTTCTTCCTGAAGTGGAGAGTGCCTTAGCAAGTCAGATCCTCATCCAGCTTCAGCTGATACAGCTACAGCCTACCCTGCAGAACTAGGCTGATTTATACTAGGGAAGGATCTGGCTCAGAATGGGAAAAGGCGGCAAAGTCAGGCTTTCGCGGTGAATTTGCTGTTTCGGGGGGAGGCCTGAGCTAAGCTAGCGGCAACGGTTTATGTGAGAAGACGTTGTTTCATGTGGAAGGCAACCAGCGTTTCAACGCTGTTATTAGTGAACTTAGTCCAAGACAATGAAGCTGCTTTTAAGAAGTGTTGCAGAGTTGGTGCCCACTAGAAATGCGCACTAATTATCCACACAATTTGTAAAATGACTTTAATTAAGACAATATATGTGCGTGCTTTCACAAGCAACAGCAGAGATCTAACACTGTATGCTCTACAGTGTGTTCTGTACTCCCGATTGCAGGTATGTCCCTCAAATGAAAAAGTAATCACTGACTTCAGTGGCTAATTTCCCAGGTCTCAAGCGGAAGGTAACTTCCCATGCAACAGCTTCAGTTGTTCACGTAAAAATACACCAGAGGATAGTCTCATGCCCTTACTAAGACGAATGATGTGAAGAAGAGACGTTACCTGATTCGGCTGAATTTTCGGCACATGTGCTTTCCACATTTGAGCTTCCCTAGAGATTGCGGTCTCCAGAAGGAGAGACAACCTCTGGCTCTCCAGGGGTCCTGAAAACTTCATGGCAACCCTTGGATCCACCTGCCACCCAGCTGGATACAGCTACCTGCAAAACCAAAGACAGCCTGGTGAAATACTGAGCCGTGCGCTCGTCTGGTAAACCAAGCAAAAGCAAGCACAAAGGTAACTAAAGCTGCAAGAAACAGAACAGGCTCATCTGTAACAGACAGCGATCGGGTATTTGGCAAACCTACCCAAGGAAACCCAAACCAGTCACTGGCTCAGATTCAGATGAAGCCGGGCCAAAATCACCCACAGGTCTCCAACGCCCACGTGCGGGGCTGGAGAGTCCTGCCGCTTTGAGGCTTTCTGCTCCTCTGTTACGTTGACAGCCAGGCAAGACCTCTCCCGCTGCAGCAGCACTAAAAAGTAGGGCTGTTTTACAAAAAATACCTGAGAAGATAGGGGAGCCATATGGCACGTACGAAGGGGGTTTCAGCAAGTTGGTTGCCCTGGCCAAAATCTTGCTGAAGTTAAAACCAGTCTACCTGTGACTTCAAGGCAAGTTAAGACTGACATTAGAACGTTTTTCAGAAATCCCAGCCTCGGAGTCTGGTTGGTGCCAGCCTTACCCCAGTACTCGCAGCAGCAACAGGAAGTTCTGCGCAAAACAGAGGAACGCTTGTTTGAGTTTTTAAATGCTTTACAAGCTGAAGCCCGACAAGAAGATTCATTCGAAAATTCGAAAACATTCCCTCTCTGCACAGTATGGTTTGTAGCTTCTCGCAGAAGCTGCGACCTGTTTCATGTGCAGTGAAAATGTACCAGGGAGTTCAGGAAGGTTCCTCCCGGGTCTCCTCACTCTGAAAATATGTTAGATCCACAAAACTTGAGGGCACATCTCTAATTTTAGATAGGAAAAGTGTTTTAAAGGAGGAAAAAAAGCGGCAAACCCAGTGACAGCCTTTGCAAAGCGTGAACTGACTACAAGCCAGGTAAGTGACAGAGAAAATTTCTGCAAGGCCTACAGTATTCAGAAACACCTGCTTCCGCTGGCAGAAGCGATGATAAAAAGCACGCCATTTAAAGCAAAACACTTTGCTATACACGAAAGAGAAAAAAAGGGGGTTCTCCTCGCCCTAGTGCAGCCTCACTCTGCAGTAACAATGTGTCAAGAAATTTGTAAATTTGAAATGAAAAACAAAGCAGTGGCAAGATTTTTTTTTTTTTAAACCCAACAGATTCCACCGCCCGCTTTCAAATGGAGAAGATGATCTGACTGAAAAGGTTATTCAAATTGTTCTAATACTGCCTACCATTACTCTGGCCGCAAATTCCTTGACAGTATGAAATCACTTAGGCAAAACAATTCAGCCCTGAAGGGTAAATCCATGGGAAAGTTATTTAAACTTTCAGTTCCTTCTGTGAGCTCTTGTGAAATCCGCAACAGGTGGATATTGGCCAAATGCTAACCAGCCTATTTTAAAAGACCAGTTTGTTAATACAACAGTTTACGCTGTATTTACAGGAAATAAGGCAACATCTTGAATGAGGGAAGATAAACAAAATTCACAGTGAAAACAATCAGTTTATTATAAATAATAACAACAGCAGCTCTGAACAAATGAAGATTCAGAGTGCTTTCACAGAGTTACGGGAAACTGCAGAACAAGTATTTTTCTTCATCAATTTACAGGAGTTTTTAACCGGCGTAGTTCACACAGAACCTGCATGAGGCATAAAACCGCACTCGAGTCCCACTTACAGCCAAACAGGTTTGAAGTGGCAAATAAACGTCAAGCCTCTCAGTCCTGAACAGAAACCCCTTTTATATTAGATTTTTATAGGACAAATGCTTCTCCACGGACAAAGGAGAGGCTGTACTGGCTTGGCGTACCCCTACACAAGGTTTCCAGCCCGTCACTGTAATGACCCAAGGTGACTGGGGCCAGATACTGGTTTTCCAGCTGGAGGGAACACCTTGGATCCAGGATTCCTGAACGGGCTCAAAACGCTCTGCAGCGTGTCTCAAAATCACTTCCCATCAGCCCCCAAATGGCTACCTCAGTATCACTGTGGGCTGAAAAATCCCTACTAAAAGTTTCTCACTTCACAAGAGGGAGACTCTGCCTGGGAAGAAGTGAAACTCCGTTCCTCTAAGCAGAACCGTGGCTTGAACCGCAGCTTATTTATGTGCATTAACTCATTTTTGCATTTCTTTTTTAAACCTCGGGGTGATCCTGACGACACTCATACCACTGTAAACGGGGCTGCTGAAGGTGAAGGGCAAACAGAGATGCACATTCACAGCCTCCCCCCCAACCAGCTCATTCCCTGGCGGGGGGCGGGGGGGGTGGGGGAAGCTTCATTAGCATCTCATTATCCTCCCATCAGACACCACAGGCTTCCGTGTGGGCTGGACTGGTTCCCAAAGGCTGGATCACCCACCATTTCCAGAGCCATCAGGGCTTCCAAAGGAGGTGTAAAGCCCTGGGAAATGAGGACAGCAGTGACGAAGGCTGTGCCCCCGCACTGGTGGGAAAAAGAAGTTCAGAATTGCAGGCGCAGATGAAATATTTTGTCCCGTCCGGCGTGCAGGGGGAGCATCCAGCAGACAGGGGTTGAGCTGGGGGACCCCGCATCAGGGAGTGTAGCCTTCCCACCTTGCAACTGAAGAGCCCCGGATAAAAGGGTTTCTCCAGGCCTGTGCAGAGCAAAAGACGGGTGATTTCTCATTTATTTAACTGAGCCTGCAGATTGTCAGTTGCTACAGACCAAGTAACGCTAACTGGGTAACATCCAACAGGGCATCAGCTACAGTCTCTCAGACCACACCTGGAGAAGACGGCGATCAAAGGTGCGTGCGAGCGCTCGGCGTTGCACAAGGTGAAATACGTGCATGGAGAAAAACCAACCAGACCCAAACCTCGGCCAAGCCAGCGGAGAGGCCAAAGCCAGGCACCAGCGCTGCGCGCCAAGAGCCGGGAGATAGCGAGCTCCTCGCTGCACGCTTGTTGGAAAAAAAGCGGTAGCTATATTTAGCCCGACCACATCTCCTAATATGAAATATTGATGGTCCTTTCTCGGTTTTGCAGGAAAGAGAGAGTAATTAGCCAGCCCTCGAATCACTGGAGAAAATACATGAAAAATTTCAGGCCAAATTGAGCATCCTCAGGCACTTTTTTTTTCCTGTGACTGACAAACATCCCCACCATATTTACAACACAAATGGGTTTCACAGGCCTCTGGGCCCAGAAAAGATCTTTTTAGTGACCCTGATCCCTTTTTAGGCTGTCCCTGTACCGCCTCTGCCAGTCAGTGGCCCCAGCAGAGAGCTCAGGGGCATCCCTGGAGCACCCTTAAATACCAAGGGCCCTGCAAGGGACATTTTTAGTCAGCAGTGACGGCAACTCTTCTTGAGTTGCCAAGGGGAAAAGAGAGGGAAAAATAACCTTTCCTTTCTGAACTAGGGAGGTAATTCAACGAGAGCTGAGGCACAATAACCTTTATAAGGAAAAAAAGAAAAGGAATGACGCTCTCAAAACTTTCCCTTGGAGCAACAGTGCTGTGCAGGCTTTTCCAGCACCGAGAGCACGCCAGGCAACTTGCCAAGCACCCTGAGGGCTGAAATGAGTTTGCATCTAAACTTACATAGCTCTTAATCAGATAAATGCACGCCATTTTTAAAAAATTGCCATTGTGCTCTACATGTATGCAGTGCTTCACAAAAAACAAGTGAGCCACTGCAGACCTTGGAGGGGATGAGAAACGGGATGTTTGGCACAGCTTCCCGAAATCCAGCGCACGGAAGTCGGGTGAAGACCACGGAGGGACCGGACTCTCTTCTCTCTGCTCAGATGAAGATGATAAAACCTGAGCATCGCAGAAAAGCAACGTCAAGGCTCCCATCAGCAGTAAAGATACTTGTCAACGTAGCAGGCATCTCTGCAGAGAAGAGCAGTACCGACAGGAGGGCTGAGCCGGCCCTGACAGCAAAGATTTCCTCCAGCCAAAAACTTGCACGCATTTTTCTGCGACTGAGCCCAAGAGACTCACGGCTGGAGGAACTGCCAAAGCTGTGACAGTCACCGTAAACTAACTCACCCAGCTTTCTGCTTCTGCTTCCCTGATTTAAAATTAAACTTTAGCTCCAGGGTGGTGGTGTTTTTTTTCTCTGTGGTCACTTTGGGAGTTTTTAAACCGCTGTTCAAACAGTTCCTAAAGTTTCTTAATCTTCACTGGAAGGTCAAGTGGCTACACTGAAACTTCTGAAAGAACAGTTGGAAAGTTAGTAAAGGAGAAGCAAGCCAAGTCAACGCACTGGCTTTGTTTTCACATCTCCCGTGAGCGACGTCACAAGCTGCAGGTTGAATCTTGCTCTGAAATTAGAGAGTCAAAACTTTGGTGTGAGGTTTTCACTTGTGAGACACATTAAAAATCACTTGCTTATCCATTAAAAATACCCTGACTCGGCCCATAAAATGTAACCCGTCTCATAAAGATCTCCCTTTTTGATCCAAGTTTATAGCTAACTTTATTCAAAGAGGTACTTTCAGTTTCCCTAGAGAAGTTTTACACTGCTAAGTGCTGCAGGCTACGGCTTTTCAAAAGCATTTTCGTGTTTTCAGTAACTGAGGCAGACAGTTACCTAGCCAGAAACACTTTTTGGTTTGGGGGTGAGGGGGTGGGTGAATTTGTGTAGGATGCAAAATAATCGATTCTTTTTTTTTTTGGCTTTGTAATCACTTGCACTGACAATAAAAAGCGCCTCTTGCAGACAAAAGATGCAGTTACAGGAACGTATTATCCACTGGCAGAATAAGCTCATAACACAGTTCCTTATTTTCCCCGGCCTCCAGTTGCAATTCAGCTGTGCCAATACAACTGTGCTGTAAAGAGGATCACTAAAATCATTTAGGGCAATAATAAAAGCCTCTTTTGTTTTGGTTGTGGGCTGGGTTTTGTTTTTTTGTTGTTTTGGGTTTTTTTTTTTTAAATATAGATAATTTCATAAACTATTAACAAGATTTCTAGGACTGGAGACAGCCTAAAAACCGCTGTCCTTATTTTTCACATAAATCGAGGTCGGTATTCTGGACAAGACGGGTAATTCCAATAGAGCTTAACCACCACATGCATTTCTGCAGACCTTGTAAGTATTTTCAGCGACCAGCAGCCAAATCTGCTTCAGCTTTAAGCAAGCAATAATACAATCTCACAGATGACCTGAAAACAGGCTTTTCTGGGTGGGGGAGGAAGGCAAAGCAGAAGGAAGAGAGGAAGGAGACTGAATTCCTCCCAGCTCCAGCCAGCCATCTGTGATTTCAAATGATCAAAACGTAGTTTGCACTGCTAGAAGAAATTGTCTTAACTGCAAGCTGTGATCAGAAATTTCAAAGCTGTGGGCGGGGAGGTGGGAAGGATGTTAATTTTAGTATCTGGGGCTTTCTCTTAGCTTAACTCTTTCCTCCCCCCATGTCAGTAAAACAGTCTGGAAATTTATGCCAGACACACGTAAATGCCTACAGTGTTGCTGACATCTGAGAAGAAAAAAAGCAGGCAGCATGAACTACTTTTACAATTTTACGTTATTTCTGTGCCACGTAATAGTTCTAAGAGGACAAAGTTTCCGTAGTTTAGAGAGCAAAATTTCCCATGAATGCCTCCCTACTGGAAATCAATGCCTCTGTCTTTTCAACTTGCCAAAGCACAACCTGATGTGATAGCGATAAGCAGAGGACCGGCGTGTGTTAAAACCAACTGTTTTGAGTCGCAGAAAGTAAATCACGCTGCCGCCTGGTTAGTGGAAATAGCTTGACAGAGTTGTGAGACGACAGATGATCTTTCTCAAGTTAAAATGACTGGGAAAAAGATGTTTGGGAATATAGTTTCAAATTTCAACATCTAAGTAAGTGCGTGTATCTGAAGCGACGAACTGACTTCTATGGAATGAATACTAACGTACATTAAAATAAGAATGCGTTCCCCCATGAGAAATGCACTAGTAGCAAACACAAATATGCCACAGGCACGCATACGATATTGCACCTTTAACAGGCAGCGTATTTGACTTGTGTATAAGCCAGCCAACAGACCTAAATTCGGAAAGAGGTAATTTTATTCAGGCTGGGAAATGAAGAGGGCCCTTGCCATTTGTCTGTATGACTCACCCAGAGCTAACTCCCACAACCTGCTACAAAGGCAAGTCTGTGAGATGTTTTGGCAGCATCGTTCAGGCAGGCTCATGTACATCACACGCTCGCCACTTCTTTTCCTCCAACCAGATTTTTCCTGGGAGCGCAAATAAAGTTGACCTCATTTTAGTGCCGCTTTTCCAAACTGAAGAATTTTTCCAAACATTTTAAAGAAACCTGCCAGTTAAAACCACGGGTCTGCAACTGCAAAAAGAGAATGCAGAGCAATGTTTTGACGGGAGGGAAGGGAGGCATTTTTTAGTCTGTTTTGAAACAGAGAAATCCCAGGGCCTATTTAGCAACTACGGAGGAGGCGCAGGAGCCCTCGGAAGAGGGCTGCATCACGACCAGCAGCAGTGCACTCTTCTCACCACCATCTTCTGTTTCTGTTCTGTTCGGAAAAGAAAGCTCAGATGGAATTTGTCACAGCACCATCAACACTTTTAGATTTGTAGAGCGATGTGGCAGAAAACATAAACATCTTCGGTTCTTCATGGTATTCCCTAAGGGTAGCAAAAGAAATCATCAAGAAAACAGGGGGAATAATTCAGGGAAAAAAACAATGCCTGGATGAGGGCATTTTTAAATAGGAGGGAGGGTGCCACAGAGCCACTGGTGACGGCGGTGGTATCCAGCCGCTGTCTGATGGCTGTCACTCAAGGGCTTTCTGCAGGTACGAGCCTGAGCCGTTCTTTCTTTGTTTACAGCAGCCGCCGCTTTGTAAAATCTATGCCTGCTGCCCAGCCTTTTCTCTCCTACACCCGGGGACCATAAACCAGACTAGTTCTCAGCAATCTCTGCTGTACTTCATTCCCCAAGCCTCATGATTGACAGCAGGGTTTTGCCATTTAAGGGAAGCTTAAACGGTATTTTCCAAAGGATGGACTTTTAAAAAACAAGGTCGAAGATGAACTCCTGACTGAACTTGCAGACAATGTCACCATTCTTCCCTCCTGGCGAGACAGGCATGCTTCCAGACCCACGCTTGCCCTACCCCCTTTTCTAATGGCTCCGGTTGGAAATGCCAGAGGAGGTCTGCATTTCCTTTTTCTCTCAGCGACTGCCAAGACGAGTCCGTCCAAGCAGCACTTGCCCAGAAAGGCTTTTGGTCAGAAACGGCTTAAATTTTCCACGCCACAGCTCGCGAGTGATGCAAGCAAGACGTTTCAATCACAGCTCCTTTCCCTTTGGAGGCAGTGTGTGGCAACATACCAACTGAACTGTGGATAAAAGGTAAACTCAGAATCCAGCCCTGGGAGACCAGCTCCAGCTGCATAACGTATGTGTTTGATGCCAAGAGGAGATGAAACTCCATACACTTTAATGAGTTCTGCTTTGAGATTTTGGTTTATTTGAACCTAAAAATCAAAGGAAAAATTACTAACTGACGGAGGCTGTTTGCTTGCGTGGATTAAATTAAGCAAAAACAAAACCCCTGCAAACCAAAACCCCTCTACGCCATTTTACGAACACTCGCAAAAGAAACGTTTACATTTTACACTCTTTCAACACTGTGGGCTCATCATGTGGCTGCTGATAAGCGTGCAAGATGCCTCCTGAAGATGTCAACGCCTCACAACGCTTCTTAAAATCAGCCACGGGACTCGGGCTAACATTTCGGTAGGAACGGGCCCTGCTATTGTTCGGCACGCAGATCGCAATGCCCAGGAACAGCCGTGCTGCCAGGTCAGGAATGCGAGCCTTTATTGTGCGCACCGGGGTATCACGTCAAGGGCGGAGAGCCCTCGTATGGGACAATTTGCGGTCACACGCCAAAAAGATGGTGCTACCTCCTTGTTCAGAACTGAAGCACGAGACAGGTATAAAGCAACCACAAACGAGCATTTGCCCGTTATTTTTATGCCGTTTCCAACCTAAATGATGGGTAAATCTAAGAAAGCAACGGCTCGGCCCTGTATCAGATTGCCTGTTCACTGCTGGCAAAGGAATGAGCACAGCTCCCAAGAGGTAACCAACCGAGGTTTGCGCAGCAGTCTCTGGGTTCTGCTTTGGGACCTTCTGGATCTTTTGGGGATAACGTCCAGGACTGTTGGGGAACACCTGGGAACCCTCTCAGAAACCTGAGGGTGCTGCTGTTGCTAGGTAAGGACACGGTGAGGGGAGCCACAAGGCCGTGGGCCTGAGGAAGCTCTAGCAGCTTCTAACGAGCATGATCAGCTGCCTTTGATCCAGGGTGCGGCTGCCCCCTAATTAGGGAGGGTCAAGCACCCTTTTAGCCAGTGCTTGGGCGAGGTCTATATAAAGGGCAGGCCCAAGGCACTACCAACAAATGTAGAAGTTTCAGTAAAAGGTTGTTGTGAAGGAGGACTTGGCTTGATCTGTGCCATTAACAACAGTCTCAGATACGGCGGTGGCACACCATGGGGCAATTCCCCCAGCAGATGTTGGAGCAGCTGCCCCTGCTAGGGTAGAGGTTTTTGATGCAAGGCAGAGCTTTGGATGGCGGGCAAAGCCCCTCCAAGGCCCAGGCTGCAGGGAGTGCCTAGGGCCTCTCTCTGAGGCTGGGAGAGATGGTCCTCTGTCCTGCGGGAGGTATGCTGTCTTGGAGGAGCTGCGGTGCCAAGCAAAGGAGTTAGAGGAGGAAGTCAGCAGGCTGTGCAGCATCACAGGAGTTCCACGGGAGACAGAAAGGGTCTTCTCTGCGATTCAGCAGCTTGAAGACCTCTGCCCCGTCGGCAGTAGAGAGGCAGGTAGCGTCCACCCCTACCGTCAAGGTAAGTGAAACCTCTGGAGAAGGGAAAGGATGGAAGAGTGTGGCTTCTGGCACTAAAAGGAAAGCTTCTGCCCCACCTAAAGGCTTATAACTACAAAATAAGTTCACCACACTTGGTAAAGAGGAGCCAAATGTGCCTTTAAGCAATGGATATGGGCCACCTGACCCTAAACATACAAGACCTCTAGGAAGAAGGTGTGAGTGATTGTAATGGGTGATTCCTTGCTGCAGGAGACAGACACACCCACTTGCCAACCTGAGCTGTCATCTAGAGAGGTTTGCTGCCTGCTGGGAGCCTAAACCTGGGATGCGGTGGAGCGACTGCCTGGGCTTGTCCAGCTTTCTGACTGCTACCCCTGCTGTTCTTCCATGTGGGCATCAGTGATACCTACTATCGGGGCAATCTGGAGAGTGTCAAGTGACTACGGAGATCCGGGGGTGGCAGTCAAAGGCTTGGGGGCCCTGGTGATGTTCTCCTCAGTGCAGGCCAATAGCTGGCTGCAGGATTGGTGTTGGTGACAGGGTTTTGGCTTCTACAGTCATGAGATGCTGCTTGTGGAGCAGCACCTGCTTGGGAGGGATGGGATCCACCTCACCAAGCTGGGCAAAGGCATCTCTGCCAGTAGGATGGCTGACCTTGTAAGTAGGGCTTCAAACTACTTTCAAACTAGGTATGATAGGGCAGGGACAGAGTTACCAGGAGCCCTGTGAGAGTGACGGACAGGGTGGATGAGCAAATGGCCTGGGGCGATATTACAGGAAGAGATCACAAAATAAAAAAAAAAAAATATAAAAATGAGGCTTAAGTGGGGTCACTTCCAGCATTTGCATGTAAGCAAAGACGCACCTATGAGGTACTATTATGGAGGAATTCCCCAATGTCTCTCTGGAAAACAAGCATGTTGGGGTGTTTCTCTGAAGTGCATGTATGCTTATGAACAGAGCGTGGGGAATAAACGTGGTGAGAGAGGCCTGGGTGCAGTTGAAAGGCTACAGTCTTACTGGGATCACAGAGATGTGGTGGGATGGCTCCCATGACTTGCAACACTCGGAGTGTTGCAATGGAGGGACACAGGCTCTATAGGAAAGACATACTGGAAAGAGGAGGATGGTGGAGTTTCCCTTGATGTGGGAGAACAGCTGGAAGGTGTGGAGATTTGCGTGGGAGTGGATGAGGAGCCAACTGAGAGCTTGTGGGTGAGGATTAAAGAGAGAACAGATAAGGGTGACGCTGCGGTGGGCGGAAAAACAAGTGGGTGAGGACTTCTGCGGCCAGCTGGAAGCAGTCTCACGTCTGCAGACCCTGGCCCTTATGGGGGACTCGGAGCACCCTGACATATGCAGGAGGGACAACACAGCAGAGCATCAGCAACCCAGGAGGTTCCTGGAGTGCACCAATGACACTTTCCTGACCCAGGTGATAGAGAAGCTAAAGGAGAGATGTGTTCTGCTGGGCCTTGCGCTCTCCTACAAGGAGGGGCTTGTTGGGGGTGTGAAGGTCAAAGGCTGCCTTGTCTGCAGTGACCGTGGGATAGTGGAGTTCAGGATCCTGAGGGCAAGGAGGAAGGTAAGAAGCAAGCTCACAGCCCTTGACTTCAGGTGAGCAGGCTCTGGACTCTTCAAAGATCCGCTTAGAAGCGTCCCATGAGGCAAGGTCCTGAAGGGAAGAGGGGCTCAAAAATGCTGGTTAGTAGTCAAGGATCACCTCCTTGAAGCTCAGGAGTTCCATCCAAACAAATACCAAGTCAGGCAAAAATGCCAGGAGGCCTGTGTGGATAAATAAGGAGCTCTTGGCAAAGTTCAAATGCAAGAAGTAAGGATAACAGTGGGCGGAAGCAGGGATGGGTAACCTGGGAGGAACACAGAAATGTTGACCAGCCAGGGATGAGGTTAGGAAACCCAAAGCCCAGCTGGAATTGTATCTGGCAAGGGATGAATAAGTATATAGGTAACAAAAGGAAGGCCAGGGAAAATCTGGGCACGCTTCTGAAAGAAGGGGCTGGATGAGCAGACAGTGAGGTGGATTGAAAACTGGCTGAATGACTCTGTCCAGAGGGTGGTGACCAGTGGCAAAAAGTCTACCTGGAGGTGGTGACTAGTGGTGTACCCCAGGGGTCAATACTGGGCCCAGTCCTGTTTAACATCTTCATTAATGATCTGGATGATGGGCCAGAAGGTACTCCCTGCAAGTTTGCAGGTGACACCAAATGAGGAGGAGTGGCGGATACGCCAGTGGGTCACGCTGCCATCCAGAGGGACCTTGACAGGCTGGAGAAATGGGCTGACAGGAACCTCATGAAGGGTAAGTGCAAAGTCCTGCACCTGGGGAGGAAGACCCCCAGGTACCAGTACATGCTGGGGGTGGGGGGAGGGTCTGGCTGGAAAGCAG
>JAVKLA010000007.1:8089288-8105269 GCA_034782735.1 Sagittarius serpentarius
CCGCCCCCCCCCCCCCCCACACACACACACTGTCTTCCGCCGCCCGCGGGTACGCGCTTCGCCGCCCAACCCGGGGCGGCGGCGGGGAGCGCCCTGATGCGGGAGGCGGCGCGGAACCCGCCGGCGGGCGGCTGTGAGGGGGCGGAGAGGCGACGGGACACGGGGACTCTCTCCCCTCCGGCCGCCCGGCGGAAGGATCGCGCGGAGGTAGCGCGAAAATAAGCCGCTTCCCGTCCCGCCCTCCCTCCGCGGCGCCTGCGCGGCTGTGGGGACGGGCAGGGGAGCGGCAGGCGCCGCCGCTGTTGTCTCCGTTCCGGGGCTCAGGGGGCCCCGGCGGACGGCTGCCCGCCCCCGCTCCGGGTGTGAGGGAGCCGCGGCGGGTGAGGCGGCCCCCGCGCGGACGAGGAGGGCCGTGGGGGCGGTCAGCTGTCACCGCCGCCCGCCTTTCCCCCGCGAGCGGGGGTGTGGGCGCCCGGGGTGTCTGTCTGCGCCTTCCAGCAGCCCCAGCATCGATAGGAGGTTTAAATTCGCCCCCCACCCCCACCAGTGGCACTTGGGCAGCGGGCAGGTTAAAGCTTTAAAGTTTCATTTAAAACAGTGGCGAAACAACAAGCAAAGGCGTTTATTTACAAACGCCTTCTTGCGGGGGCGCTCGGCAAAAGCGTCGAGTTCTCGCTGCTTTTGTGCCTGTACCGTGTCTCCCGGCCTGTGTTTGCTGGGCCGGAGCTCCCCGTCGCTG
This sequence comes from Sagittarius serpentarius, assembly GCA_034782735.1. Taxonomy (NCBI): domain Eukaryota; kingdom Metazoa; phylum Chordata; class Aves; order Accipitriformes; family Sagittariidae; genus Sagittarius; species Sagittarius serpentarius. The sequence goes on from JAVKLA010000007.1 coordinate 8,090,028, forward strand.
CTGGAGTTGCCGGATTCACGGCCGTGCAGGATGTGAACAGGAATTGACCCTTTACTTGCTTTATTTACTTACTGAGGCCTTGCCCCAGCACAAAGGCCTGCAGGAGGGATTCGCTGTCCTTTTTCTTCTCGTTCCCAGATGGCAGGCTCTGTCTGGCCGTCCCGCTGACATGGCAGAAGGCAGAGCTGCCTGAGGTGCCAGGCAAGCCGAGATGTTTTCTCACAGCTCCATTTATTCCTTTTGTTCGCTCGACTTAAGAACTGGGCAACTAAACTTGTGAGTGTTCAAATTTTTTGTAACATAAGTCTTTTGGGGTTTGTTTTGGGGTTTTTTTCCACGGAGGGAGCTGGGTGTGCGTTATAATACTGTACGGTAAAGACCAGGAACAGAATAAATACTTTGCATGAAAATCCTGGCACTGTGAAGATGAGTGGCAAAACCTTGCTATACCACTGGAGGTTGAAATTAACAGATAAAAGCAAGAAGTTCAGAGCAAAGGCAACTCATTTTCTTTAAACTCCTTCCACTATCTGTAGTTATTAGCTGTTCAGACAGCACACAAAGGAGGATTTCCCCTAGAGATAGTAAGCGCAGTGACATAAATCAAGTGTAGAGAGAGCACAGAATTTTTTCTATTTATTTCCTGACAAATGAATTCTGAATCAGTTTGCTAAAAATTCATCCGTCGTAAGCTTTTTTTAACCCTTTCTGTAGTAACTCTCAGGCCAGACCTATAAGACTGAAATGAAAGGCTATTTTTGCTGCAGCGATCCAAATCGTGTATGCATAGGGTGAACTGCTCTTTGAATCCAAGAGTGCTGTGTGCCGCTCCCTTCCATTTTTTCTTACTTTTTATCTTGAAATAGGATATGCCTTTTAGAGCTAAGAAGGTGCAGAGAAGGGAAAGTCCTGCTGCAATTTTATCTAGCTTTCCCAATTTTGTTCTAATTCTTCTGGGTCTCATTCTTTAAGGATCAGTGTTTAAGAAGTCTGTAAAGCTGTTACAGTTTTCCAAAATCGGTTGGCCCACCGCTAGTTTTTGGCAGTGAACAAGTGAAGATAATTGAGCTCATGCTCCTAGCTGGGAAATTCTTACTGGAGGTCTGACCGACGCTGTCCCGGGATTGTTCCTCTCGCGCAATTACGGCAGTTCTTGCATAATCTGACTATTTGCTCAAGGGATTTCCATCAGGGCCCTTCCCAGAACATTTCACATGTCAGCGCTGGGAGCCCGCGGTGGTGCGGCACATCCTCAGACCAAAAGACTGTGGAATTGATGGTTTGGCAGGAACCTCTAGTGCTAACATACCGCAACAGAGTTCCTTTTATTCGTCTTGTGCTGAATATGCACTCAGCTGGATACATATGATTACAGTCCTTTGTCCTCAGTAACAGTAGGAAGGGACAGTTGAGGCGGCCCCCAGCTGAGTTGAAAGTAGCACAATAAACTAGTCAGCTACTGGATCGATACTCCTTCCAAAGGAAATCCTGGAGACTGAGGAGCGGGTCACCTGGCGCAGGAGGGACCTCGGAGCAGGGCATCCTAGCAGGGTGCTCAGTTGAAGGTGAGGCCTCCCAGGACCACTTCAAGCCTCAGTAGGTGGCGGCACAGGTCTGGGCACAACCGCCCAGGGGTCAAAATAGCAGCAGAGTTGTACGCGCTCCGAGAAGAAGAAAGACGCAGCGTGTGCCCAAAGCAGCTGAGGGTTAGGGCCGGCAGGCTGCCATAAGTAAGTGGCTGCCAAGGCCAAGGGATTTAGAGAGACTGCTGAGAAAGAGACAGAGGCAACCAGCAAGAACTCTTACGTATTTGGGCTTGTGGCCCAGGGAGAAAGCAAAAGAGGCAATATTAAACCCAGGAGAAAAATGAACCTGGTGAATGTAATGAAGCGCACCTGGAGGAAGGCCATCGCACCATTACAAGCAGGTGTTCCACATGCAGGGACTTGACGTGCTGTACAAAAATCTGATGCCTTGGAACAGTGTAAAGACCCCAAGTGCCACGTCAGCCAAGGAAGGAGTACACTTCGCTAGCAGGGAGAAGGCCCATTCATCCCTGTGGGGGAAATGAAGCACGTCTGTTTTAAAAGAGACTTGACAGGACAACCGCGTTGTCACAGGCAGCAGTTACAGTGGACTGGCTGTCCGGGCGTGGAGGGGGCTTAGGGCAATACGGGTTGCTCTGGTCATAGCAAAATGAAGCGTGTCCCAGCCTGGTTCCCAAGACGGTGTGACAGCATGCAAGTGTAGCTACAGAGCGGGCCACTGCCTTAACGCAGACTGGGCTCTAGGAAGGTGAAAAACCAGTAAATCCTAGGCTGGTAAGAGATCCACATTGGTGGAAACGAGAAAATCCCACATATAAGGCACTTGTAGTTCCTGCCTTTCAGCTTACGCAATACTTGATTTTTCTACCGCTGAGTGGAGGCAAAGAAGAGATGCTACAGGACTCACAGCCAAATGCCAACGTGTGGAAAAGGGAAGGACGTGTATCTTTGCAGCAGACATTTCCACCTGCGCTGTTTAAACACCCTTCAGAGGGAAAAACAGATGGTCTTGCGGTGTGGCTCTGTGTTCTGCTTTGCAGATCCAAGCGCTATTCGCTGCATGACTTTTGGCCAGTCAGTTAAACCCACAGATGCAAAGGTTAATACTAATTTTCATATTCGCCCAACTTACGTGCACGCAAAGTCCAGCACAGGCAAGCAGGCTTGGTGAGTTCAGCTATGTATGTAGACAGCAACTTCAGAACAAGGATAAATTCACCCTCATGTCAGGTTGGTTGTGAGGCTAAATTAAAATATTTTGTAAAGCATTTGTATATCCCGAGGGGCTAGAGACATGCAAACTTTTAATAATAATTGCTGTTTGGATTTAGCCAGTCGAGTTCAGTCTAGTGTGGCAGAATAAGTCTAGTTATTACTGTGGGTGTGCTTTGACTCCAGCCATTATATAACTTCTCTATATTTACTGCTAACCTGAGATCTTTATCATGGCAACCATGTTTTGATCAGCTCAGAGAAGGCGGTATTGATGTTGGTTTAAAGAACAAAATGCACAAAACCTTAAAAAAAAATTAATGAAAAGGTCCTATCGTTCTTTTCCAAACTGATCTCGGACATAACATTTGGTGAGCGGCAGAGCTCTCGTTGGAAGTCACGTTCATCACGAAGGAGGAAGGGCCTGGAGCATCTCTGCTGCATGCCCGAAGGCAGGCTGAGCTTGGGCTGTTGGTAGAGGAAACCCTCGCAGAGGCATCCGAGTGCTCATCGAAGCAATCAGGAGAGATATGTATGCTGATAGCACTGAAGAAATACCATAGGGAGGCTTACTCGGGGCTCCGAAAGACTTCTCTTCTTGGAGGGAACGCCTTTTTTCAAAGACTGGAATGAAACAGACTCTCAGGAAGCAATTTTTCGAAAGCTGCAAAGAAAGTTGCACTCTGGCTTCTTTGTCTAGAGGCACCATTTGCAAAACAGTATTGTGGAACATCGGGGAAAGCGACGGAAGGAAACGAGAAGAATCCTAAAAAACAGTTGATGGTGAAATTACCTGACAAGACTTTGCTTAGCTTCCTGGGAGTAAGTCCTCACCAAATAAAAATCATCAGCACACAGAAATTCTCGAAGAGGAATGACTGGGCTTGAGCACTGAACTGTCTCTGACCTCTGTGAAAACTGAACTATCCCAAATCGCGAGTTATTTTTGCAGATCTTATCCTTTCTGTGCAATGAATCAATCAACGGAATGCTAATTTTCCAAGCCAGTAGTGTGGAAGTCGTTACATACAAATTACAAGACTGTTCTACCGTACAAGCACACTAGCTATGCTTGTTCTTACAGGCAATAATTAATTGCCCTTTGAAAAAAAAAAATCTAGTATTCCTGAAGTATGCGGCAAAGGAAAAAAAGAAACTAGATCAAGGTTCCTTCATTTCTTTCAACTTAAAATGTAGATTTCCACTGCAGCTGGACAGACAAACCCTGGCTTCAGTTTCACAAGCAGAATGCAGCTGTTCCATGCATGAAACTGAAGCTAAATTGTTGTCCTGGCATGGAACAGGAAGAAGCATCTGGCCAGTAAGAGAGACTAGCAGCAAGCAAGCCCCCTTTCCAAAGTGCTCTGCGTTGCTTTAGTTTTTCCAAAACAGATGAGAGAAATGCAACATAAATTCCCAGTCCAAATACTTGTCAGCTGTAGGAAACAAAAAGAAAACAGTTTAGCAAAAAAATAAAATAGCTTGCACACTAAGTGTCTCAGATACCTAAATCCTTTTTTAAATAAAGAGAACAGAAAGAGCAGCCGTGGCTGTGTGTAGCACACACAGTCAACAAATTGGGCAATTGTGCAATCCGTTCCATCTATTTTAAATCAATTGTCAGTTTTAGTGCTCTCCCTTATCAGAAGCTATCACCTGTCATGCAGGGGGGGAGGCAGTCTCTCAGGTACGTAGCCACTTGCTTTTGATGGAAAGTCTGCAGAATCGCATGGTAAAAGGAATCCGTTGACATTAGAAGTCATCATAAGCTGAATCACAGGAGTGCCAGATCAAGAACAACATCTCCAAGGCCTCTTAGGTCTTTGTAGCTGTTACCACGCCGCTTTCCGACACTCTCTCGCAACTTCTGCCTAACAGCAGGCATATAAATTATTTACTAGGGAAACAAACCCTGCTATTTGAGCTGAAGAAGATTCCCTTACTATCTGTTTCCACCACAGAGCTTCTTGAAACACTGAGACACGCTTCTGCTTTCATCCAGCATAGTGAAATACATGCTTACGTTGAGCAAATGAAGTACCTCTTTCACATTCAGTGATTAATTCGGAGAGGAGAACTGCAGGCACCAAATTAACCTTTTTACCTGATTTATTTTTACTAAATAAACAGCCCCATAATGTAATTTTCTCAACCAGAACAGATATTTTCTGCAGTTTGCTTGACTGTTGGGAAAATGTTCTAATCTATTCCGTTTAACTGGGCAGCAGTAAAACCTTCAGACAGTGTCCCTCACCCTAGGGATCGCACCTGTGAATCAGTCGTTCTTCCTAGAAAACAGGTGACTGGTCAAAAATGCGTGTTGCAACTTGCGAGAACGCCAACAGCATTACAGGAACGTATCTCCTCCTCTACAGCATTTCCGATTTTACCCTTTTAGTATTGGCAGTGTGAATGATACAGTGGAACAGCTAGCTGATAGTACTATTTCATGCACATTTCTCCTTAATTTTGTTTCATATATATGATCTACATGCCTCAATCCAAATTACTATAGGAAAAAAAAATCCTTAGTTTAACTGTCTGTACACAAACCTTTCTGACCTGCCCTTCTAAAGGATAAAACAGTGCCCAATTTTCAAAAAACTCTTCTCAAATAGTCATCATATGCCATTACGTTTAACTCTGGCATAATTTGATTTGAAGACGTGTTTTCTTCAATCGCTTTCTAAACTACAATATAATTTCTTATGGCCTTTCTTAATGGTGCCAGAAGCAAAACAGTGGTAATAGGGCAGTTCAGGAGAAGCAGAAAATGACCTACTTTCACAATCCGAGATCGGTAAGTAAATGGGCATTATAAACGCAAAGGTGTTAACTGCAATAAATAGTCATAAGATCGAAGAATAACTGAGGTTGGAAGGAACTTCTGGACGTTTTCTAGGCCAAACTCCTGCTCAGAGCAGGGCTAATTTCTAAGTTAAATGAGGTTGAATAGTTTTCCACATTGCGCGTAACAAGGACGATGGGTAAGTGCGTGGGAACGGACATCAAGGTAAATCAAGGCAACGACGGTTGTGTACTCTTGAGCATACCTACTCCAAACAGGCCTTCAGCTAAGGCAACTTTATCGTGATCTTCAGGAAGGGAGAAGAGGTAAGAATACCTTAAAAACTCATTCTGGCTCATTTAATACAGCTTTTCTTACATTTTTCCCTTCCAGAATATAAAAATTCCTTTCTTTTCTCCATGTGACTACTTAAGGCTGTTGACGTTAATTCCCTGGCCGTGGTTATACTTCACTGTAGACAGCGCTATCTATAATTGGATATTCTATGTCCTGGAGTCTTCATATCAGCATTGTAGGAGTTTATAATGTGGCAAAATGTATTGTATTTCTGTGACACTTGCATACATGCCTTTTTAAACGGGTAATTTGCTGCCCAGTAACACAGTGACTTGCACTTTTCTGTGTGTGGGTCAGGATCGCGTTCGCTGACGCTCTTTTGGATAGAAGAAAGGTTGCAGCTTTTACAGAAGTGGCGTACACTCCTGTTTGCTAAAAAATCACCTGGCAGCTCAGCTGGATACAGCAGTCTGCGTTTCCTGTCCTCGCTCCGGAATCCTTGCTGCTAGGGCCTGGCTTTTCTTCCACTGAAGGAGATGGGAGCTTTGTCACAGACTGCGGTGACAGCAGGAGGAGAGCAGACACAGATCAGGCAAGGTGTTGGAGGACTTCCTGCATGCTCTGTAAGTATTTAGGGAACCGTATGATACGTGGACCTAAAGACAAGGTCAGGCAGTTTGAACTCTTTTGAGTTAGGCCTGGATATTTCCAGACAGGCAGAGCTACCTACTGACTGTCCATCTGAGAAAGCACGTCTGAATTATTTCTTCTGGCAAGTATCAAGGGTATGTTAGTGAAATGTGCCTGGATATGGTAGCTTAAGATAGAACTATGCTGGAAATGTTCCTGCAGCTGTTACTTGGAAAACATCTGTGGTACTGTGCATGGAAATTTGTACATCTCTGTGCACACTAGCACAGAGCAATTAATCTTGTGAAACAAAGTATAGATTATTATTGGGAAATATGAGAAGGACAGTATGCACCAGTGGACGTGAAATGACTGAAGGTAGTTATCGTTTGGAAAGAACGGCAAAAAAATGGAATATTCCATTTCTGGCACAGGAAACGCAGGATAAGATCGGCAGACTCTGAGAGACTTCCAGAACTCCAACTGCTAGTTATCTGAGTAAGAATAACTATAATCCACTAGACTTGAGGGGTGAAATTTTTTACACTTACAGTTGGAAAAAACCTTCTGTCTGTGATAATTTGTGACAGTCTGTGTTTGTATAGTCTGTTACAGGAAGAATATACAGGTTGACATGCTTTCCTTATTTGCAGTCAATGGTTATCCCTACGCAAAGTATAAAAGACATTGCCCCAAAGAACTCAAGTTCAGCAAAAGACATACAAGAAGGTAAACTTAAGAAACCCTGGGAAAGGACAATGAGATGTGGTTTCTTCACAGCACGTTAGGTCATTAAGGGATTTTTCATCTCTTGGGGCTTTCAAATTAAGCCTGGGTCATTAGAAGGTGTGCTTACTGAAATGTAATGGCCTGTTCTATTCAAGAACTCAGACTGGATAATCTATGAAAAGCGAGCGTGTAAGGAGTTGAGAAAGTCTTTGGTAACGCAACAGAGCGCGGCACGGTGACAAATGAGGAGGGATATCTGACTGGTGGCCAGACATTTGTCACTGACGGCGACTGAGGCAGGGTTTCTGCTAACCGGTTTCAGCCGGTGAGGCGTGGGCTGCAGTGTGTGACCCATCCTGTCATCTCCCAATAGCCATTTATGAGCTCTGTGGTACAGAACATCCATACTTTGCTATTTTACTTATTTTCTCTCATGACACTTGCATTGCATGATTAAAAAAAACAGAAATCAAGATGGGAGTATCTTCCCATTGTTTCGTGGATGCTTTGTGCAAAGAGTCTTTCGGCCTCTTAGTGTTTAATCCAAATTACGTAAAATGGATTTGCACCATGTTAAATCTGAAAATAAATTTAAAATATCCATTCCCAGTCCTCGTAACTAAGTGCCTCCTAGCAAATCATTTTACTTAACAGCTGCCTGGTTCTGCAGTCAGGAAGGTGACTGCTCTTTTTTTCTTGGTTTAACTTTTAATGACTAATTTAAATTCCATTTATGCAGAGTCCCTATGATTTTGAAAATGCCTTCTGAAATTATGCACAACTACCTTTCTAAAAAAATACTTTAAGAAGCCTTAAGTACAACATTGCCTAGAATTAGCTTGTCAATTAAATAAAAGAGCCCACTTGAAATAAGTGACAAAAACATACAGTGAATGAAACGCACCTTCCAGTAACAAATCGTTATTAAAGGAGACCTTTAAGCAAACTGCTAGTTACATGGTCATGCTTAGACAAGCACAAGGTTATTGAAACATACAGCTTCCTTTCAGACAATTTAACTTGCACTGAAGGCAAATTATTGCCATAAAAGCACCGAAGCACGTTGCTCAGGCATTTGGTGTAATTCTGTCGGCTTCTAAAAGATTACCCTCGCTGCACGACCGTGTCAGTGGGATCAGAATCAGGTCTGCATCTTCAGGTGCCATTACAAATACTGCCGGCAACATCTTCCTGCAGAAAATTGATATATGCAGCTGACAGTATTTTCTAAAAAAGACGGGAAGCGATATTTTAGTAGACTTGAAGATGCAATATAGATTTCTGACGGTAGCTGTAATGGAAACCAGTGAGACTGAGCTGGCTCGCAAAGGAGCTGCAAGGGGACTAATAGAAAGGGCACCGAAACCCACCCAAACGCAGTAATCATGAATAATAATTGTATTCAGTGGGTAAGTTATGAAATGTGTCACAGATTTGGAGTCTCTCCTGGTTCCTTCCTTTTTCTCAGGGCACAGAGAGTGGAATTTGAACAAGGCGGGGCAACAACAACCCGTGAGCAATAAAACTGCAACTATTCTTGACGTGGCACCGGTGAAGTCATCCATGAGTGCCTTCCCCTTCTCACCCTCTTTACGTGAGAGTTTGCACGGGTGTGGGGGTCTAGTTCCCCCTTCCTCTTCTCATGCCGGAGCCATTTTCAAAGCCTCCAAGATGAGGTTTGATGACGTTACAAAAGTAGGTTGCATCGGACACTGTGCTTGCAAGCTTGGCAGTTCGCTCCTTCACACCACTCCAGTTCTTTCCAGCTGTGTGTAGAGAGAGGTCTTCATGAAAACACAGGCAGAGAATCAGGCTGGCTGAAGAACGCTGTGCACCCTCCGGCCATTTCCTCACGTTCTGGCAGTATCAGGAACGGTGGATTTCTGCAGTTACCAGCATACCGCGCAGGAGCTTGCTCAGAGCCACGAAATAACAGAGAGGGGCCTATCCACAGTGTTATTTCTGGAACAAAATCCTTTTATGCCAGTGAAAATTCTCAATGAAGACTTGGAATTCCCTTCACAAATCAAGATTTTAGCACTACAAGCAATGCAATTTTTAGCTGTGTTTTACAAATTTTATGCCAGCTACTGTGCAGGGAATAAGAATGTTTTCCGGGAGAGATCTGTTTTCCAACAGGCTTTTTGATCTGTCTCTTCTAGTAACCTCATCTTGGGAGTCAGAAGTTAGGTTCCTCTGTTGCCAGAGGGGATTCAGAAATGTCTCCTGAGACAGTTTAATATAAAAAATATCTCTGATGAAAGCAGATGAAATGGGCAGGGAGGAGAACACTGCCATTAAAACAGCATAAACTGGATGAAAACAGACCAAATGTTAATCGAGGCAGTGAAAACGGAGGTCTGAAGTAGTCTCCTTCAGCGCTTCGCATCAACACTTCATCTCTTCTGGGAGTCTTGGTGGTCACCTGTAGTTCTGCCTTCTTTATACTAGCAATTTTTGCAGTTTAAGTTACACAGACGCACTTCCTCTTGTCCCAGGACTTTGACGCAGCTGTGCTGGTATAGGGGTACTTACACCAATATAATGTTATAAATGAGGTAGCTTTTTTTCTTTTCAGTAAACAAAGTATGTGGTATCAGTACATGGCAGCTTTACACCAGCCTAAATGCATACGTAATTTTGTGTGTACGTAAATATCTGTAATATGTACAAGAATGATACATGCTTCCTCTGAATACACGCTGGAGTCGTAGGGTGTATATAACCAGCTCTGTATACCACCAGGGTTCTTTGCATCTGGTCTGTCCCAAAAACGGAAGCTGCTTGGCTGAAGGTGCCCTGCAGTCAGCTACGTGTGGCAGGCCTCGCAGCTTCGTAAGATCCCAACGAACAAACGGCGCTTGCAGGCTCGCTCTCTGGTTGCGTCTGAAAAGCGTTTCTGGCTGCCCATCAAAAAAACGTGTAAACTTTGCCGTTGCAAACCAAAGCAATACACCTAAACAGCCTCACTGTGCTGTTACACTTTTTTTTTGTGTAGGCTAACTTGCGTTTCCCTTTGTGGTGAGCTTCCTCTTTGTAATGGAAATTCCTCTCACCCGGCCATTAACACTGTTAGATGCTATTTCTGCACTGGTTTGCCGTCTGTTGCAGCAGCAAGACAAAGATCACAATCTCTGTCCTAAACTTATTAAATTTCCATTGATTTGTGTTTGGGTCTTGTTGGCTCAAAATATTTTCTGCTAAGTATAGCTCCCTCCTCCTGAGCAAACCAGCTGGTTTTCTTCTTCTGCATCCTCCCTTCCTAATTTCAACAGCTGTGATGAACTCGGGGTGTGGTCACTGAGACAGACATACATGCGCTGTCATTGCTTGTCTCTAGATTTGTTCGTGTTGCAGGTGGACCTTTTCCACAACACCAACCTCATATTTACATTAATCCTCGATCGGCAAGCCTTGCTCTCCTCCCGTCTTTTGCGAAGCACGTAATAAATCTGAACAAACTTACTCATTTATGAATTCTGAATCTGACCAACTTCCATGAGCACAAGGTGAAAAGTGTGAAATTACACTCCTCTCTCCTGAAGACAGGAGCTGTAGCAGTGGGGACATTTACTCCTATGGCTACGAGAGGATCAAATGCCACTCTCCTTTAGGGGCTTCTGTCAGGGGAACAAGTTTTAAATTCTGGCAGATTTACAAATCATTTCATCTCCTAGACTTGTTCCCTCACAAAGGGCCTGGTGAGGGGAAGCCTACGCTAAGGCTTCAGTTTTGATAGCTTTCATCACCAGGCGCTGGTCCTACTGCTTCTAAAAGCAACAGAATCTGCAAAATATTTCTCGGATACGTATGTGTGTGTGTGTGTGTGTGTACATATACATATGTATGTAGTCTTTGTATGCGTTTTCTAATATGTATGTGTAGTCTTTGTATGCGTTTTCTAATATGTATGTTTCTGTATAAAAATAAAATGTACATGCTGAGGATATTTTATTTGCTTAAAGAACCTACCTGTACTCCCCTCAGTTAAAAAGGAAACACCCAACTGTCAAATCATCCCATTTAATTAAAACAGAGATTATTTTTTTTTCATGTGATGCCTCTTAAGGAGCTATGAAAGAATAAGCAGCTCTCAAGGGGGGAAAGGATTCTAGGGCTAATCTTATTTGATGCAGGCTCTCTTGATGTTTGATACTTTACCCATCTTCTCCAATGAGCTTGAATTATGTTTGAAGAAAATGCTAATTCACGCATGAGCTGTTGTGTCTTCTGTCATTGCAGAAAACAAGGGTGTTGGCCAAACTAGAGACATCTTTTTCCCCCAGAATTAGGGGCTAAGTCCCTAATCATCGTAGAGCAGCAGTTCAGTCTTACGGGAAGAGAAGTAGTCACAACTCTGTGACTTCTGCCTTCCAGTTGTCAGCACTGCTGCTTTCCTGGTGCCACTGTCCTCCGTACCAGTATAATGGGATAGCAGTGGGGCACTTAGATTAATTAGTGGCTGTAAAGCCTGTGGAGCTCTTCGGTTAAGTGGTTCAAAGGAAACTATTGTTCTAAGTGACCCCTATTGTGCTTACCTGGGTGTCCAATTGCCAAGCGGGCAGACTGCTTGTGCCTCGAGTGTTAATTACTGCGTGTCCCTTAGTCATGAAGGTTTGTAATCCAATTTCAGCTTGGAAATCCACATGCCACAAGGCCAAGTTAACAGCTCTGATATCATCACCTGCTAGTCAATACACACCTATTAGCCATCCATAACTATTCCTGACGAATTGCCGTGCGGGCGTGCCAGGACAAGTTTTGCCAAGCCATATTGGAAGATAATTTAGCAAGGCTAGTTAAAGTAATACCTATTTAATTTGATGGCATTGAAAAGTCTCACATCACAACAAATATTTTTATTTAGTTTAAAATTTGTCTTGCTGAGGTTAAGACTTCAGTATAAAGCTTTAATTAGGATCCCAAAAGATTTCAGATGGATTTTCCTCCAGTTTTAATTCCTTTTTTCATTGATTACACACCAGCCTTCTGGTTCAGTGTAACTCGAGAATTCCCCTCTTCAAAGGCTATCATCACTGTTTCTAAAGAATGGGTGCTGTAACATCTGTAGCTAAGGGATTTGTAACTTTATTTTCACTTACTGCATCTTTACGTTCCCAAAGAATGCCAGGAAGGAATTGCTATTCTGTAAAGCACAGCATGTTACAGAATAGATAAACTGTGTTTTCTCATAATATGGGAAACACTTCTCATTTCTCCCCCCACATACACACTTCCCTTAATCACAAATAAATGCCACGTTGAAAGAAAATTATTCCTTGCATAAGGGGGAAAAAAACCCAAACAGATTTTATTTCTAGACCTTACCACGACTCCTCCTTTGCCCACAACACTTGATTGTTCTGCCAGGTCCAGACGGCACAGGGAGCAGACGAATTTTCCTTGTTTATGATCCCAAAGCTGACGAGTGCATCACTTATAGTAAGGATCCTTGGGGTCTGAGTGTTTTGGGTTCTTTTCTCCATCCTACTCAGCTTTTGCAACAGATCGGTTCATTACAGAGGAACAAAGATGGGGCAGGGGTCCTTCTCTCCTGATGTAGAAAATGAGCCCTTCTGCTGCAAGGCTGCAGAGGACGTGCTGTGGACCCATGCTCTTGTAACAGATTTCCCCCCCTCAAATTACGTGATGTATGAATGATAACTTTGCAGAGTGTTCTGTTAGGTTTAAATCAGTAAAGGGAAAGCAATGTACATGTTCAAGTAGACGTCGGAATTAGCATTTTTAGAATTGTCACGCTATGTGTTTACAAAATGAACCTTTTTTGCCATTCAGGTAAACTGAAACGTATGTTCCACTATATGGCTTAATACAGCAGTCGGAGAAGGAAGAACGTTCATACTCCATCTCTGATGGCAAGATACACTTCAGAATGCGGAGGAAAAAAAAACGGTGGCAGCCAAGGGCATTTGGATAACAGAGACTGGAGCTCAGAGCCTCATCCTGTAAACATCACCCAGATGACGCCACTGCAAGGAGACAGTCTGAAGTCAACTCCATTAGCAGTAACCATTCTTGTTCCAACTGGAGCAGATCCACAACTCTTACTTCAGAGCCTACAACTACTTTTATCCTACAAAAAAAGATCAGTCGGCATGCCCGTTCATTCACCTTGCAGGGATGCTGTGTTTAAGGGTGCTCAGATGTATCTGATAGTACCCACAGGAGTGCCGGCCTGTGTCAGGAACATCCTGAGGAAAAGTTGTGCATGTTTATGGGAATCTAAGAGCGCTTGTCGTCAAAATAGACTTGAAGAAATTGTTGGCCGTCATCACTGGCACAGCAGACAGGAACTGTGCCTAGAAATAGAGACTGGCATAGCAACGTTGCTGTCTGTTTTGTAGAGAAGGCGGCTTATTTTTCCAGACTGCGACATTTAATAAACATTTTCTGTTTGTTGAAACTGCAGAACCTCACTAGATCAAACTGAATGCTAATCTGTTCGAGTCGCCGCCACAGACTTTTGTCTCCAGTATGTACACATCACGAGTCACTGTGGTTTCATTGGTTTTGTCCTATGACATTTGTTCCTTTGTGTTTGTCCACGGAACATAGACAGAACAGGGAACGCGTTGAAACAGCCCCACAAATCCTCCAGACGATGATTTATTTTGCGAGATCCTGTTTTATCTTGTCATTTTGGGCTGCGTTCAGCTGCAGGCTGAGAAGCCCTTTGATGCAGCCTCTGACTAGCAATCTGCTAGGGGGGTCGATAGGCACCAGCGCAGCTCCCAGCTGTTCGCCTGTTAGCCATCTTCTACCTGAAGCGTCGGACCTTGGATTCACGCACCACACAAACGGACCGTGCTTATAAAGGGAAGCTTGGACGCGCACATCCTCAAAGCTGTGAAACGCCAGACTGTAAATAAATCTGACTCTCGGTTTGAAGCTTTTAAATGAGGCGCTTAAATCGAGTCGGGCATCTGGAACCCTGGAGAAACAGCGTGAGGAGAAGGGGTTCCACACCGACACCCGGGAGTTAGGCCCATGGGAGCTGAGCTACCTCAGGCCGCCCCCACCACCTCGGGGCAGCAGGTCAGCCTTTGTCTTTATCCTTTATTACAATAAACACAAGGGAGCTGTGGGGACGGGAGGAGTTTCTCGGCGGCTTGGCTGGCCCGAGGTGTGCCCGGCAGGGCCCGGCAGCCGTTCCTGTGGAGCCGAGGGGGCGGTTGGGCTCCGCCCGTTGGCACCCACAGCCGCACCCCCCCTCACCGGCCCCCGGCCCCTCAGCGCCGGATGCGCGCGCGCGCACGGCGCTGTCACGGTTGCTAAGGCCCCGAGCTGCAGGCGGGGCAGAGGTAGAACCGGTCCGGCCAATCCGGAGGGACCCACCTTCGGTCGGCGGCCAATCGCTGCCGGTAAACAACACACCCCCCCGCGGGGTGGGGAAAGGTGGGGGGGAAGCCGCGCTGTCGGCCAATCAGCGGCTGGGGCGCGCGGACCAATCAGAGCGGGGGGAGGTTTGGGCGGACTTTTTAAAACAGCTCAGCCGCCACCGAGGCTCCGCTCTCGGGTCCCTTTAAAGGCGTGATGCGCTTGATCATGTCTCCCTCCGCCGGGGCCTAGCACTCCCTCCGGAGGAGCGCGGCTCCGCCCCGCTTCCCGTCGAGCAGGGGTTCCGCTGTCTGTTTGCGTCGTGTCCCGACCTCCGGGCCCTCTCGGGGCACCCTTAGGGTGCGCGGCTGGAGGCGGACTATTTTACTCCTCCGCGGCGCCTCACCGGCCGGATCTAGCAGAGAGCGCTCCGCGCGGGGCCATCTGCGAGCCGCCAGAACAAAAACAAGGGGGCGGGGCCGCGCCGCCTCCATTTTGATGCGGGGCTGGGGCGGCGGTGGCAGCGGCAGCTGGGGGCCGGGGATGGTGCCGCTGCCTCGGGCGTCGCCGTGACTCGCTGGGGGAGGCGAGCGGGGCCGGCCGCGGGCGGGGGCGCAGGCGGCCCTGCCTGGATGCGGGGCCAGCGGCGGAGCCGACCCGCGTCCGTGCGGTGACGGAAGCCGGGCTCGCCTCCCCCCTCC